>JAQIUQ010002542.1:0-180000 GCA_030378365.1 Hybognathus amarus | reverse complement strand
CTGACCACAGAGAGAGAGAGAGAGAAAGAGAGAGAGAGAGTGAGAGAGATCAACAAGCAGAGAAAAGCACGAGTGAGAATAGAAGAACGTTTCTGCATAGCCTAAAGCCTTGAAGCAGCGAGAAGACACACACACACACACGCACACACACACACAGAGAGAGAGAGAGAGAGAGAGAGAGAGAGAGAGAGAGAGCTGTGGGTCCCAGCTGGCATTACACTGCACTGAGATCTTGAATTATGTTTCCAGCCCAACATCACAACACACCTCAGACTTTCATTAACTTTATATAACCCCTCATATTGCATGTGGAAGTAGAAAGATCTCGCTTCTGAATATTGATTTTAAGTCTTGTCGCACTCTAATTATCCGTTAATCGCGCATAAAATATTGTGCATCTGCAGACAATAGATAGACAGATGAAACAGGGTTATTATCGTTAACTAAAGCTGAAACCATAAATACATTTGCATTACTTCAAATAAAATAAATATGAACGGCAATAAAATAAATGTAAACTTTTACTTCAGCTATAAGATGCTAAAGCAACATTTAAGTTTAAGCTGAAGCACTAATCTTAAACTTAATAAAAATTATAGGCATAACTAAAATGAAAACAGACAACATAAAAATAACTATAATTGTATAACAATGATACTACAATAACACTGGGACTGTATTTAAAAACCACGTGTGCATTTTCTGAATGTTGAATAGAACAACAAAGGTTTAAAGGGACTATGTGTAACTTTTTTAAGGCTGCCAACTTTAGTCCGTTTAGTCGACTAATCAGTCGATGTCGGTCTTGGTCGACTGACATTCTTATTGGTTGAAACCAGTTGCATTTTTCTTTACCTATAGAAAGAAATTTTCAATGATTTACTCCTTGATATTTATTTCTTTACAAGCAGTTATTTATTACTGTATTATAAATATAATTAGCCTGTGTTTTATCCCCAACTTTAAATGCTTTAAGCTATTTTGTAACACCGCCACAGTTTAGCGCGCACACACGTAGAATACTCTGTTCGCACCTGTGGCTGGAGCTGCGCTGCTGCTTTGCGCTCAGTAAGGGATATAGGTAGTTTTGCTGTATTCATTCCGTTAGATCGCTACTTGTTTTGGTTTTTATGTTTTTATACACTATATGTTTTTATCTCGATGTGGCGTGGACGCACTTGAAAAAAGAGCGCGTCGCACCGCAATTGTGCACTGCACGCGCCTACATTTGAAATCGAACTTGAGTAATATTTTTTGTAGCGTGTGGTGTCTGGTCAGGTGTGCGATTGTGACTGTTACTATAGCCTAGACCTACGACAGTGCTCCTCACTTTGCAGTTAAAAAAAAATCACTTAACTTGCAAAGAATTGGATTATTATTATAGTTTTATGTATTTTTTATGTTTTTTCGTTGTTGATAATTAATGTTTTTGTCGTTTTGTTCAATAAAAACATCCCGTCTTTTTTTTTGGTCGACTAATCGTTGGGCAGGACAAGACTTTGGTCGACTAAGGCTTTCTTTGGTTGATTACAGCCCTAAACTTTTTATGTATTTTATTATTTAAAATCAATATTTTTATTCATAAATATGTCCTCAATGGTGTACAAATACCTCTGCCAATTATCTGACTTATCCTCGTAAACAAAGAATTTATTATCTTTATATACATGGGACGGGTAAGTCCACGGAGGCTTCCATGTAGATCCGCCATCTTGAAAAACTATAATAGCAGAGAGGGACGTAAAGTACTAGGACAACAGGTTTCCACAGCGCGCTTTCGTTTCAGAGCCAGCATGACGTGACTGAAAGCAGGAGAAGTGGAGGCTCACTGCCTGGCAAGTTTAAAAGACTGCATTACAATTCCTCGTCGCCAGAAAAGTCCAAAAAATAGATTGCAAAAGGAAACGTGACCAGAGATTACAAAAAAACTTTAATGTCAGGAGTTAATGTCAGGATAGCTTTAGGTGGATAGAGCTAATGCAGGAGAAAGATGAATCGCTGAAGTCTTGCTTTCCTCTCTTACAGTCTTAATTACAAGATCTTTTTCATTGTTTGGTTGTGTACTTTATGATACAGACAGATGAACATTTATAGTTAAAAGTTGATGATGATAACTAATGCACGTAGGCTACTTCAGAAAATGTTACGAATAAAGAAGGCTTTAAGTAGTTCACTTTTTTAAAAAAAACTTTTGTTGATAATTTACTCACCCCATGTCATCCAAGATGTTCATGTCATTCTTTCTTCAGACGAAAAGAAATTAAGGTTTTTGATGAAAACATTCCAGGATTTTCTCCATATAATGGACTTTATTGGGAACCAAACGGTTCAAGGTCCAAATGAGAGTTTCGTGCAGCTTCAAAGGGCTTTGAACGACACCAGACGATGAATAAGGGTCTTTATCAAGCGAAAACGAGCGGCCATTAAAAAACAAGTTTTATAAGCTCAAATGGTCGCCTTGCTCTGTTCTGTGATGTGCATTTGTGACTGTCCTGTTCGAACTCGTTCATCAAAATGAAAGAATCTTTTTTTGAGTCATTTGGTTGATTCAACGAACAAAATGAATGAATTGACTCAGAAAAACATTTGTTCATTTTGACGAACGAGTTCGAACAGCAGAGTCACAAAGCGCATCACAGAACAGAGCAGGGCGAAGCCATTTGAGCTTATTAAACTTAAACTTTGTTTTGTTTTTCTTATTCATCGTCTGGTGTCGTTTAAAGCCCTTTGAAGCTGCACTGAAACTGTCTTTTGGACCTTGAACCGTTTGGTTCCCAATAAAGTGCATTATATGGAGAACAATCCAGGAATGTTTTCATCAAAAACCTTAATTTCTTTCGACTGAAGAAAGAATGACAATGATATCTTGGATGACATGGGGTGAGTAAATTATCAGCAAAAGTTTTTTTAAAAGTGAACTACTCCTTTAACTACTTACTACAATAGTTCATGTTTTTCACAATCAGTAATTCATACTGTAACATTCATTTATTCGTTTTATCAAGTTGCTGTTTGTTAGAAACAACAAACCTGTTCCCCCGAAGGAACACTCAACGAAGTGTTATTAGAAGACATCCTGTCATAGCTTTTTGATACCTAATGGTTTCCGTAGTTGCAAGGCACATTTGAAAAAAGAGCACAATTCGTTTGAATGCAAAATACATTTTCACCTCTTAGATGGCACCAATTCCTACACAAAGTACGCTTTAAGTTATTCAAATATTTTTCAAATTAATTCAAAGACTTATGTTTCTTATCGTATGTCCAGAGTTCCACATTTATACATACATATGTGTATATGTATATATACATATGTATATATATATATATATATATATATTAGGGCTGTGCAAAAGTCAATTGCGATTAATTGCATCCAAAATAAAAGTCTGTGCTTACATAATATATTTGTGTGTGCTGTATATATTATTATATATATATATATATATATATATATATATATATATATAAATACCTATGCATGCATTGTATATATTTAAGAATTATTTGCGTTATCCTGTATATATATATATATATATATACATATATACATATATACTATGTATATATACATATATATACTTATAAAAAATACATAATCTATATTATATAATATAAATATTTTATATATGAATAACACATTTTCATAAATATATACATGCATGTGTGTGTATTTATATATACAAAATAATTATATACAGCATACACAAATATATTATGTAAACAAAGACTTTTATTTATGTGATGTGATTATACTTTCACTTAGCATATGTATATACATATATATATACACATATACACATACATATATATATATATATATATATATATATATATATATATATATATATATACAGTACATGAACAGTTGTTCTAATTAGGGGAATTGATTTTTAATTGATTTTTTAAACCTTATAAGCTTATGGGACTGCATTTCTCTTCTCTCAATAAAGTCCCATCTCAAATACTTCCTGCTTCAAAACAACAGTTTGCGATTCACGCCATAGTTGGTCGCATCATGGCTTATAACGCTTCAACAAAGACTTCATAAAAATCCCAATGGAAAAAATACGAATCCGTATAAGCAAAAGCCGCTGAGAAGTGGATGAGCAGTGTTGCACTTGACAGTTCACATTAGAAAATAAAGAGAACTCACAGATGAACAAACATACAGTAAATATAATTTCCCTTAACGACCGTGCACGAGAATTTAGAGGGTGCAGGGATGTGGCGGGGCGAGAGACACATACAGAGAGGGAGAGAGAGAGAGATTTGCTTATCCAGGCAGTGCAGAAGCGTGTGTGTGTGCGTGTGTGTGTGTTAGCAGGGCGTTCATCAATGGAGCATGTTTAATATAATTACACATATCCTCCCTGTGAAGTACAGCCATGTGAGACAGCACTAATGCCATAAACACAAACCTGCAGGGAAAGAGCAGACGAGACAGATGTTTGGACAACAGTAAATGAAGCGAACACACACTCACGACACTGCAGTCATTTAACGGCCAGAGAGACACTGACCTCATGTGAAGGAGAGATTGCTAAGGCGTTCAGTCACATGACTCGCAGACATCATGAAAAAGGAGCCTGAAATCACAGGGAAACCGTCCTAAAGTCACTTCACAATACGGTTCAGAGACACTGCAGAGAATTAATTTTCACATACAGTATTTTTTACTGTTTTCCAGCACAAATATCTAAACATTCATGTAATCAACATTTACTGGAAAGCTAAATTGCACAAGAATTTAAATGATAAATTAAGAAAAAAGAAACTAGAAATATCATTAAATATTAATATTAATTTATCTTTCTAAAATCATTTAATGAAATTGTTTTTTCTTTAGATTAAATTTATTTTTCTGAGCCCATTTGTAGATATTCTGATCTTGTTTTAAGCACAAACTCACTTCATTTTGATACTTTTTCAGAAAAAAGACTTAATATCTTCAGTCATTTTGCTTCTTGGTAAATATATCTTAATTTTAAGAGTTTTTAGATTTGAATTGAAAAACAATACAAAAGATACTTGGGAAGAAATCCATGTAGTTCCATTAATTTCCATAAGGTTCCATTAGCTTCTTTCCTTCCTATCTTTTTCCTTTCTTCCTTCTTTCCCATTTCCCTTCCCTCCCATTTTTTTCCTTACTTGCTTCCCTTTAGTCTTCCTTTCCATCTTTTTTCCTTTCCTTCCCATCTTTTTTCTTCTCTTCCTTCCACTCTTCTCCAACTCTTTTCATTCCTTGCTTCCCATCTTCCTTCCTTCCTTTCGTCTTCCTTCTGTCTTTCCTTCCCCTTCTCTTTCTTCTTGTCTTCCTTTTCCCAGTCTTTCTCCAATTTTTCTTTCCTTCCAGTCTCCCTTTCCTTCCTTCCTTCCTTCCTTCCTTCCTTCCTTCCTTCCTTCCTTCCTTCCTTCCTTCCTTTCTTCCTTCCTTCTTCCTTTCTTCCTTCCTGTCAATCTTCCTTCTCATCTTTTTTCCTTCCTTCTCCCCATCTTTTTTCCTTACTTCCTTTTTCAGTCTTCCCTTCCCATTTTTTTACTCTTTCCTTCCAGTCTACCTTCCAATCTTTTTTCATTCTTTGCTTCTCATCGTTCTTTTTCCTTCCTTCCTTCCTTCCTTCCTTCCTTCCTTCCTTCCTTCCTTCCTTCCTTCCTTCCTTCCTTCCTTCCCATCTTTTTTCCTCCCTCTCTCCCATCTTCTCCCTTACAGTCTTCCTCTCTCATCTTTTTCCTTCCCCTCACATCTTCTTCCTTCCTTCCCTATCTGTTTTACTTTCCTTTCAGTCTTCCTTCCCATCTCTTTTTCCCCTCCTTGCATACCATCTCTCCTTCCTTCCCATTATTTTTATCTCTCTCCTTCCAATCTTTTTTCATTCCTTGCTTCCCATCTTTCTTCTTCCTTTCCTCCTTCTGTCGCTCCTTCCGTCAGTCCTTCCTTCTCTCCATTCTTTCCTTCTTCCTCTTGTCTTCCTCCCAACTTTTTTCCCTTACTTTCTTTCAGTCTTCCTTCCCATCTTTTTCCTTCCTCCTTTCAGTCTTCCTTCCCCATCTTTTTTCCTTCCTTCCTTTCTTCCAGTCTCTGCTGTTTTGTTTGCCTTTTGTTTCCTTCTCCTCTCCTGTCCTCCTTCTCCTTCTTTTATAATCACTAAAACCAGTGCTGCACACGCAGACATTGAGCACAGGAAATTCATACGGACACTGTAATGGCCGTGATATGTCACTCCGACTGCGTCTTTTTATAAACAAATTCAACGGGTCAACAATTAGTTATACATCTCTATCCAAAATGTAAAAAAATATACAGTCTACTCAATCTTTAGTGCAAAAATACCTTTCTTTTAATGCAGGGAAAGTAGGTCACACTACGAGCGCATCTTCACGTGATGCGACTATGCAGGTCGAAAGTTCACCAAATTTGAACTTAGGAATACAGTGAAACCATGAGTATGAATGTAAGTCAAGGGAACGAAGAAGCGTAAAGAGAAGATGCTGTGGCAAGCAGGGCGAAGCCGAGAGCCGCGAGAACGGAGCAAAACGGCAATGAGCATCACCTGACTGGCCCCGAGTCCCACGAAGGAGCTCCTGAAGGACAAAAGGAGGAGTGACGACAGTGAAGGACGACAGAGGATCAGCCTGGACTAAATGTTTTGTGCTTTATTTTAGTGCATGCAGAAGTCATCCCTATTTGCTGCCATAATTTTAGTACCTAAACTTATTTCAGTTAATTGGCAAGGTAATGTTTCTAATTTTTTAGTTAAATATTTTAACTAATATTTATATTTCTATTTCATGAAATATTTTTATTTTAGCTTCTGTTTTTAATTTTTAGTTTCTAAATTTAATTTTCAGTTTCTAAATTTAATTTTCTATTTTTAATAAAAAAGTACATTTTATTTTAAGGAAATATTTTTTGATTGGCTTCCACTTAATTTTCATTATGTTCTTTAGGTTTATTTGGTGATTAAATATGTTTACTGTTCATGGGTTCTCACCTCCTTCCCTTAGACTTTTTTAATCTTTGTAAACTCTAGTTAATAAAGTACAACGGTTCATTGTTAGTTCATGTTAACATAATATTAACAGATGCAACTTTTGATTCTGAATTTATTAGTAAATGTTGGAATTAACATTAATATTAATAAATGCTTTAGCAGTATTTTTCATTGTTAGTTTCATGCACTAAAACATGTTCACGTTTAATTTAATGTGTTACTTGCCGTTTCTTTGTAATTATTTATGAAATTTACACACAATCTCTGAGTTGTTTCAAAGTAAATCCTTCACCAATTTTTCAGAGTGTTGATTAATGTTCAAAAGTGAGACCTTATTGTGAAGATATTTATGGATTTTATCTTACTTTCCATGAGAATGAGTTGTTGGACAGGGAAGGGCTCATTTCCCTTAATTGTCACTGTAATAAAGAAACACAGGAAGTTGATTTTGATTCAGATTGAATTGTAGAACGGAACAAGGACAGAATGCATTGTGGGTCGGCATGTTCTAAATGGAGGACCAATCAGAGTTACGTTTCTGGCAGCGCTTGAATAAATCTGGCTCGTGAAGCTTCTACAATGGTCTGATTGGGTCCAGTGCCAAACGTGATGATGTATTCTGTTCAGATAAAGTGCGGCTGAATGTTAATCAGATATTTGCTCCAGATTGCCAGAGTGGCCCCTCGCTCTCGGGATCACAGAAAAATGCTCATCTTTGCTTTTCTTCTGAGAACAAAGAAAACTGGATATTTTATGAAAGATTGTCTCTGTCTTATTAAATGCATTTCTAAATCCCTGCTTCAATATATGTAATGGATGACGTTACAGTCAGTTAGCTATTATCACACACTCGCAGTGTATATTTAATTGCACCGCTAGAAACAAAATAATTTTTTGAGTTTTTAAGCTTCCACTAAGAAAAATATACAAGCATGTCCAAGTCCAGGGTTTATACTGTTGACTAAAAAAACTATTAAAACGTATTTCTGTTAAAAGAAATATTGAAATGAAATACAAATATTGGTTTGAAATATTCAACTAAACGAAAACTAGAAATGTTGCTTTGGCTATAAACTGAAAAAAGTACTGAAATTATTATCTGGAAATGAAAAAACTAACTAAAACTGAAAAATAAATTGAACCCTAAATAGCTATATATATATATATATATATATATATATATATGTGTATATATATGTATATATGGGTAGTACGTGCCGCACTGATTTGCACTTCCAGGAGCAATAAATATTATATATTAATATAAAATAGGTTTAAAATTATATACATGTTTTAATCTCACATCATCTCTGTCCTCCTCACTGTTCATAAGTGTGTTAAATTTCAAAAATAGGTAATTTTTAGACTATTAACGTGGTCAAATGTCATACGGTCAAACAGAATTCACTTTAAGTTATTTAAGACAATTGTGTTTAAAATGATTAAAAATGTTTAAAAATTATACAATTTTTCATTTGGCATATTTTTTCAAGTCTTAAGATAAGCATTAAAGTATCAGTAAGATAGTCCTGTCAGAAATGTCATTAGTATCTAAAACAAATTGTTCCGCAAAAACTGATTTTCCCTATGTCATACAGTAAAACAAAGTTTAGAAGCCATTTTGGAACTGAATATTAATGACTTAAGTCATGTGACATTTGATGACATCACTCAGAGGACCCTGAAGACCAGCCAAGTTGAAGTTAAGTTTAAGATTTTGCTTCTACATTAGGGGTAATTTCACCTTTTCCAAGTGTGTTACCATGTGTCACAGATTTGGGTGTCATATGGTCAAACGTCAAAAAGGGGTTTAATACATTTAAAATTTGAAAAAATATTTATTTACAGGTGAAATATAAAGTTTAAAAGTCAAGGTAAAGGGTAAAGGTGGAAGGAGTGGCCAAGCAACTGCCTGTTATAAATGACACAGCACAAAACTGTCATAAGGGCAAACATAAAATGTCATACAGACAAACGATTTTACCATATGACATGTTGTTATACCATATGACACAGAGCATTTAACTGTTATTTCTTTAATTGTTATATCACATATATAGTTTATACAACTACTATGAATTAATATTAACATATACATAAAAAAATGCCCATTTTAAGCATTTTTTCACATTATTACAGATGCCATATATATATATATATATATATATATATATATATATATATATATATATATATGTTTTTTTTACTGAAATGACAAAAGCACATGCAAAATTTAACCAAAATTAACATGAAAATAAAAGCCAACTGAAAATATTAATAAAACCGTCATAAAACTGTGCAAAACTTTATCGGTCTTCAGTACACAAGTAAAGCGATATATATTCTATATAGCAAATCTCAACAGTTTGATTGTTTATGTTGTTGCAAAATGTAACTGATTATCACTCAGTTCTAATCTAATCGAGTCTAAGGCATGATGATATCAAGATATTTTAAATTATTTTCTGTAAAGCTGCTTTGAAACCAAGATTATTGTGAAAAAATCTACACATATTTAGCTTAATTTAATACTAGTAGTAACCAGCTAAAATGTAGCATTTCTTTCTCTGTTTAAGGTTCTCTCTAGGGTGTTCCTTATTGATTACTACTTGTTCTTCTGAGCGATGTTTTCCTTTTCTTACTTTAACTGGAGACTCCTGAGCTGCAACAAGTTTATATATGAAAATTCTGACTTTTTCTCAAATTATGATATAGTAAACTCACAATTCTGAGAAAACTGTGAGACAGACTTGCAATACAAAAGTTAGAATTGCAACTTGCAAGATAAACTCAAAATAAACTAAAAATTGTGGGATTAAAAAAAAAGTTGCAATTACCATTTGTATCTGTTTATTTAAAACAAGCTTCCAAATATAGAATCCAACATTATAATTCAAAAATATTTGCTCAATGCTGCTTAGCTAATCAGAATCAAGTATTTTCAGAAAAAATGATAATATAACAAATATTCCTGAAAGTTTTTTTACTAACGTTTCGACAACAAGCCTTTATAAAAACACCAACGTCTGAGGAAAATAAACTTAAGTGAGAGTGCAGTTACATTCTTCTTTACAAAGTCTTTTCCCTAACTTGTCCCTCTAAGGCAAACACTTGATTTAACGTTTCATTCATTCATGCTGCAGGAGGCTGAACTTTAATACTTAGTGCTTGAGGTTCGCTAGTAAAACCTAAATAGCAGGTACAGAGCTTAGGATGTGTTCAGTCAATCAGCTTTATATGATAAAGAATCAGCATGACACTCATGGTAATATAATATTAGCCATAATCCGTCCGATAGATATTCAACAAAATCATGGTCACAGACTCCCACACTGTTAAAATAATCATCGTAAGCTCTTTAATGAGCTGTAACGAGTGTAGTGTCCTCTCTGCGTGCGTCTGAGATCCCAGAATCCTTTGTAAAATGCCCCCTGCAGACGTCTCACCCATCACGCACAACACACTGATACCCCTGTGTGTGCTGGCGTCTGTGTGTGTTGATGGATGCCTTGCCAATTTCCGGTGTCACGTAAACGCTTTGGTGCTCTTTTTTCCCCTCTTGCACGCTTTTAAATATTTGGAAGCCTTTAGGGAAGATGCATTATTCATTCAAAATTACATTTCATTTGCAGTTGGGGAAAAAAAGAAAACCTGTAAAGCAAATCTCTTATAAAAATCAATTAGATTCCTGCCCTCAGACGACAGGTCGGCCACACAGAGGGCCTGGCACCACAGCACACCCAGATTTACCTTTCATTTCACGTTTAACAGGAAAATAGCAGTTCTAATCAGGAAAAGAGTCGATGAGAGTTGGAAGATTAAAGCTGGTGTTGAATTAATGGTGCCATGTGTCTAAAACTTCATCACTGACACATTCAATCACACGCAAATGTAACACTTTGTAATGCGCTTTCATTTGTTAACATTAGAGCTGAAATTAACCAACACATCTTACTTATATATATAGTATATACTCAAATAAACTAGACTATTGAGCAAAGCCTAAACACTAATCAACATAATTCAATGAAAACACAAGACTCCTAAATAATAATAATAATAATCGGCAGGGAGATGGCAGAAGAACACAAAAACAATGCAAGGACAAGAAAGAGAGAGCTAAAACCCTAATGTCATCCTGTAGTCAATCATTTTATCCCTTTAAGGGATAGTTCACCCAAAAATGAAAATTAGCACATGATTTTCTCATCCTCAAGTCCTCCTAGGAGTACATGACAATTTTCTTTCAGACGAATACAATCGGAGTTACATTAAAAAACTGTCCCTGTTCTCCCAAGCTTTAAAAAGGCAGTGAATGGAAAGTCCATCAAATTGCATCTGTTCATGATAAAAGTGCATCTATTCATCACAAAAGTGCATCTATCCATGATAAAAGTGCATCTATCCATGATAAAAGTGCGTCCACCCATGATAAAAGTGCATCACAAAAGTGCATGTATGTATCATCATAAAAGTGCACCTATTCATCACAAAAGTACATCTATCCTTCATAAAAGAGCATCTGTCCATCATAAATGTGCATCTATGCATAATGAAAGTGCATCTATTCATCACAAAAGTACACGTATCCATGATAAAAGTGCATCTATTCATCACAATAGACCCCTTTACAGTTGGTAAACACGGTGACGTTTTTATGTGGGCGGAGCTTAGGTGGAGGCAGAATGAGCGCTCTGGCCGCTTAACTAATGCAAGTAAGCAAGTTTTGTTAGCTTGTTTTTTAACAATGACTGAAGAAAATCAGATTTTATCTTAATGTGTAAGGTCACTCAGTGTCCAGGACCACGATTGTTATTTTCAAAAGTTAATTTTAACGGACAGAACCAGATTGGCCGACCCGTAGCCGCCTACACACTCACTCAATGCATGGACGATCTGACAGGATTAACATTACCTCGGTTGAGTGGCCTGACTTCGACACCTACCTTATAGAGAAACTCGATCGAAAGAGAAACTGAGGGCATATAAATCTTTAGATGCCTATAACTATGTGCTGAATGGTCCTGTACAAGACTTGTGTGTACGATCTGCAGTTCTGCCGAGCCAGCGCCGAGACGACGACAATGTAAACAGTGACATTACAGTGCGATTTTAATCATGTGAATATTTTCTAGAAATAAAATGTCCAGATACAGCATATTCATTTTACATAGATACTAGCACCAAACAACACAATACGATGATATTTAATAATAATAAAAGTATTTTAAGCTTCTTATTATGTAGCCGAATCTGTGCTGATTTGCATTGGCCGCCTGCAGTTTTCACTTTGTTTTGCCTCCAGCTAGCGCCGTGACGTAACTGTGACGTCGGCGCAAAAGGGGTCTATAGTGCATCTATCTATGATAAAAGTGCATCTAGCTATTCATCACAAAAGTACAACTATCCATCATAAAAGTGCATCTATCCATGACAAAAGTGCATCCATCCATGACAAAAGTGCATCCATCCATGACAAAAGTGCATCCATCCATGATAAAAGTGCATCTATCCATCATAAAAGTGCATCTATTCATCATAAAAGTGCATCTGTCCATCATAAAAGTGCATCTATTAATCACAAAAGTACATCTATCCATGATAAATGTGCATTTATCCATGATAAAAGTGCATATGCATCATAAAATACTATTCATCATAAAAACACATCTATCCATCATAAAAGAGCATCTGTCCATCACAAATGTGCATCTATCCATAGTAAGTGCATGCATCATAAAAGTGCATCTATCCATCATAAAAGTGCATCTATCCATGATAAAAGTGCATCTACGCCAGGGCTCGAGACTAACCGCGTCCTCATCGTCCTGGGACGATGAGAAATGTGTTTAGGGCGAACAGAAATATTCCCCAGGACGCCTACAGGACGAAAGACATTTTTGTATGAGTGTTCATTTATTACTGGCCAACTTCCTTAGAAAATGCCGAAAGTAACCGACCAAGCGCTAACTACAACGGAGCGCGTCTTCTCATGATGTTGCTATAGTTACTATCACTGGCCGGCTACTCGTTTAGACTTGACCCGCGGTACATCTATCAAATGGCTTTATGACATCGCAAATATGTTGCGCTGGTTAAACAACGGATATTCAATGAATAAAAACTAGACAAAAATGTTAGATAGTGACGATTTGGGTAGAGATCCAGTCAGAACTGATGTCCTGCGTTTGTGGTAAATGCGCACATTTGTAGCCTACTGTAACGTGCTGATCTACCCAGCGGCACGGGAGTTGGCATGCACTGCTTGTCTCATAAAACGTTAAAAACTGTAAACGTCTGGGAGAATGAGTAAAGCTCACTTAAAACTAAGTCTGATTAAGAGTGACGACGCAAAAAAAAGCTATATTCGGTGCGGTTGTCTGTGCGCATACACACACGACTAAAGCTTGCAGCCAGACAACTATAGCGCGTGTCCCACGCGAGTACTGAATTGAGCTCTCTTTCGTGTCTGAATGGACAAAATAATACTCACAACATTATGTCTAAATGTCCGTTTTTGGAGAGCATTCATGTAAACTATGCCGGTTTTGTCTTAAACAGTTGTGAGTGTATGTGCATCAGTGCATGATCCGATGTCTTAAAGTGACAGTAATGCGGTCTGGGTCCTTAATATTCAAGCAACAAAAGAAAGAGAAAAGCATTCACTGCTCGTTAATAGCGTTAATAAGGATTCATTATATTTAATTCATACAAATAAATATGTCTGCTGCTTGAAATAAGGAAAAATATACCTAGTTAAAAATATGCAAATATCATTAATTGAAAAGTCTGTTCTACTCTAGGAAAAGTGGTTTTATTTAATTTTAAGATATTTAAGTCACAATAGTTAAATCTGTATCTGTATTGCATGTTCAAATTTTAAAATCATTCATATTAACAGGTTAATAGATGTTAATAGATTAATTTTTATTAAATCTGTGTTTATCTATTTACAGATAACTACTTTGAATGAAGCTAAATAAATATAATAATATACTTTAATGTTGTTTTTTATTATGTGACTAACAACAACTATAGATGATAATGAAACAACATTTTTATTTTGGGACGGTTGACATTCACTTTAGGACGGTTCAAATTGTTTTTCAGGACGGTTTCAGGACGGAAGGTGAAAAAAGTTAGTCTGGAGCCCTGATCTACGCATCATAAAATTGCATCTATTCATCATAAAAGTACATCTATCCATCATAAAAGAGCATCTGTCCATCAAAAATGTGCATCTATCTCATAATAAAAGTGCATCTACGCATCATAAAATTGCATCTATTCATCATAAAAGTTCATCTATCCATCATAAAAGTGTATCTATCCATGATAAAAGTGCATCTTGCATCTATCCATCATAATAGTGCATTCATGGTAAAAGTGCATCTATCCATCAAAACAATTGCATCTATCCATCATAAAAGTGCATCTATCCATGACAAAAGTGCATCCATCCATGATAAAAGTGCATCTATCCATCATAAAAGTGCATCTATTCATCATAAAAGTGCATTCATGGTAAAAGTGCATCTATCCATCAAAACAATTGCATATATTCATCATAAAAGTGCATCTATCCATCACAAATGAGCATCCAATCATAATTTGTGTAACAATCCACTGTTGGCAAGTTGACAATTTGGACTCAGAAAAAAAGTTTAATGAAAAAAGACATCCTATTGTTTTTAATCATTATGTTTTTGTCACAATTTCTGAACATGTTTATGATTAGTTTATGATACATTACCTTATATCCTGAGATTATTTTATTTGAGAAAATTAATGCAAATTAAACTCTGCAAATTGTGCAAAATGTCGATATTAATGTCTGAGAGAAATGAAATCAAGTAATGTGAAAGATATAGTTATTGAATGCATTTTGTGCCAGGAAATGATAAACAATCCTCACTTTAGCTCACATAAACTGCTGTTGTGTTCAAATTTTAAAAGTGACATAGCATTAAAAAATTGGTCCAAGCGATTGTAAAAGTTGAAATAGTTGCATTATTTTTGTTATCGTCATCACCTCTTATAATTTTACACCTGTTCAAATACTCAGGTAAAGCCATTTCAAAGATCGCAAATAAAAATAAATCAGAAGTGTGTTAAATTCCCAGCGCCAGTGTTTGATTCTTCGTGGAGTCCGAGCTAAACTGTGTTTCCCTGTAATGCGAGCAGCGCTTGGATGTGAAAGTTGGAAGGTTGAATTCCTGCAGGTCTGTGGCACAGTGTTGATGTTACTGTTTATCCTATAAAACTTTGATATGACACATATAAATCATTCACTAAGGAAATGATTGCCTCAAACAGAATGTGCCGCCTCTCTCTGCATGCTGAAACATTCATGCTTTTTAAGTCATAAATTATGACATGGCAATTTCTGTGCCGCAGGGGTAGAACTCCTCTTCCTCTTCCTCACACACACACACACACACACACACACACACACACACACACACACGCACGACAAAGATCTTTTTTATTGTGACCTAAATGGCTCACCACATGAGAGAATCTCTCACTAAATAAGCTTCTAGTTTTCCAGAACAGAAACACGGCTCTTGGTCAAACATATCAGAATATTATATTCAGAAATGCTGATTGATTCTGTGCAGCTGAGATTTTTGCACACGAGTCAATTTTGTAATGTTAAAATCGTTTATGTGGTTTCCAACCTGTATGACAAAAAAACTGAAAAGAGGGTTGTGCAGCTCTAGACCATCCTGACATGAATAACGACTTAAAAACTCCATAAAAACATAAAACTATCATTTAAGCCTTAATGATTTCTTCAATCAGACAGAATCAAGGCATAAAAATAGAATTTAATGGGTAACGAAGAAAGTCGTGGAATTTGGCAAGTTAAATAATTCAATCAAATGCTGTACACTTCATCAAGTTGTGATTTGGAATAGTGTCAGGGACTATTAAACCACAAAAAGACTGCTAATGAGCAGGGTTATTATTGTTAACTAAAACTAAAACATCTGTTAATTGGAATAAAGCTGAAATAAAATATCAATAGTTGAAAATCTTTAAATGAAAATTAGAAATGTATTGGCAATATTTAAACAAATAAATTTTGCTAAAAACTAAAACATCTGTTAATTGAAATAAAGCTGAAATTAAATCAAATATAAATATTACTTGAAAAGCTGAAACTAAACGGAAATTAGAAATGTTTAAGTAAACACCATAACTAAAATTGAAATAAAAAAAGACCTAAAAAATCTATAAAAATTATAAAAAGCAAACTAATTAAAAACTGAAAAGAAATAATTTTTTATCCAACTCACAAAGGTGTAAGAATTGCAGGGCAAACTACTGCATTAAAAAAAACTTTTAAAACCTCAATTTTACATAATTTGACAAGTGAGAATCAATTTCAAGAGTTTAAAAGCATGATTGAGTCAGAGATAAAACCTTCCTGTACCACAGATTGTCAAGTTCCACACTCTTGTCTGTGTGTTTTTTTAGTTCAGGTGTGATGTGTCTTAAGATGCTGCAACATATGTGAAGAGAGCGCACAGAATCCATATAAAAGACACACAAAAGCTCAGCGTCAAAGCGTCTGCCATATGCCAGCGCTGACAGCCTTAATAACACACGCTGCTGATATCCCAGATCTGTGCGGTTCTCTTCATATCCACTGGTTTAAAATGACATGTTCGGTCCTCTTCCACTTCACTAGACACAACTAGCGCTCTACGTGAGACCGGGTTCATTCTAGACGTCATAACAGATTTAAAATCAGAACTGACCACACCGAAGAGCAGATGTACAAAAAACACAGCAATGAATCAATGAATGAATATGACAAATGCAATAACTAAAAGATAAAAAGACACCAAGCAACAGTCCCCACAAAGAAAACTGACTGGGATGCACGATATATCGGCCACCATATCGCTATCCGCCGATATATGTTGGTTTTTAATGTTATCGTTACTCGGGCCGATAAGAAAATAAGGGCGATATATTTCAAAGCCGATAAATAATGTATTATTTCCTCCAGCTGAGACACTTCAGATGTGCAATGTTTAAGGTGATGGTTTTGAATTGCTTGAAATATTATTGGAATCACTTTAAAAAAAAAGGAAAATACAGTAAAGTGAACATGTGCAGCTCAATCTGTCATATCGGCTACATACAATTATGATGAGAACATTATAATTGTGTGCTTGAGGACGTGGATTTTAATGGTAAGACTTATGATTTTGTAATCAGGCTCTCACAAATTATGTGAGAGATTATGTGAAAAATTTGGATTTAGATTTATCGGCCAATATATCGGTTATATCGGTAGGGTTGGGTATCGTTTGAATTTGTACGATTCTGATTCCGATTCCTTGTTTTCGATTACGGTTCCTAGCGATTCTCGATTCCGATTCTTTTAACAGGCAGGGTCAAAAAAAGTTTAGCTAACCTTGCAAACCAACGGTCTTTCTGAAGGAAATACTCCTTTCTGAAGGAAATACTCCTTCTGTCACAAATGTTGCATTTTGCCGAGATTTCGTTATTTTTAGAAAAGCGAAGCCACACTTTGGACCACCGACGTAAGCTACTCATGTTCGACTCGCACGGTTATGCCAACACTTCCGGTAGACGCTTCTTCGTTGGTGTTGTTCAGCGGTTTCTTCTTCCGGTCGACCGACTGTGAATATCGAAACTAGGAATCAAAATTTTTACTTTTGAACGATTCCGGGAAAAACAAAAAGTTAGTCCCAGTTCCAATCGATACTCGATTCTCGATACCCAACCCTAGTTATCGGTTTTCAAATATCAAGAACTATCGGTTATTGGTATCATCCAAAAATGATCATATCAGTGCATCGCTACAATAAACATATGTAATGTCTTAATGATATAATAAAACTGGAAATATATCATTGATACTTGATTTAGTCATTTCAAATATTTGCATAAATATTTAGTCATTTCAAATTAAAATATTTCAAATAAATGTTCTTACATTCAAATCACTTTATCACTATAGGCTATTTGTGGAGACATTTTTAACTGCAGTAAGTCTTACATATTCTATAATTATGTTAAGCGTTATAAAAATAAAGGTGACTTGACTATTCTAGATAATAATGGATGATCATCATCACTTAATATCATCAAACTTTCTGACTTTTAGTAAAATTGCAAATGGTTTGTGCTCATCGAATTCTTAATCCAATCACAAGCTTTCTTCAGATTTTCCCAGAATACACTGCACTGCACTTTTAAACATCCCACGAATCAAGAATGGACATCGAATGAGCAGATCATCTGGTCAAAACAACTCAACATTCATTGTCATGTGATCAAAATAAAACGCTGTTTTTCCTTTAAATGAATATCCTGTGTGTGTCAATATAAAGAGAAACAGAATTTACGTTACATAAGCAGATTCAGCACAAAGAAATTTGAGCAAATGTACAAACATACATGATTAAAAACATGCTGTCAGGCATCTGGCTTTCTGTGAAATTTCTGCCTTTGTGAGGTCAGGCTGAGGCGCAGAGCGTGAGACATTTACATTCATTTAGCTGACGCTTTTATCCAAAGCGAATTACAAATGCAGAGGTCGCACACCTCTGGAGCAAAGGGGTTAAGTGTCTTTCTCAGGGACACATTGGTGTCTCACAGTGGATTCGAACCCAGGTCTCTCACACCAAAGGAATGTGTCTTATCCACTGCACCATCACCACCCTAGGGACCCTGTGAGAATGATCACATGATTCTGACACTGAAATGAGCAGTCACCTGTTGTGATGGTAATTATCACCTGAGACTCGTTCACGATCTGCAGACCTGACTGACTGACAGCTGAATCTCAACGGCCTGTAAAGATGCACCACGACTAGAACAACATTTGATCTAATCGACAGAGTCGTCATTGACTGTTCAGAAGATATCAGGGATGCACGACATATCGGGTCACCATATCGGTATTGACCGATATAAGATTATTTTTGATGTTTACGTTATTGGGCCGATAAGAAAATACATATTACAGCCGATAAAATAATGAATTATTCCCTTCAGCTGAGACACTTTAGATGCGCACTGTTCAACATGATGGTTTTGAATTGCTTGAAATATGATTAAATGACTTCAAAAAAGGAAAATACAAATCTGTCATATCAGCTACATTAAAATTATGATAAGAACATTATAATTGTGTGCTTGTGATGTGGATTCTAATGGTGAGACTTTAGTTTTTGTAATCAGGCTCTCAAAATGTATTTAAAAATTTGGATTTAGAGTTTTAGGCCAATATATTGGTTATCGACTGTCAAATATAAAGAGTTATCGGTTATTGGTATTGGCCAAAAATTTTCAAATATTGGAAAATCCCTCTCTAGAGGATATAATAGTTGTGTGTCCTAAATGAAGAATTATACACTTACTCTGATTCATGGGGTGAGTGAATCAAAGAGTCTGATGCCCTGCCCCCTCAAAGCTGCGACAGTCAAGTGATGTGTCCAACGTTTCCCAATTATAAATTATCACTAAAAGATGTTACACGTTCTTTTACACAGAAGCAAATTGTTTAAACATGTGGTGAACTTCTACATTTTGCATGGTATATATTACATCCATAGACTAAAAATTTGCAAAATGTATACCTAAATGTAATTTATTCTTAATAGGTATGGAATTACAGAAAGTTAAGTAAAAATAAAAAGAATACAATTTTGTTAAACTTTATGGATGAATTTTATATATCGTAATGTCCCCACTATGTTTACCAAATTCTATGAACCTTGAATGTGTCAATAGGAAAAAGGAAGAAATATATTTTTTAACCACTCCAGATTAGATTTTTTATCTCTCAAGTCTTAAGGTTTTTTTTTTTTTTTAACTTGTTAACTTATTTGAGGATATGTTATATCTGTCCTGTCCTCCTAACACCACACTACTCGCACTATTTTTAACACCAAACATCATAGTGCATTAGTACACACCTAAAGTGTTTTTAGCTTGTATCGGTGCAATAAAAATGCTTGCAACTGAATTTAAACGCACCTATGCAACTTAAATTGCGATTTAAATTCCAATGCAATGGGAAAATGACTGTATTGTGATGTGCATCCAAGTCCAGGGTTATTACTGTTAACTTGAACTATAAAATACATTTCTGTTAATAAAATAAAATATACATATTAGTTGAAAAACTTAAACTAACGAAATCCCAGTGTAACGAATAATACTGTAAAGATTCACCAGTGAGAGTGCCCAGGATAACGATTAGAGGGCACTACAACCCACATAATCGACAATCACATCCACAAACTACATTTCCCATAATCCTTTGCCCAGACTAATCAGGCATGATCTCATTCACCAGTATGTCATTACCTTGTTTAGCTCACCCCATATAAGCCTGGTTTTCACATTACTTTCCGGTGAAGTCTTGTTCTAGTGTTGTTAATGCATTTGAGCAATTCCACTGAATTTCTATATTCCTGGTTCTTAATTTTTCTGCCTGTGTCCTGGTTTTTTGTTCCTGTCTCACCCTCTGGATTTGTTTGTTTGATTGGGCTGATTTACTGTACTCTAACTAACCTTTTGCTACAATTAAAAGTGAATTAACCTTTCAATAAAGCTGCATTTGGATCCTTAACGTTCTTATCTCGGAGCAGTTTGTGACAAAATTTAGAAAATGGGTGAATTGTAATTTTATGCCAATTTTAAATTATTTTTTTTGTATTTATTGTAATATGTTTGAGTGAAGTCTATGTATGGCAAGTGTTTTTAATTATCCATTTGTTGATTTAATTATTGGAATGTTATTTAAATACTATAGCTGAAAAAAATACAGCACTGTTTATTTCATTTGTAGATTATATTGTAAATTTTTCCCCTATTATTTGTAATTTGCATCTTTGCAACAAAGATAAAACAATGTAAATAAAGGTTATCATCTTCGCCCACCCTACTTTTGGTCATTCTCTTTTTCTTTTATATTTTGTAACCTTATAAGGTCATATTAAAAAAAAAGGCAATTTAGTTTTGCTGTTCTGCTCACTCAGTGACTTATAATAAAACCAATATGAAAAGGAATTGTGATAAAAGCACAATCTTCCTGAAAAAAGAAAAAAAAACGTGATATATATTTTGCCATATCGCCCAATATGACTTATAATTTTAAAACACTCTATTTCATTTGTATATTTTATTGTATTTTATTTCTGATTATTTGTAATTTGCTTCTTTACTCTTATATGACAAAGATAAAACACTGAAATAAAGGTTTTTATAAAGGCATCCCTACTTTGCTCAAAATGTTCAGTCATTTGTGAAAATGAATCGTGATAAATTGCAATCTTCCTGATTAAAAAAAAAAACACCTTGAAATGATATTTTTTGCCATATCTGCCCAACCTTAAAAAATGCAGTGCATATTGTGCAGTAGTAGCAGAACACACAGGCCTATAACTGGCAGAAACCGCTCCAGTATTGCAGCTCATGCGGGGGCACGCGGGCGCTGGCGGGCGGTCTGATGTCTGGTGGAATGATGCCAGTTGACTCCAGGGCATTGGGGGGAGGAGGGCTGTGAAAGGAGAGCGAGTCTGTGCCAGGATCAGCCTGTTCTCTGGGCAACAAAAGGCGGCACACATTCAGCTAGTGCCGTGCCAACCGTAGGCCAGCGTCAGTGCCATCGAGGAGGAACTCAAGGGGAGGTGGTGTTTCTGAACAATGTGCCAGGCAGAGAGACGGCAGCCAACCAGAGATCAGTGCCTGACAGAAACATGGACAGACGACAGCAGAGAGAGATGGAGGCTCATGTCTGCAATGTATTTTTAAGTGATGAATGAATGAAAGACATGTAGAGACTCTCTCCTGACATGGGAAGATGGTGTGTTGAAAGATGAGGTCGGTGACCAGTAAAAGGACAAATTTTGCTTAGGCTCTTCTTCTTTTTTATTACTAAGGCCGATAACTCTAACTACGCCCTGGCAACCATGCAGAAAACCTTAGTAACTGCATAGCAACGCGGTAAAACAATTCAGAATGCCAACTGCATAGCAATGCCCTGGCAACCGTCCAAAACACAACAATAGTGACTGTAGCAATGCGCTGAAACCCAAACAGAACACCATAGCAACATCCTCTCAGGAGGACATCATAGCAACAGGGCTAAAACACTATAGTAACGGTTTAGAAACGCGATAAAAGTCCACAGAACAAATATCAACGGTTTATAAAGGCTAAAGAAAACACTCAGAACACCATAGTTGAACACACAGCTAAACAAAGAGTTTGTTAACCACTTAGAAGACTATAACAGCTGTTTAGCAACTCAGAACACCATAGCAACGGTTAAATAATGCACTTAAATCCACTCGTCGCATCATAGCAACGGGTTGGAATTTGTAAACGCATTAAAACTGCATTAATGCATTAAACCACTATCAACCCTTTAGAAATGTGATCAAAATACCACAGGAAGGGTTTGCTAAAAACACTCAGAAGTCCATAACAACACCTTAGCAACGGAACAATAAATATTTTGCGTGTGGTGCAGGTGACGTTAGGGCTACAAACATTACTTAACCTACATTTTCTTCAGAACAAAAATGCAGTTCTCCATGCAATTTCACTTTTGAAATCTAATACATTTATGTGTATTATAATGCTGAATATTATATGTTTTGTACACTCTAAACTTAGAAAACAATGCTGACCTGTGTATGGGCGCTGTTCTGGAAACCGCCACCATTTTGTTTAAATTCAAACAGAAAACCCCGCCTGTTCCAACGGCACTTCAACAATCGCGAACGCGCAAAAATGATTGACTTTGGCCTTTTCAACAGTTATACATGTGATGTGAATGAGGAAATACATAAAATAAATGTATTGTCTTCCCATTTGCTCAAACAGCAAAAGAAAAATTCCACAATAGTGTTTTCACAACTTTCATAAATAGGGGGGAATATAGAGAGCGATTAATAACATCTATTTTACTGTCACTCTCAAAGCAGCAGAAACAACCTCACAACAGTTTAATTTATTTATTTATTTTATGAAAAGATAAGATAATACAAAGAATAGTGTTTTAATTATATACATTTAATATATATTTAATTTTATTTTAATATATTTATATAATATATATATTTTAAAAAAATTGAAGGATTCACAATGCTCGTGACCGTTAAAACGCGTCATCACAGTCTGTGTTTTATTCTGGTTGGAATAAATGTGATGGGCCACTTCTATTTTTGCTCCTTTTTTAGGGCGTATTGTAGGCTATAGTTTTTGAGACAGACTGTATGATTTCACACGACACCTGCTTCATCTGTCGGCTGGTAGTGATCCGAATTCCCCAAAAGTAAACCTTTTCAAATGAAGAGCATCGCGTCTGATCTTTACTCCAGTGTAATGCGGTTTGAAAACCAATCGTTCATTTTGTTGACTCTTTTTATTTGAACTACCGTCCTAATCCAGAAAGCAGCTCCACACTGACCGCTAACGCTGAACTGAACCCTCTTTCATACACTTATTATTACATTACTGAACATGTTTCATTGCCTTCCAACATCCTGTTTAACCAAACCATCTGACCTCGAGTCTGTTAAAGCGCTCAACATCTACAACACAATCTCAGTTGTGCTTCAGACCATTAGGCCTGAGTTCAGTGTCTTTTACACAACAATTGTAGAGCAAAAATGGCAACATAAAACCTCAAAATATATTATACAGAGAAATGAACCTCAGATGGACCCGCGAGGGTTTATGAAGGTTATGCTGAATCTACTTAATGTGTTCCACGTGTACATTATAACATACGGATTGAAATATATGACTGCTTTAATTATAGAACATGAATTAAATGAAATTGTAAAAATGTGTAAATTGAAAATACACATTTACCTTTAATTTAGAAAAAGCCTAATTCGTTTTTTTATGCACGTTTAGCAAAAATACGTTTATTAGCAAATTAGCAAAAAGTGTAATTTGCATGAAACGTGTCATTTTAAAAAAACACTGAACATATTTAAGTTAGCCTTCATAATGAGTGTTTTAAAGCTTTTTTTTAATAAACAGAAATTAATTTTCGTGTGTTATTTATGCTCAATTGTTAACCCAAAGAAAACAAGCGCGTTTGTGAAAACTCTTAATAAATATTCACAAATTAACCTCCCAAAATAGCTTACAGAATTCAATTATAAATAAAAAGATTTTGGTTGGGCTGCGCATGAATATTAGGAGCATTATTACATTGATCATTTAATAATAACCAAATGTGAAATAAAGCGTAGTTTAAATAGTGAGTTTATGCGCGACTTTTTCCAATTATTCATATCGATCGATTTAAGACACTAAAATTCACAAGAATCTGAAGATTGATCAGATTTATCAATAATGTTTTTATTCTTTTGTAGTTATTAATATCCTGATTTTAATAGGCTAATTAAACAATCATGACGAATTAAATAATAGTCACATATATTAGATATTTCGTTTTTCTATAAATAGGCTTGGCCTAATAATCAATAAAAATAAACAAAATATTTAGGCTAGCAGAAATACTTTATTTTCCATGACTGTTTTTTCCAAAGAAATATATAGTTTGCGTTTTAAATGTAGTGTTTTAATCGTATGTTTTATGAAAGGAATTTATATTTATTCCTTCATGAAAACACGCCGTTATTCAAATAATTTCATCACATGTATTTTCATTGTAATGTAGGCCTAAATGATTGTAAATTGTCAATTATATGATTTAAACAAATAAAAGGATAATATTCCAACTAAACGCGATGCGATTTGAATGGCTTTATCAATAAGCCCGTTATCATTTTGTGTTTCGTTTTACATAGCGAAGCTCCTCTCACAGGAACGCGCTGCAGCCGCGCGCCCACGGACACGCGCTGATTACATGGTGTCTGCTGCCACCCAGCGGCCAGAACAAGAACAACAGCACATTATTTTCAAAAAAGATGGCACAAAAACTGCATTTAGAGTCATTTAAAATTATGTAAAGGCAAGAGTTTCAGCTCTGAATGTTTAGACAGATAGACAGTAGCCACATGCCTTTGAAAAAGGATCGACTTTATTTACAGGAACATTTTCAGGAGGTTTTCAGATAAAAATTATTGGTGATACATCGGCCTCATTGAGACAAAGCTGTATCTTCTCTCGCTTTTCTCCCTCTGATGGCAACTGAGGGACGTTTCCGGCACTCAGCTCCGTGTTGTGTGTGTGTGTTGATTTTGCCCAGTCATGTTGGCGGAGAGAAACGCCCGTGGAGAGATTGCAGCAATATGTCGTGTCGTCTTTTCCTCTTCAGTGACTTTCTCCCTTCTTACCCACAACCTGCATTTGACACACACAAAACATCAAATGCAGCACATTTAACTTTCGCCTTACGAACCAATACATTTCTAACCTGACAGTGATTTCAGACAGACTGGATTCATCAGGATCTGATTGAATGTTGTAAAGTGGGTTATGATATTATTGTTGGTTAACAATTTTTACTCACCCGTTTGAAGTTCGTTCATGTTTGTTGCCTGGACAGGAGTGCCGATAAACGTCAAATAGTTCACTTTTGTCGTCTCTTCGTCTCCTTGGTTTGACTTGATAAATAACTGAAAACAAAAACAGGTTGAAAATGAGAAACTCGAGAGGCTCAAAATACCATAATATTAAAAATGATAGATTACAAATATTATAGTTTACCTTAAAAAATAAAATGCGTCATTAATTCTCTCTCATGTTGTTGTCATGTTGTCTAAACCTATACGAGTTTCTATCTCCAATTGAACACAAAAGGAATATATTTTGCATGTTGGTAACCAAACAATTGACTTTTAAACAGTATTTTTGTTCATACTATGGAAGTCAACAGGATTTCTTTTCATACTATTGATTGAAGTTAATGGGATTTTTTTCATACTATGGAAGTCAATGGGAATTTTTTTCATTCTATGGAAGTCAATGGGAACCAGCAACTATTTTTTATACTATGAAAGTCAATGGGATTCAGCAACTTTATTTTCATAAAACGGAAGTCAATAGGAACCAGCAACTATTTTTTTCATACTATGCAAGTCAATGGGAACCAGTAACTTTTTTTTCATAAAATGGAAGTCAATGGGAACCAGCAACTATCTGTTTTTTCATACTATGGAAGTCAGTGGGAACCAGCAACTATTTCTTTTCATACTATGGAAGTCAATGGGAACCAGCAACTATTCTTTTTACATACTATGGAAGTCAATGGGAACCAGCAACTTTTTGTTTTCATACTATGGAAGTCAATGGGAACCAGCAACTATTGTTTTCATACTATGGAAGTCAATGGGAATTTCTTTCATACTATGGAAGTCAATGGGAACTTCTTTCATACTATGGAAGTCAATGGGAACCAGCAACTAGTTTTTTTTCATACTATGGAAGTCAATGGGAATTTCTTTTATACTATGGAAGTCAATGGGAACCAGCAACTATTTTTTTCATACTATGGAAGTAAATGGGAATTTCTTTCATACTATGGAAGTCAACGGGGACCAGCAACTATTTTTTTATACTATGGAAGTCAATGGGAATTTCCTTCAGACTATGGAAGTCAATGGGAACCAGCAACTATTTTTTTCATACTATGGAAGTCAATGGGAATTTCTTTCATACTATGGAAGTCAATGGGAATTTCTTTCATACTATGGAAGTCAATGGGAACCAGCAACTATTTTTTTCATACTATGGAAGTCAATGGGAATTTCTTTTATACTATGGAAGTCAATGGGAACCAGCAACTATTTTTTCATACTATGGAAGTAAATGGGAATTTCTTTCATACTATGGAAGTCAACGGGAACCAGCAACTATTTTTTTATACTATGGAAGTCAATGGGAATTTCCTTCAGACTATGGAAGTCAATGGGAACCAGCAACTATTTTTTCATACTATGGAAGTCAATGGGAATTTCTTTCATACTATGGAAGTCAATGGGAATTTCTTTCATACTATGGAAGTCAATGGGAACCAGCAACTATTTTTTCATACTATGGAAGTCAATGGGAACCAGCAACTATTCTTTTACATACTATGGAAGTCAATGGGAACCAGCAACTATTTTTTTCATACTATGGAAGTCAATGGGAACCAGCAACTATTGTAGTCAGTTTTTCATCTATGGAAGTCAATGGGAACCAGCAACTATTGTTTCATACTATGGAAGTCAATGGGAACCAGCAACTATTCTTTTCATACTATGGAAGTCAATGGGAATTTCTTTCATACTATGGAAGTCAATGGGAACTTCTTTCATACTATGGAAGTCAATGGGAACCAGCAACTAGGTTTTTTTTTCATACTATGGAAGTCAATGGGAATTTCTTTTATACTATGGAAGTCAATGGGAACCAGCAACTATTTTTTTCATACTATGGAAGTAAATGGGAATTTCTTTCATACTATGGAAGTCAACGGGAACCAACAACTATTTTTATACTATGGAAGTCAATGGCAATTTCCTTCAGACTATGGAAGTCAATGGGAACCAGCAACTATTCTTTTCATACTATGGAAGTCAATGGGAATTTCTTTCATACTATGGAAGTCAATGGGAACCAGCAACTATTTTTTTCATACTATGGAAGTCAATGGGAATTTCTTTTATACTATGGAAGTCAATGGGAACCAGCAACTATTTTTTTTCAAACTATGGAAGTAAATGGGAATTTCTTTCATACTATGGAAGTCAACGGGAACCAGCAACTATTTTTTATACTATGGAAGTCAATGGGAATTTCCTTCAGACTATGGAAGTCAATGGGAACCAGCAACTATTTTTTATACTATGGAAGTCAATGGGAATTTCTTTCATACTATGGAAGTCAATGGGAATTTCTTTCATACTATGGAAGTCAATGGGAACCAGAAACTATTTTTTTTCATACTATGGAAGTCAATGGGAATTTATTTCATACTATGGAAGTCAATGGGAACCAGCAACTATTTTTTTCATACTATGGAAGTTCATACTATGGAAGTCAATGGGAACCAGCAACTATTTTTTCATACTATGGAAGTCAATGGGAATTTCTTTCATACTATGGAAGTCAAAGGGAATTCCTTTCATACTATGAAAGTCAAAGGAACCGAATATTCTTTTTCATACTATGGAAGTCAATGGGAATTTCTTGCATACTATGGAAGTCAATGGGAACCAGCAACTATTTTTTTCATACTATGGAAGTCAATGGAAACCAGCAACTATTTTTTTCATACTATGGAAGTCAATGGGAATTTCTTTCATACTATGGAAGTCAATGGGAACCAGCAACTATTTTTTTCATACAATGGAAGTCAATGGGAACCAGCAACTAGTTTTTTTTCATACTATGGAAGTCAATGGGAATTTCTTTTATACTATGGAAGTCAATGGGAAACAGCAACTATTTTTTTTCATACTATGGAAGTAAATGGGAATGTCTTTCATACTATGGAAGTCAATGGGAACCAGCAACTATTTTTTTAAACTATGGAAGTCAATGGGAATTTCCTTCAGACTATGGAAGTCAATGGTAACCAGCAACTATTTTTTTCATACTATGGAAGTCAATGGGAATTTCTTTCATACTATGGAAGTCAATGGGAACCAGCAACTTTTTTTCATACTATGGAAGTCAATGGGAATTTCTTTCATACTATGGAAGTCAATGGGAATTTCTTTCATACTATGGAAGTCAATGGGAACCAGCAACTATTTTTTCATACTATGGAAGTCAATGGGACTTTCTTTCATCCTATGGAAGTCAATGGGAACCAGCAACTTTTTTTTCATACTATGGAAGTCAATGGAAATTTCTTTTCATACTATGGAAGTCAATGGGAATTTCTTTCATACTATGGAAGTCAATGGGAACCAGCAACTATTTTTTTTCATACTATGGAAGTCAATGGGAATATCTTTCATTTTATGGAAGTCAATGGAAACCAGCAACTATTTTTTTCATATTATGGAAGTCAATGGGAATTTCTTTCATACTATGGAAGTCAATGGGAACCAGCAACTATTTTTTTCATACTATGGAAGTCAATGGGAATTTCTTTCATATTATGGAAGTCAATGGGAACCAGCAACTATTCTTTTCATACTATAGAAGTCAATGGGAATTTCTTTCATACTATGGAAGTCAATGGGAACCAGCAACTATTTTTTTCATGCTATGGAAGTCAATGGGAATTTCTTTCATATTATGGAAGTCAATGGAAACCAGCAACTATTTTTTTCATACTATGGAAGTCAATGGGAATTTCTTTCATATTATGGAAGTCAATGGGAACCAGCAACTATTTTTTCATACTATGGAAGTCAATGGGAATTTCTTTCATATTATGGAAGTCAATGGAAACCAGCAACTATTTTTTTCATACTATGGAAGTCAATGGGAATTTCTTTCATATTATGGAAGTCAATGGGAACCAGCAACTATTTTTTTCATACCATGGAAGTCAATGGGAATTTCTTTCATACTATGGAAGTCAATGGGAACCAGCAACTAGTTTTTTCATACTATGGAAGTCAATGGGAATTTCTTTCATACTATGGAAGTCAATGGGAACCAGCAACTATTTTTTTTCATACTATGGAAGTCAATGGGAATTTCTTTCATACTATGGAAGTCAATGGGAACCAGCAACTAGTTTTTTCATACTATGGAAGTCAATGGGAATTTATTTCATACTATGGAAGTCAATGGGAACCAGCAACTATTTTTTTCATACTATGGAAGTCAATGGGAATTTCTTTCATACTATGGAAGTCAATGGGAACCAGCAACTAGTTTTTTCATACTATGGAAGTTGATGGGAATTTCTTTCATACTATAGAAGTCAATGGGAACCAGCAACTAATTTTTTTCATACTATGGAAGTCAATGGGAATTTCTTCATACTATGGAAGTCAATGGGAACCAGCAACTAGTTTTTTCATACTATGGAAGTTGATGGGAATTTCTTTCATACTATAGAAGTCAATGGGAACCAGCAACTAGTTTTTTTCATACTATGGAAGTCAATGGGAATTTCTTTCATACTATGGAAGTCAATTGGAACCAGCAACTCTTTGGTTACTGACATTCTTCATAATATCTTTTGTATTCAAAAGAAGAAAGAAACTCACAGGTTTAGAACAACGAAAATTTTAGTTTTGGGGTGAACAATCCCTTAAATAAGATGAACAGATGACTATTTTTTAAAAAGTGGCAAAAATTATGTATGAATTTTATTGATGGGGAATTTATACAGGAATCAATGCTAAAACTATTTTATATGCTGAAAAGAAATCTTGTATTTATTTATTTATTTGATAATCTTATTATTTGTATACATTTCCTATTTATTTGATGTAGTTTTTTATATCCAATTTGTATTTTAAGAAAAATCTGCAATATGGTTTGAATCAGCTGTGTCAGCGAGTGTACTTGCACATACAGTCACACTGTTGACGTTCTGAAACTTGACGTATCGGAGCGGGATGAGTCCGTCATCTTTGTAGTCTTCCTCGGACAGATCCAGCACCTGCGTGGCTTCACTTCTCTCCGCGTCATCGAAACCCATGGAACGAGGAAGATTAATGAAGATCTTCACACTCTTCGGGGCTTGAGCTGAAAACACATGAAGAGGCGATACAGCGGGACACTGTTTATATCAGTTTGTACCATGTACCACAATGTAGGATTAGTTTCGAGTCTCCAACCAGGCTCGGTTGGTACCATGATAATAATCATCAACTTTCTGTCAACTCAGGCTTTGATCCTGAGTTTAAGTGTGACATCACTCAGCGAACAGCCAATCACATGCTAAGAAAGAGGGAAACTAAGATTCATTTCTCAAAAAATTAAACATTGAGTTTTTAATTTTCATTGAAATTCATTTCTCGTGGGAGAAGCAGTATGACTCACTTAATAAATATAAGTATTAAAATATTAAGAATTAAAAAAAAAATACACAGCAAGAAGAAAATAGCTGAAAAATCCTCAAAACTTCTTCTGATTGAGTGTTTTTGAACGAATCTCTTGAGTGAATAATTCAATGACACACGTTTTAACAGTCTCGTCTACACATTCTGGTGTAACTATGTAATCGATACAATCTTAATTTGAGGAATAAAGTTACTTTCTAAAGGTGATTTACTCTATTTTGATCTCTACTGTAGACATCAGTGTTTCTATCTGAACTACAATCTTTTTTCCAGTGCTTCTGTGATCATATCAATGATTGAAAGACAGAAATAATGAAACTGTGTGGTTGAAAAGACTGTTTGTGAAGCTGTTTCAAATCTACACATGACACCAGCTCTCTCAGGATCAGAACACAGATCTGAATGTTTCTATGATTTTATCAAAGACATAATAGACACAATTTAGGATTTAGGAATGTGATCTCGTGGGTGTTTGCAGGGTTCCTACACCTCAGGTAACTTCAAATTCAAGGATCTTTAGAGGACTTTCCAGGTCCAATGCCCTCAAATTAATGTGGGGACACATTTGTTGTGCCAAACAAACATTAAGGTACCATCATAGTAGTTTTATGTGCGCATGAACATCATGGCAACATACAACACAAAGAACCTCACGTGGGAAACACTTAACGTCACGCGTGAATGTGAGTGAAACACTTAAAGGGATAGTTCACCCAAAACTGAAAAAAAAAGGTAATTACTCTCCCTCATGTTGTTCCCTGTAAGACTTTCGTTCATCTTCTGAACACAAATGAAGATACTTTTTATAAAATCTGAGAGCTGAATCACTTCTCCATATAGGCTTCTTAGGGATTGAAACTTGCCCAGCCAAGAAAAGACATTAAAGGGTTAGTTCACCCAAACATGCAAATTCATTCCCTGACATTAGATGGCGCCAATTTGCTCTGCAACACTACTCCATAACAGTTCTCTTTTATCAAGATGTGTGTAGTCCCTGTTGCATTTGTCATATAGTTCTTTATGTTCTAGCACCAAAGAGAACAGTAGCTCATCCATCTTGCCTTGCTTCTTCCTCATCTTATTTCTTCCTGGCTGTGTTCACCGTTGCATACGTGTGCTCTGCAAGACCATTTTGTGTTTGAACGCCCCCAAGTTATGTTTTACTGTCTCTTCAGAAGCTCCAGACACGTGAGCAAAAGCGCCAATCTCATTGGTCGGATGAACCTGAGTTTTTTTTTTAAATGCCGCTTTTACGTGTGGCGTTTTGCGCGTCCGTGTGAACACTCACATAGGCGCCCTTTGTTTAGTCACGAGGCGTTAAACTTTGGCGAACAATGTGCGCGAAATTCATCCCTGTGTGAACAGGCCTTTACAGGGAACAACATGAGGGAGAGTAATTACTGACAGAATAAAAATTTTTGGGGGAACTATCCCTTTAATATAACGCATAAATGCGCGCAACTAACGTAAATCAAGCAAACTAGTGTGCATAAGCCACGAAGTGTTGGTGAAATAACACATTAGCGGACCGGAGGAAGAAGATACGGAATTGTTATTCAGAAAACATCTTGCACAAAATTAATTCAAGCACTTTCAAGGACTTGTATCCATGCATGTTTTCAAAAACTTTCCAGGGCCTTAAATTTTTTTTTCAGATACACAAACTTTCAAGGGTGTGGAGGATCTGTGGGAACCCTGTGTTTGAATTGAAATCGCGATCTTTTAATGTCAAGCAACGAGAGCTGGTGTCTTACCGAGTTCAGCAGACAGCAGTTTCAGGGAGAAGAGTTTGACGGGTTGATTGAAGGAGATTGTGATGAAGAAGCTGCAAACACACAGAGGGATCAACAGTCATAAGAGCAACACTTTATATCATATTAACACACTCGAGAAATCACATGGACAGTCACTGAGATCTAGAACAGATCAACACTAAATATCATATTTACACACTCGAGACCTCACACGGACAGTCACTGAGATCTGATAACAGATCAACACTATATATCATATTAACACACTCGAGAACTCACACGGACAGACACTGAGATCTGATAACAGATCAACACTATATATCATATTAACACACTCGAGAACTCACACGTACAGACACTGTAGATCTGATAACAGATCAACACATATATATCATATTTACACACTCGAGAACTCACACGGACAGTCACTGAGATCTGAATAACAGATCAACACTATATATCATATTTACACACTCGAGAACTCACACGGACAGACACTGAGATCTGATAACAGATCAACACTATATATCATATTCACACACTCGAGAACTCACACGGACAGACACTGTAGATCTGATAACAGATCAACACTATATATCATATTAACACACTCGAGAACTCACACGGACATACACTGAGATCTAGATAACAGATCAACACTATATATCATATTAACACATCTTTAGAACTCACACGCGACATACACTGAGATCCTGATGACAGATCAACACTATATATCATATTCACACACTCGAGAACTCACACGGACAGACACTGAGATCTGATAACAGATCAACACCATATATCATATTGAACACATTTAGAACTACACGGACAGACACCTGAGATCTGATAACAGATCAACACTATATATCATATTTACACACTCGAGAACTTACACGGACAGTCACTGTAGATCTGATAACAGATCAACACTATATATCATATTTACACACTCGAGAACTCACACGGACAGACACTGAGATCTGATAACAGATCAACACTATATATCATATTTACACACTCTGAGAACTCACATCGGACATACACTGAGATCTGATAACAGATCAACACTATATATCATATTAACACACTCGAGAACTCACATCGTACAGACACTGAGATCTGATAACAGATCAACAGCTATATATCATATTTACACACTCGAGAACTCACACGGACAGACACTGAGATCTGATAACAGATCAACACTATATATCATATTAACACACTCGAGAACTCACACGGACAGACACTGAGATCTGATAACAGATCAACACTATATATCATGTTAACACACTCGAGAACTCACACGGACAGACACTGAGGCTATGTTTACACGGAAACGATTCTGAAGAGAAAACGCAAAAGTGGCGTTGCATCATCACTTTTTATTCTGCGTTTAGACGAGCGTTTTGTGTGGGAAATCCGCGTGCAGATGGTGACGCAAAGTGTGTGTAATTCAATGTAGTATGCACTTCAGGCGGCTATTAGTGCATACTACTACAACACCAAGTCCACGCGCCTGCGTACAACCTTCACTGTCAAGCAGACTTTTGCGTTTTTACCGTTTACACGGGAACGCGGCGGTGGAGCGTTTTTAAGATTTCCACTCTGGGAGGTGTTTTCACTTTTTTGCGCTTTTAAGCCTCAAACGCCCGTTGCCGTGTAAACGATAGGCACATCCGATAAAATATTTTTACGCTTTCACCCGCGAGCCGTCTCGTGTAAACGGGGCCTGAGATCTGATAACAGATCAACACTACACTCACCGGCCACTTTATTAGGTACACCTGTCCGACTGCTCGTTAACACTTAATTTCTAAGCAGCCAATCACATGGCGGCAACTTAGTGACATTCAGGCATGTAGACATGGTCAAGACAATCTCCTGCAGTTCAAACCGTAGCATCAGTATGGGGAAGAAAGGTGATTTGAGTGACTTTGAACGTGGCATGATTGCTTGGTGCCAGAAGGGCTGCTCTGAGTATTTCAGAAACTGCTAATCTACTGGGATTTTCACGCACAACCATCTCTGAGGGTTTACAGAGAATGGTCCGAAAGAAAAAACATCCAGTGAGCGCCAGTTCAGTGGGCGGAAATGCCTTGTTGATGCCAGAGGTCAGAGGAGAATGGCCAGACTGGACTCTTCGAGCCTGATAGAAGGGCAAACAGTGACTCAAAGTAACCACCCGTTTACAACCAAGGTGGGCAGAAGAGCATCTCTGAACGCACAGTACGTCGAACTTTGAGGCAGATGGGCTACAGCAGCAGAAGACCACACCGGGTGCCACTCCTTTCAGCTAAGAACAGGAAACTGAGGCTACAATTTGCACAAGCTCATTGAAATTGGACAATAGAAGATTGGAAAAACGTTGCCTGGTCTGATGAGTCTCAGTTCTGCTGCGACATTCGGATGGTAGGGTCAGAATTTGGCGTCTACAACACGAAGCATGGATCCATCCTGCCTTGTATCAACGGTTCAGGCTGGTGGTGGTGGTGTCATGGTGTGGGGAATATTTTCTTGGCACTCTTTGGGCCCCTTGGTACCAATTGAGCATCGTTGCAACGCCACAGCCTACCTGAGTATTGTTGCTGACCATGTCCATCCCTTTATGACCACAATGTACCCAACTTCTGATGGCTACTTTCAGCAGGATAATGCGCCATGTCATAAAGCTGGAATCATCTCAGACTGGTTTCTTGAACATGACAATGAGTTCGCTGTACTCAAATGGCCTCCACAGTCACCAGATCTCAATCCAATACATCTTTGGGATGTGGTGGAACGGTGAGATCCGCATCATGGATGTGCAGCCGACAAATCTGCGGCAACTGTGTGATGCCATCATGTCAATATGGACCAAACTCCTGAGGAATGCTTCCAGCACCTTGTTGAATCTGATGCCACGAGAATTGAGGCAGTTCTGAAGGCAAAGGGGGTCCAACCCGTTACTAGCATGGGTACCTAATAAAGTGGCCGGTGAGTGTATATATCATATTTACACACTCGAGAATTCACACGGACAGTCACTGAGATCTATAACAGATCAACACTATATATCATATTTACACATCTAGAATTTCACACGGACAGTCACTGAGATCTGATAACAAATCAACACTACAAGTTTCACTTTCAGTTTTTCAGCCATTAGATACGGCAACAAAAGACTGGAAATAAATACAAGCTGAAGCACTAAAATGCTGGAAATAAACTAAACTTAAAACTGAACTGAAGATAAATTAAACCTAAATAGCAATATTAGAGAAAAGAAAGGATAACACTTTACACTTAGTTTTTATTTGTTGTACAATCTAATTTAGTTTACATAAACTAATAATGAACTGCAGTTCTATGGCATTTTATTAAATCTTTTACTGTTAATTTCAACATTTACTATTACATTATTAAAATCAAAAGTTGTATTAATTCATGCACTGTGAACTAACATGAACAACTTGAAGCATCGAAAATACATTTTGATTAGAGCACGATCCAATAAAGGATTTTGAAGGCCTATACCAATTAATATCCGATATTGCGATATATATCGGCCAATGTATATATATATTTTCTTTTCAGAAATGGGCAACAAAACATTAACAGATTTCCCTAACATTAGTTATTTGTAGTTATTAACTGAGTTTTAACAAAAATAATATTGATATTGCATTTTAAAAAGAAACGTGTTTCTTTTATTGTCACAACAGAACAGACTGATGATAAGTGGCATTAGCTAGCTTTGTGATTAGCTAGTCTATGATGAGCCATAATTTAGAAATTGGATAACGTCATACTGCAAATTGTAAAACATACATTTTCAATATAACAGGCCGAAGAAGAGATGATACGTCCTCCTTTACTATAACTGTCACGTGCTATTAAAGGGTACCTATTATGGAGTTTTGAAAATTGCCCTTCATGTAGTGTGTAACATAGATCTAAGTGAACGAAAACATCCTGCAAAGTTTTAAAAATGAAAGTTCACCGTATACAAAGTTATTGTCTCTCAAAAGTAAGAGTCGACTCTGAGTCTCTGATATGAATCGTTCAACGAACGATGCTTTTCCTTTGTCTAGTTGACGTCAACTTGACAAGTTATTTGAATAAGAAACGCCCACTTATTGCGCTCTGAGACGCCAGGGAAAACCGGAAAACAATCATGTCGACGAGACGCTGTGTTTTGAAGTGCGATGCAAAAGCGAACTTTTTTCATCTGCCAGGAGAGGAGCATTTGAAGACTAAGTGGCTACAGTTCATATATACAAGTATACCACACAAGTATAGCCCAAACCTTGTTCTGTGTTCGCGTCATTTTGAAGATGATTGCTTCACAAACCTAAATGCTATAAAGTATGGATTCGCGAGCCGGCTGATACTGAAGGAAGGATCAGTACCGAGTTTATTCCGACATACTCTGCACAGAGAATACCAATCACAACTTGGCTAGGTCATCTGACCAATCACCGCAGATTAGCGTCACGCAAAGGCGGGTTTTGGAAAAAGGACTCGCTAAACGATTCATATGGGAGTCGGTGAGCAAATCAGGTAAAAATAAATGCATATTATAAGACAACAAAAGGGTTTTTTGTCATTGCATGCTTGTAAAACTGTTGTTGGGGACTCCCAGAACAATATTAGGAACATTTTAAATGCCATAATAGGTACCCTTTAAAGAAATACTTCAGTCACATTGTCAAAAGTTAAAAGGACAGTTAGTCAACTACACTGTAACAATGTAACAGTAACTATTACTAGCTAATTCCGCTTCACTCTCGGCTTATTTAACAGCAGCAAAACTGGACATGAGTCACAAATTCTGTCATGCTTATTTGAGTTAAGAGAACTGATGGGGATGTTCTTTTAATTGTTATTCAAGCAATGTATATGTATTCGTGACCAACTCAACGAGTATTGCCAACAGGGACGGTGTAGAGTGCCCTCTGGTGGACAAACTATACAACATCAACACTCATGACATGGTAGAAGCGCGTTTCGTCCATTTTTATTTTATTTTCGAAATATTAATTTATCGGCCATTATAACTGCCGATACCGAGAGTTTGTAAAATGCCTAATATCGGCCTCGATAATCATCTGGCCTGTCCACAATATTCGTGATTGCTGGTCTCTAATTCTCCTCGACTCTTCGGCTGAGCTTTCGTTTACAGTCTGAGGGAGATGCACGCTGTACAAAACAATCTTCGCAAACATGTCTAAGGATTTCCACACAGAGGAAGACTTGCATTTTTTTGCCCAGCCATATTTATTTCGAACCCAATACATGGACGCGCCAGATGCACGTCAGCAGCGCCTTGCGTCATTAGCGTCACTGAACGCGGAATCCGACAATCGTAACCGGGAAGACAATACAATGCTAAATAAAGTCGTAAGTTTTTGTTATTTTTGGACCAAAAAGTATTTTCGATGCTTCAAAACATTGTAACTAATCCCACTGATGTCACATGGACTACTTTGATGATGTGACCGTCTTTATTTCCTTTCTGGACAAGGACAGTATACCGTACACACTTTTTCAATGGAGGGAAAGAAAACTCTTGGACTAAATCTAAATTCCTAAGATGAACGGAAGTCTTGACGAGCTTGGGACGACATGAGGGCGAGTTATTAATGACATCATTTCATTTTTGGGTGAACTAACCCTTTAAAAGCAATTTCTTGAAAGCAAATATCTCCCTTTGCTTTAAACTTTGAGCCTCCGTAACTTTGCAGAGATGTTGTTTCTCATCAAACAACAACATTACACACTAACCCCTCTCAAAACCCAAGAGTGTGTTCACCTGTTCATCACAGTCAGACTCCAGGTAGGTCGAGTCCTTGATTAAGCAGTTGTTGAAGCCACAGTCGTCGCTCTCATTGAGACATTCACAGCCCGCTTTCACCTCACGAACGGCATCAGGTCCATCTGAACACAACAAAACGACAGACATGACACTTCTCAAAGTTCACCGCTTACGAACTCCATCAAACCCAGCCTGCGTGCACCACGTAGCCTTTGGGAATATCCGAGTCTTTGCTGCTCTGGCATCGTTCTCCACATGCTGTTTGATTTTCTCCTCCAGGCCGGAAGCGCTGCGCCCTGACACTGGTCCACGCGCACTTTGTTTCGGAAAAACTGGAACGTCGGCGTCGCTGAGATATTATTGGCTGCGGCTGTTGCCTGAGGACGACGGAAAATAAAACCCTTGATTACGTCATTGGCAAGTTCAACTTATATTTTTACATTAACTTTTATAAGTTATATGAAAATCAACTCGTATTTAAGTCAATTTAATATAACTTGAGTTCAAATGACTTTACAGCCAATCAAGTTTATACTTAAAGGGATACTTCAGGATTTAGCATTAATATTTGTATTAAGTAGAAAACCTGTAGTATTTTTGAATGACCATGATTTTCACCCTCTAAATCCCCCTGAGACGAGAGATTTATGTATTCTTTTGTCTGGAAAAATTCTCGATGATTTACCAACACATTTATTAAACTCAAAAGTAGGGTATTTGTTACCATTAGTTAATGCACTGTAAACGAACATGAACAAACATTGATCAGCTGGATTTTTATTAAATAACTAACAAAGATTAATCAAAATGAATTATCAAATGTATTGCTCTTTTCAGGTTCATGTTTGTTAATACAATAACCGATGTTAACAAACGAGGCTTTATTGTTAAGAGTTACTGTTTTTGTTTAATGTTCTAGATTTTATACATTGTTTATATTTATCTAATCATATCAAGTTAATCTGAAGGAAAATAATGTCTCACCTGACTAGACATGACATCGACTTCTAGAAACACAACCTGAGGGTATTTGTTGCTCAAACATGTTGAACGCCTGGAGCTATTCTGACACAAAGGACGGACACCTGAACAAAGAGAAACCATCCTCAGTTAAAAATCATCATCATCTTCGGACTAAAGAACTAGGAACACATTTTCCCCTTAAAACCGGCAATTCACATTATGTTTAGTCTTCTCTTGTGCCATATACCCATAGAGAAACACTTCTGGAACAAGAGAAAAATGTGGGCGGGGCTTGATTGGAGTGCTTTTGGTTTGCTATTGGCTGATTTCCTGTGATTGACAGGTTGCCCTGCCCTTATCATCAGAGAAGAGATTCTGGAAGGGGAAAGCTTATTTCTAATTCAAGATTAACAACAATAATGATGACATGCATCCATCCATGAATAATTTAGAATAAACACTGAAATATATTAATGAAAACTGAAAGTGACTTTAAAAGCAAATAAATTCTCACAGAGAATCATCCGATAACACCTCCTGCAACATCAAATTACATAAAAAAATGTGTTTACTAAGAAAATGTCCTCCTGAAAATATTAGATGGATAAGTTATAAAACTTTATATTCAACCTGATAACTTAATTAATTGATAATGTTAATATTAATAACAATTAAATCATAAAAATGCACTATTAAGATAGATTAAAACACAAATATTACTTAATAATAATCAGAGTTTAGTGTTAATTATTTAATAATTATATCTTATTTAAACACTTACTAAAATCGTAAATATCTCGTTTGTTTACCTGCATGTCAGGTGACCGTTAGCCACCATGTGAATGAGTTGTTAAATTATTGAAATATTAACTTAAAATCTCAGAGGGAACTTTAAGGAAATATGTTGAGGTCAAGGAGTTCGGCTGACAACAGAGCAACAAGAACAGTTAAGTTATTCTCTCAACACGCGCGTGCGTGTGCGTGCGCGTGCGTGTGTGTGCGTTTTGCCAAGTCATGCCTGGTGTTGGTTCTTGTCCTTCGTTCAGTTTGTGTTTTTGAGTGGCGGGTCTGTCTGCTGTTCTGACCCTGGCTCAGACTCTTCGATCTCTGCGTGCGGTGTCTCGGTTCTGTCAGGTTCGCTGGCAGCGGCCTCATACACACTCATCACCTACTCACTCACTCACTCACCACCGCTCATGGTGGAACTTCACCACGGCCAGCCTGGACCCGTGCGCCGCTCAGCTTCGCCTGGAACTCCGAGTCATTCCCTGATCACCTTCACCCCGACCATGACCTCACAACACACGGGAACGAATCTCTGATGCAGCGTTGTTAATCACCTATAATCCGGATCAGATCTAATTGAAATTCACTGAAACGCTCGGCGTGGCACGACACATTGTCCCGGAACACATTCCTGCGTAGTGATCGATGAAGATGCGGTGACGCGACCAATCACAGGCGGCGGTGCCTGTGAGCCACCATCATTAAACGTCCTGAACTGTTCATGGGTGTGTCTAAATCCTCAACAACTGTCGTGAGGAAGGAATAAATTACATTAAAAAAATAGTTTACCAAGAAAGTGTCCCTAAATATTAGATGGATAAGTTATAACTACATTTTCAACCTAACAATTCTTAATCAATTGATAATGTTAATATTAATAACAATTAAATCATAAAAATGCACTATAAAGATAGATTCAAACACAAATATTATTTAAGTAATAATCAGTGTTTAGTGCTCAATTATTTTAATAATGATATCAAATCCTCAAAACAACTGTCGCTGAGGAATGAATAACTACTATTTTTCATTTTTTTATTTTTCAAATTTACACTAATTTTGAATTAATTGGTCACTTTCTGTGTACTCTATGTAAATGTTTTTTTATAATATAGGAGGAACATTTAGTATGCACACACACACACACACACACACACACACACACACACACACACACACACACACACACACACACACACACACACACACACACACACAAGTAACTTTTAATTTGGTTTGCTAGATTCCAACCATTGCGGTGACTAAACCGTTTCTCATCAAAAAAAAAAGTCCACCAGCCACAAAAACACGTGTTTCCTTACACATATATGAATTCAGAACCAACTGTTTATCTGTCTTAATGGAGATTTTGTGAAAATATTCTTGTTACGCTCTCGTTTCCGCATGTTTGCTTTATGAGTAGAGCTCACAGGAGAGCAGATTTGGTGGGGCATCTTTAACTAAAGAAAAATAAGGAGCTAACAAATTTGTATCCTTTCTTAGAGCCGTTTTAAAGGGACGACAAGAGCAGGTATGATCATAACCACTGATCTATCAATGTATAAGTATACTGAGGAGCTCAGTATCATTTCACAGTGAACTACTGTGCCGTGTCAATGGTGTGTAAAGTTCAGAGTCAAATAGTCAGTGTTAAAAACAATTTTAAGATTAATTTAAATAAATAAAATGATACAAATAATATATTGTAAAATTGTTCACTACACTACAAATTCCTTAAAATTAATAATACAAATTATAGTTACAAAAATAAACTATAAACAATTGCATTTTGCCTACATAAATAAATAAATAAATAAATAATATATCTAACAGTGTAATACTATAGTGAGTAAAAAAAACAATATGAAACATTTTATAGAAATACCACCACAGAAAAAAAAATGGACACAAATAGCATTCAAAATAATTTTTTTTGTAAAGAAATTAAAAATGAATAAAGACAAAAGTAAAGACATTTATAAAGTTCATATTTCAAATAAATGCTGTAAACTTTCTACTCCTCTAAGAATCCTGAAAAATAAAGTGTATCACAGTTTTCAGTATCATTGATGACCTTAAATGTTTCTTGAGGAGCAAACGTTACAGGAATGTTGTTTGAATAATATTTCCTGGTTGAACAATAGTGCTGTAAATGAAGTCTATTCTTTATTCTTGGCTAATCAATACATGTCTCTCTTTATTGTTAGCTCTGCTGGAAATGGGTCCAAAATAAAGAATGGGCCGAGGAGTTGGTCGAGATCTGGATGATGTCCACAGAAATGTGAAAGTTCACTGTTGGGATGAAGAAGATGTAGACAAATCATGTAATTATGTTTTTGAAGTTTTTTGTTGTACAGTCACAAACTTTGATGAAACCTTAACCTAAATGTTTACTATGTATATATTGTTTGTAGAAGTGTAATTAATATAATATATCAAACTACTTGCTCAGTGTCTCTGATTTGAAAAGGACTCATTCATATGTCATGTATTGAAACCTGATTGAAACCCGTTAAAAAAACTTTAATGAAATAAGATTAAAATAAATAAATATTAGATTAAATACGTAAATAATAAATAAATACATTACAGCAATTTTATTATTGCTTGTATCTTTTACTGTCTGCTTTTTGTTGTTGTTTTGTAGTAACAGTGTAAGGACTGAACCAACGCTAAACGCTTTTATTTAAACTCCCGCCCCCAACCTCAAAACCAACCAATCAGCTTGCCAGAAAAATCTGCAACTTGCGAATGGGCCAATCCCCAGCCGAAACGACCAGGAAACGAAAGAATTGAAGGGTTCTGCGCATGCGCAGCGCACTAGCTCTCTAGCCTTCAGCTCGTGTGCCCAGCGTGCGGTGAGAGACGGACGAACCGATTACCGGAAGCCTTTACCCGAAAACACTCCCGAACCGAGCCGGACTCAACTCACCTGAGGCCTACAGAGCAGAACATGGCGGGCGAGGGCATCGCTCAGATGGCGATCAGTGAGTTTGATGATGAAGAACATGACGTAGATTGTCTGCGGTGTTGCGTCAGAACGATCATGCTCTGATATTGCATTAACGTTATAAATTATACACATACTGTTGTCTATTTATATAGACTGCAGTACACAACATGCTAAATCATACTGTATTATATAATTATGGTCTTATCAGAACATGCTTTATAATATTTAATCATAAACTGACAAAGATCTGTCAAATCTAACATACCACTACTAATATAAAATGTATAACGTTACACTCTATTGTTGATTAGTCATAATCTGACTAATCATAGTTTTAAATAATGTTTGGCCGATACTGATTATTTTATAACCGATTTGCGTGTTTATGTGCCTGATGAACTATATTTATTTATTGTTTTGTTTCTGTTTTTTACAATTATACCAACAGCACTGAATAAACTGATTTATTTAACACTTTTTTTCAATATGGTAATTTCACTTGCATACAAAACGTAATAAGTAAAGTGTGCTTTAACTTAAGTGTTTTTTTGTTTTTAAATAACAGGTAAAAAATAAAGCATGTAAAAATAATTCTCTAACACAACACACACTGCCTGACTTAAAAAAAAAACATTGCTACTTTAACGCAGTATTAACAAATGCTGTAATATTAATATTAAAAGGCAAAATGTATTTTCAAAGTCCAATGTTAATTTATTTCTGAATTGCACGCAATTCTCAATATAGCACAATTTAACGGTGAATCCAATATTACTAAACTGCTTAAATATCGGGGAAAATATTTGTAAAACCGATTATCGGTCAATCTCTACTTTTAATCCTAGTAGTGCTAGGGATGGGCGATACCAAACATTGTTCTATGCCATACCGATTTTTGATAAATTTCATTTTTAAGGAAACGTACTTCTACATTCTTGCCATTAATAAGAAATGTATTACAAGCCTTTTCCTGCTCTTGCTAAATGTTAACTCTGCTGTTGTTTTCTCCTGCAGAAGAGCTGTACGTGTCTGATAAACAGGGCAGTGATGTGGATGGAGACGTAATCCGAGCAGAAGCCCTTTAAAACGCCACTCAAGGTGCCGGGAGATCATTCACAGACTCTCATGAAATATGATTCTGGTCATTTCATTGCATACGTTTTCATTCATATTTCCTAAATGTTTTCAGGCACTGTTGTTTGTGGAAAAGATCCCTTCCCAGTGCTCTATGTGGATTCACAGAAGGAAGGAGAGGTGTGTAAACCTTACAACTTACTAACCGTAACAAGAATAAACATAAATCTATTGTTTTAAAAGTTTGGTTCCTGACATACACCTACACCACACAAATTATTACAGAATTGCTTGAGGAAAAAATATTTATGTTTTCTAGATTTTTAAAGATTTTACCTTTATTGAACCAATTGAAAAAAAGACCATATAGGGATCTTCGCCCGTGACGTCATGACGCGGTTGCATGTGCTCTGGTTGGCAGAAAAGTAATGGCCGTATGCCGCACAGTATTATAAAGTCATAATTTAACCCAAAGATTGGGTACTGTACAGTCAGTGTATCATCTGTGTACACACCCTTATAGATTAAGGGCAAATTATTGTATTTTCTTTGATACATTTTTACGTATATGTTGACCAATGTTATAAATCAGAGGTAAGATCATTTTGATTCAAAATATAGCCCATGGACAAATTGCACCTCTATTTTACTCTAGTTGTAACAAATTTACCAGTTATCCAGTTAACACAAGTAATATTCGTAATTATGACTTATAGGCATCTAAAGATTTGTACGCCTTCATTGACTCTCTGATAAGCATAGATGGCGTGTCGATGAGATACAGGTAGATGTCGCCGAATGTCAAATCTGGCCATGTGTTAGGACTTTTGTTCCAATTCTCACTCAGGTGATATGGATCAGGCATAGAACATGAACCCTGGTTATATAAAAGCTTTACCTTATATCTCCTTTTAGCTTTTTCTTACAAAGAATTATAATTTTGCTGACAGAACACATAGACTGCTGCGTATGTTTTGGTTCTTTTTGCCAACCAGTTCGCGCCCACGCCCATTTCGTGACGTCACATATGACGCTGGCGAACATCCCTATAGAATTTAATGAAAAAAAAATATCATTAGAAACAAATTTAATAGCTATTTTTCTTTTAGAAATCTCAGCTTACACCCCTTAACATACATTTTATAAAGGGTTTATTTCAGGGCTCCAGACTAACTTTTTTCACCTCCGTCCTGAAACCGTCCTGAAAAACATTTCAACCGTCCTAAAGTGAATGTCAACCGTCCCAAAATAAAAATGTTGTTTCTTATTATCATCTATAGTTGTTAGTCACATAATAAAAACAACATTAAAGTGTTTATGATATATATTATTATATTTATTTAGCTTCATTCAAAGTAGTTATCTGTAAATAGATAAAACACAGATTTAATAAAAATGTAATCTATTAACATCTATTAACCTGTTAATATGAACGATTTTAAAATTTGAACATGCAATACAGATACAGATTTAACTACTGTGACTTAAATATCTTAAAATTAAATAAAACCACTTTTCCTAGAGTAGAACAGTCTTCTTTTCAATGAATGATATTTGCATTTTTTTAACTACTTGTTATTTGTATGAATTAAATAGCCTATAATGAATCCTTATTAAAGCTATTAATGAGCAGTGAATGCTTTTCTCTTTTTCTTTTGTTGCTTGAATATTAAGGACCCAGACCGCATTACTGTCACTTTCAGACATCGCATCATGTCCAATGACATGCGGATACAAATGCACTGATGCACATCACTACATGTTTAAGACATAACCGGCATAGTTTACTTGAATGCTCTCCAAAAATGGACATTTAGACGTAATGTTGTGAGTATTATTTTGTCCATTCAGACACGAAAGAGAGCTCAATTCAGTACTCGCGAGGGACGCGCGCTGTAGTTGTCTATGGTTGCAAGCGTCGGTCGCGTGTATGTGCACAGAAAACCGCACCGAATATAGCTTTTTTGTGTCGTCACTGTTAATCAGACTTTTAAGTGAGTTTTACTCATTCTCCCAGACGTTTACATTTTTTTAACGTTTTACGAGACATGCAGTGCATGCCAACTCGCGTGCGGCTGGGTAGATCAGCACGTTACAGTAGGCTACAAATGTGCGCATTTACCTCAAACGCAGGACATCAGTTCTGACTAGATCTCTACCCAAATCGTCACTATCTAACATTTTTGTCCAGTTTTTATTAATTGAATATCCGTTGTTCAACCAGCGCAACACATTTGCGATGTCATGAAGCCATTTGATGTACCGCATAACGAGTCTCCGCAGTGAGCCGGCCAGTGATAGTAACTATGAGTAACATCATGGAGAAGACCGCAGCTCCGTTGTACGTCAGCGCTTGGTTCGGTTAATTTTGGCATTTTCTAAGTAAATTGGCCTAATAGGCCTAGTAATAAATGAACACGCATACAAAAAGTCTTTCGTCCTGTAGGCGTCCTGGAGAATATTTCTCTCCGTCCTAAAACACATTATCTGATCGTCCCCAGGACGAGGAGCGCCGGATAAGTCACGAGCCCTGGTTTTATTTTCATCTTAATTTGCTGACACACAATTTTAGCTGACACAAGTAAATGCAGAGATGCAGAATATTTTCGGTATCTCCGATATATGTTCATTTTTACAGGCCTATAAATAATGAATAATGACTCCAGATGCACACTGTTCAACATGATAAATAGTTTGAAGTATGATTAGAATCACGTAAAAAAATGGAAATACAGTAAAATGCAACATGTGCAGGGCAAGTCTGTCATATAGGCTATATAAAATCATAATGAGAACATTATAATTATGTGCTTGAGACTTGGCTTTTAATTAGTTTTCAGGCTCTCAAAAATTATATAAAATTTAAATTCCAATTTATCGGCAAATACATCGGTTATCAGCGTTCAAAAATCAAGAATTATCGGTTATGCGTCTCGTTAGAAATTTTCATATCAGTGCATCCCTAATAGATGTTTTGAAATCTATGAAATAAGGAAAAGTTATATTAGATGTATCTGTTTTGGAAAAACATTTTAATGTAAAATTATCACAAAAGTGCTTTTTTTCATGGTGCTTGCAAAATCACTGCATATTTAATGAATGTATATTTTGCATAAGAGAGTGTTTTAAGATACTTAATTTAGATAGGTATAGCATTTTACCTGTAGCGTATACGACCTCTGGATAGTTGAACATTATGGTGTGTTTGTGTTGTCAGCGGCTGGGCCGTCATCTCTAAAGACTCAAATGAAGAACACGAAGAAGCTCTTCAACCGAGAGAAAATGAAGAGTGAGAGCAAAGATCAGAAGGAGGTACCTAGAACATCCCCTGTCCTCCTCAGACCTGTAATAACTCCTGTTCTATCGATCATCTTTTGACCTCATGATTGACAGGCTGAAGATGCTGAACGCAGAGAGAAGAATCTGGAAGAAGCTAAAAAGATCACCATCAAAAACGACCCCAGCCTTCCTGGAACCGAAACCGTGTGAGTACTTCCTGAAATACGTACAGAACATAATATGGATTATATAACAGCACTGAGGTAAAATATGAGGATGGGTCGGTGGGTTTCAGGGGCAGTAATGGATATGAATAATAAACAATTGCAAATCTACCTTTTTTTAATAAATTTTGCAAATCTGACGTCTCGAGAAAATTTATGAGTTTACATCTCGCAGTTTTCTGAGCACTTGGAAACACTAAGTTTACATCTCCCAGATTCTGACTTGGATTTCTAAGTTTACATCTCGCAATTTTGACTTAGAATTCTGAGTTTACATCTCGGAATTCTGACTTGGAATTCTGAGTTCACATCTTGGAATTCTGACTTGGAATTCTGAGTTTACATCTCGGAATTTCTGACTTTTTTCTTGGAATTCTGTCCACATCTTGTGACTCTGATTTTTTTCTTTGTGTCTGCCTTGGAGTGAAAAAGTTAGAGATAATTGCAAAAAACATTTGCGAGTTTATATCAATTAAGTATATCTCGCATTTTTCATAATTGTGAGAAAAAAGCCAATTGGAATCTTTTTAAGGGTTGAGCTTCCGTTGGATCCATTGATGTAAATCTCATTAAGCAATCAAGGCTTGTGTTCTGGTCTGTTTATCTAATTTTTTTAGTTGTATTTTCTGTGCCGCTCAGGTGAAGATTGATAAACTGGAGGCGTTCAGAGAGCAGAGGGTGAAGGTGTTTGGTTGGGTCCATCGCTTGCGCAGACAAGGTTTGTTCATCTATAATCAATCAACATGTAATACAATAAACATTTATTTTAAAACGTTTTTGCCAATGTTTTCTCAGGAAAGAACCTTCTGTTTATTGTGCTGCTGCGACGGAACCGGTTTCCTGCAGTGTGTTCTCACGGACAAACTGGTACTGTGTGTGTTTGTTGATATTTTTTGTATATTATACAGTGGGGCCAAAAAAGTATTTAGTCATCCACTGATTGTGCAAGTTCTCCTACTTAGAATAATGAGAGAGGTCTCTTATCATAGGTACACTTCAATTATGACAGACAAAATGAGGAAAAAAATCTAGGAAATCACATAGTAGGATTTTTAAAGAATTTATTTGTAAATTATGGTGGAAAATAAGTATTTGGTCAATAACAAAAGTTCAACTCAGTACTTTGTAACATATCCTTTGTTTGCAATGACAGAGGTTTTGGCTTAAAATCTCACTGATACATGGCCTTGTTCATTCTTCCCTCAACATGGATCAGTTTTCCTGTCCCTTTGCAGAAAAACAGCCCCAAAGCATGATGTTCTCCCCCCATGTGTCACAGTAGGTATGGTGTTCTTGGAATGCAATTCTTCCTCCAAATACTACGAGTTGAGTTTTTATCAAAAAGTTCTATTTTGGTTTTATCTGACCACATGATAATCTCCCAATCCTCTTCTGGATCATCCATATGCTCTGCAAACTTCAGACGGGCCTGGACATGTACTGGCTTAAGCAGGGGGACACGCCTGGCACTGCAGGATTTGAGTCCCTCTCGGTGTAGTGTGTTACTTATGGTAGCCTTTGTTACTTTGGTCCCAGCTCTCTGCAGGTCATTCATCAGGTCCCTCCGTGTAGTTCTGGGATTTTTGCTCACCGTTCTCATGATCATTTTGACCCCACGGGATGAGATCTTGCGTGGAGCCCCAGATCGAGGGAGATTATCAGTGGTCTTGTATGTCTTCCATTTTCTTACAACTGCTCCCACAGTTGATTTTTTTCACACCTAGCTGCTTGCCTATTGTAGATTCACTCTTCCCACCTTTGTCTTCCCTGGTGTCCTTCGACTGCTCTTTGGTCTTGGCCATGGTTGAGTTTGGAGTGTGACTGTTTGAGGCTGTGGACAGGTGTCTTTTATACAGATAACGGGTTCAAACAGGTGCCAATAATACAGGTAACGAGTGGAGGACAGAAGAGCTTCTTAAAGAAGAAGTTACAGGTCTGTGAGAGCCAGAAATCTTGCTGGTTTGTGGGTGACCAAATACTTATTTTCCACCATAATTTACAAATAAATTCTTTAAAAATCCTACAATGTGATTTCCTGGATTTGTCTTTCTCATTTTGTCTCTCATAGTTGAAGTGTACCTATGATGAAAATTACAGACATCTCTCATCATTCTAAGTAGGAGAACTTGCACAATCAGTGGCTGACTAAATACTTTTTGGCCCCACTGTAATAGGTAAATTAGTCCTATCTATCCTATTAGTTATCAGGGATCTTAGTTATGAGGATTAAGGCTAGGCGATGCCCTAACAAGAAAATAAAAGCAAAAAAATCTCTAAAATATGATTATAATATACAATACCACTTAAAACTTTGGGGTCGGAAGAAATGTTTTTTGAACAGTCTCTTCTGCTCTAACAAGGCTGCATTTATTTGATGAAAAATACAGTGAAAATTGTGAAGTATTATTTAAAAAAAATTCTACGTATATATATATATATATATATATATATATATATATATATAATAAAGTGTAATTTATTCCTGTGATCAAAGCTACATTTTCAGCATCATTACTCCAGTCTTCAGTGTCACATGGTCCTTCAGAAGTCATTCTAATATGATGATTTGCATATCTCCATATCTCAAACTTGTATTATCTGAAACGTGTTGTTTTTAGTCAGTTGCAAACAGCCATGATATTGAATGGAAGACGTGAAATGCAGTGGGAGGTGTAGATGAGATGATGGATGCCTGTGTTTTCTGTGTTCAGTGTCAGTGTTATAATGGACTGATATTATCTACGGAGAGCACCGTCGCTCTGTATGGAACCGTCAAACCTGTTCCTGAGGGCAAACAGGTAACATGATTTTAATATAAAAATGACTAATTTTTAATTGCCTAAATTTAAAGTTAAAGTTAAAGTAAAACTAAATTTACTTAGAGTACATTTTCATGTGTGTTGAATGTAATATTCGTCAGTTTTAATTGTAGGAGAAAACTAGCAAATTGGCATTTTTTTGTTCTGTTCTAACGGGTTGAGTCTTTGTGTCGACAGTTTTCTTGTACATCAAGGACTGACTCATCGCTGTCTCATAATTATACATTAGACTGTGATTGTGTGTCCTTATCCAATAGAGAAGACACCTGGCTTATTTATTCATGAGACTGAGTGTCCTTATCCAATGAGAAGACACTTGGCTTAATTATTCAAAACTGCATGCTATTGCAAAACCGTGGCCAGAACAGAGGGTTTCATGAACCTCAAAGTCTCTTCCAAGAGTGTGTGTTTTTTTTTTCCATGCAGTTAATGGTTTTGTGTTATTTTGTTTTACGAGGCTCCGGGTGGCCATGAGCTGCACTGTGATTTCTGGGAGCTGATGGGTCTGGCTCCGGCGGGCGGCGCTGATAACCTGCTGAACGAGGAGTCTGATGTGGACGTGCAGCTGAACAACCGGCACATGATGATCCGCGTGGAAAACGTCTCCAAGATCCTGAAAGTCAGATCCACCGTGACCCAGTGTTTCCGGGATCATTCTTCAGCCGGGGTTACTGCGAGGTCATTCCTGAAGCACACACACACGCATTAAGCACACGCTCCTTATAGGGATAGTTCACACAAAAATGAAAATGAGCCCATAATCCACTCACCCTCAAGTCATCCTACAGTAGGTCAATAAGACATTCTTCTTTCAGATGGATTGGAGTTATATTAAAAAAATGTTCTGGCTCTTCCAAGCTTTATAATGGCATTGAAGAGCTGTTTCTGTTTGGAAGTCCATAAAAGTGCATCTATCCATGATAAAAGTGCATCTATCATCATAAAAGTGCATCTATCATGATAAAAGTGCATCTATCCATGATATAAGTGCAATTATCCATTATAAAAGTGCATCTGTCCATCATCAAAGTGCATCTATTATCATACAAGTGCATATATCATGATAAAAGTGCATCTATCCATGATAAAAGTGCATCTGTCCATCATAAAAGTGCATCTATCCATGATAAAAGTGCAATTATCCATCATAAAATTGCAACTATCCATCGTAATAGTGCATTTGTCCATCATAAAAGTGCATCTTTTCATCATAATAGTGCATCTATCCATCATAAAAGTGCAATAATCCATCATAAAAGTGCATCTATCCATCATAAAAGTGCAATTATCCATCATAAAAGTGCATCTATCATCATAAAAGTGCATCTATCCATCATAAAAGTGCATCTATCCATCATAAAAGTGCATGTATCCATCATAAAAGTGCATCTATCCATCATAAAAGTGCAATTATCCATCATAAAAGTGCATCTATCATCATAAAAGTGCATATATCATCATAAAAGTGCATCTTTCATCATAATAGTGCATCTATCCATCATAAAAGTGCAATTATCCATCATAATAGTGCATCTATCATCATAAAAGTGCATCTATCCATCATAAAAGTGCATCTATCATCATAAAAGTGCAATAATCCATCATAAAAGTGCATCTATCCATCGTAAAAGTGCAATTATCCATCATAAAAGTGCATCTATCATCATAAAAGTGCATCTTTTCATCATAATAGTGCATCTATCCATCATAAAAGTGCATCTATCCATCATAAAAGTGCATCTATCCATCATAAAAGTGCAATTATCCATCATAATAGTGCATCTATCATCATATAAGTGCATCTATCCATCATAAAAGTGCATCTATCCATCATAATAGTGCATCTATCATCATAAAAGTGCATCTATCATCATAAAAGTGCAATAATCCATCATAAAAGTGCATCTATCCAACATAAAAGTGCATCTATCCATGATAAAAGTGCAATTATTCATCATAAAAGTGCAACTATCCATCATAAAAGTGCATCTATCATCATAAAAGTGCAATAATCCATCATAAAAGTGCATCTATCCAACATAAAAGTGCATCTATCCATGATAAAAGTGCAATTATCCATCATAAAAGTGCAACTATCCATCATAAAAGTGCATCTATCATCATAAAAGTGCAATTATCCATCATAAAAGTGCAATTATCCATCATAAAAGTGCATCTATCCATCATAAAGGTGCATCTACCCATCATTAAAGTGCTGCAACTATCCATCATAAAAGTGCATCTTTTCATCATAATAGTGCATTTATCCAACATAAAAGTGCATCTATCCATCATAAAATTTAAATGATTTCCAGTGCACACGAAATTACCAGATTACTGAGTGACCTGTTAGTGTTTATTATTTAAGAGGTGTTGAGGTGAAGGTTTGTTTCGTGTGTTCCTCAGATAACTCCGCCCACACTGGTGCAGACGCAGGTGGAGGGCGGCTCCACCCTCTTTAGTCTCAACTACTTCGGCGAGAACGCGTACTTCACGCAGTCGCCTCAGCTCTACCCTGGAGACCTGTATCCCTGCGCTGGGTGACACTTTCTGCATCCGCAATCCCACCCGTCGAGCAGTCGCGTACCCGCAGACACCTGTCCGAGTGAGTGTTTTTGTGTGTGTGTGTGAGAGAGAGTATGGAATGTCCCCATTAAACATGAAAACCTAACGTGTGTGTTCTCAGGTACACCCACATTCGAGGCTGAGTGTCCCTTCATGAGTTATGAAGACCTTCTGAACAGGTTGGAGGATCTGGTGTGTGACGTGGTTGACCGGGTCCTGAAGCTCTCCTGCCGCCCAACTGCTCTACGACCTGAACCCCTGTATGACCCCTGACCTCTCACAACACCATTATTTGAGTTTCTCTGTATCATACTCAGGTTCTTGCAGTCATGAAAACATGGAAACATCCATTTTTAAAGGCCTTTAAACACAATTTCAGACCTGTAAAATTTCACCGAAATTGACTAGGCAACATTGTGATATACATATATTCTTTCGAATAGTTATGTTTTGTTGACCATCTTTTTATTTTCCTCCTGCAGGCACTTCAAGCCTCCCAAACGTCCGTTCAAGAGGATGAACTACACCGATGCCATTGATTGGCTAAAGGAGCACAACATTAAGAAGGAGGATGGGAACGTTCTACGAGTTTGGAGAGGTTTGTTACATCGAGTCTTGTGCGTTATTGCCAAGAGCTTTGAACTATGAAGAAACGCTCGAGTTATGATGATGTTTGACCATTTGTGTGTCATTTCCACAGGATATCCCAGAAGCCCCTGAGCGCCTGATGACCGAGCGCCATTAACCGAGACGATCCTGCTGTGTCGATTCCCGGCTGAGATCAAGTCCTTCTACATGCAACGTTGCCCTGAGGACCGGCGCCTCACTGAATCGGTCAGGGTCACACACACTTTCTGGCATTAACCCGTGTCATAACTAGGGCTGGGTATCAATCGCACCAGAGGAACCTTTTCAATTCCTAGAACTATTGGCAGAAGTTCCCAGAAAACACCGTCGGCCAGAGCTGACTGTAACGTTATGTGTGTTGGTTTATTTTTACAGAAACTGTGGGACATCTGGTGTGTAGTGTTTGTGGGTACTACTGAGTCGTCGGCACGTTCACTAAATTTAATGTAACGTTACATTTGACATGAGTCGATTTTATTTGTGCGAGCCCTGCACTTAGGCGGGCTGTGTTTGTGTGTAGAAATGAACACTGCTGTTTTTTCTGTTTTAAGACTGTTTTATCGTGGTGATGTGTAGCCTACAGAGGCTTCACTTACAGTGAAATGAGAGAGATCGGCAGAGCACATGCGATTACCTGCGTTTGCCCGAAAAGGTTGTCAAAGGAAAGCGAAATATTTGTTGTATTGTCATTTTAATGTTCACGTCAGGGTATTTCCTTTAAATGCGTGTCAGCAGCGCTGGTCAGCATCCATATTGGTCTCTAAAGTGAAGCATCTGCTTCAGTGTTACCCATGCGACGCATTGCTGCTCAGCTGAGCCTTGAAAAGTGGAACTCAAAGTTAAAGGGTTAGTTCACCCAAAAATGAAAATTCTGTCAGTATTTACTCACCCTCATGTTGTTCCAACCTCGTAAGACTTTCGTTCATCTTCGGAACACAAATTAAGATATTTTTGATGAAATCTGAGAGCTGGATCACTCCTGCATACTAGTCCATAGGCTTCTTGAGGGATTGAACTTGCCGGCCTCGAAAAGTTATTAAAGACATCGTTTAAAATAGTCTAAGTGACTACAGTGGCTCAATCTTAACTTTATCAAGTGACGAGAACATTTTTTGTGCGCAAAACAAACAAAAATAACGACTTTATTTCAACTATTCACTTCCTTCTCTATGAGCCTCTAGTCAGTTAACGCAGTGCTATAGCGTAGAGCTACGTCTACACGTGAGGCTCACTATTAGCCGACGCTGGTCATGTGTGTTATGCATGTGACGTACAATAACAGAAGCTTAGTCTGTTATGGTGCGTCTATATTGAACGCGAATTTAATCCTTTGCGCGAGTAAATTACATACAAAGTCAATGCAAAGACGCGAATAGACGCATCATTCGCGCCAGGCGTTGCGAATGACGCGAATTGGGCGACGCTTTTGCCGCAAACGTCTTCCGCGCAAGTTGGAAAATTTGAATTCGAGCGGAAGATTCGCATGACGCTTTGTTGCGCCAGCCAATCAACGAAGAGCTAATCGATATGTCAGGTCTATCACTGTTGTCCAAAATGGAGAGACTGATTGTTGCCGTCTGTGGGTACCTGAAATATATGACACCATGTCATATACCTCCTGGAGAAGATGGAGAATTCCGAGTTGAGTTCGCCTCTGAATGGTGCTGTGAACCCAGACACGTCGGCCTTTGGCTTTCCTCCGTTTCCACAATAAGTGCAGAGCAGCAATATCTTTTACTTCTGACATGTCGGTTCAAACTTATGCCCGAAAGAAATTGTGCTGTTGTTTTTTTTATTCGCGAGTGACGCCTACGCGCGAATGGGTTCAAAATGTTCAAGCGTCTAACTAGACGTGGTAGACGCGTATTTGACGCTCTATATCGCGTTCGGTGTGAACGCACCATTAAACTAGTAACCTGACTCGAGACAGAGAGAGAAGTAAATGAATAGTTGAAATAAAGTCATTATTTTTGTTTGTTTTTTGTTTGTTTTTGTCGCTTGATAAAGTTAAGATTGAGCCACTGAAGTCACTTGGACTATTTTAATGAGGTCTTTAATAACTTTTCAAGGCCGGCAAGTTTCAATCCCTTAAGAAGTCTATGGACTAGTATGCAGGAGTGATCCAGCTCTCAGATTTCATCAAAAATATCTTAATTTGTGTTTCGAAGATGAACGAAAGTCTTATGGGGTTGGAACAACATGAGGGAGAGTAAATACTGACAGAATTGTCATTTTTGGGTGAACTAACCCTTTAAAAATAACTAGGCTAACACCTTGTTTTATTACATTTCTTTTAATGAATCAGCTTTTATTTAATGTGTTCGTTGAATGAACGGTTTAATGACTCGCTCAAAGTCCTTTGTCATAACAATGTGCGTGCTGAGTGAAAGCCTTTTAATGCACATATAGATTCTGTTTAGTTTCGGTTACATTGGTTACTGAAAATGTCCTCGTTTTTTTTCCACACTGTAAACTTATTTATATAGCAACAAATATATATAAATTAAATAAATAAATAATTAAATGGCGGTAATACCGCATATCGCACTATTGAGCCTCTCAACATTACCGCAAGGGAAATTCCATAACCGCGACAGCCCTGACGGCAAACGTGTCATTCAACCTATTGTAAGTCGATGTACCATCTCAATGGGTTTTGCTAATATGTTATAAAGGTTGAACAGTTCCACAGTGTGGCTTTAATGTTATAGCCTCTGCTAACATTATCTATTCATAAAATTAGTATCAAAAAGTGTTGTTCAGTAACCGGGTATCGAAGTCATGGTTTCGAAAATGTTGAACGAGACCCAGCCCTTGTCATAACCAGCCTCAAACCAAAATATCCAGTAACATTACTTTTTCCCTGTCTACAATTGCCTGCATTCACAACCAATTCGAAACCTTTATGGTGTTTAACATGTTATAATGGGATTTCACTGTGGGCGGAGTTACCAGCCAGGCATTGTAAATGAGTGTGTGTGTGTGTGTCAGGTGGATGTGCTGATGCCTAACGTCGGGGAGATCGTGGGAGGATCCATGCGTATCTGGGACGCAGAGGAGCTCCTGGACGGGTATAGAGAGAGAGGGATCGACCCCACACCCTACTACTGGTACACTGACCAGGTAACAGCCTCCTGACAATGCTTCTCACGTGCACTAGCATAGTAAGATTACAGAAGGACATTAACCCCTGGGGACCAATAACGCGCCCCCGCGTTTTGGTCGTTTTTTTTTTTTCACATAGCTGCACCATAGACTTAAAATACTCCATCATTAATGATCATATAAATAAAATCAATACATGACTATAAACTATAGAGGGTCTTCTTTTTTTGTGTACACTCTTATTAATATCAAAACCTTGTGTTTTTGTAAAATAAATCAATTTAAACAGCGTGCGCTTTCAGCTCACTCTGTCTCCGCAAAAATCTTTCTGAAACCGCGTCCGAAAAAAGAGCTGTAACTCATTAAATACTTGTCACAGAGACACTGAAAGATCTCTCTTTATGAAGCTGAGATTCTCTTCTTTTAAACTGAAGTCATTTATATAAAAGGCAACTATTCTCAGTTGATGTAATCTCTACTGAAAAGAGAGAGGATGTCAGTATTTTCCCTTTCACCTCATTCAGGGCTCCAGACTAACTTTTTTCACCTCCGTCCTGGAACCGCCCAAAAACAATTTCAATCGTCCTGAAAGTGAATGTCAACTGTCCCAAATTAAAAATGTTGTTTCTGTACTTTGTTATTATCATCCATAGCTGTTAGTTTACTAAAACAATTCAGATGACTAAAATATAATGGGTTTAGTAAAATTGTAATGCATTAATTTAGAATTTCTCTAAAATTTCCAAACCTACATACTTCCAGAGAAAAAATCTATTATCCAGATAATATGAATGATTTTAAAGTTTGAACATGCAATACAGATACAGATTTAACTACTGTGACTTAAAAAAATACCTTAATTTTTGCCAAACAAAATTATTATTTATCTTGCCTGAATGTTTGCGCTCATTGCATTTTTACAATGGGGTAATGTTGTTAAGAACTACACAACACATAAGCTTGATTTAAATTGTTCAATAAAATTGAAAAAAGTTGCACAAATAAAAACAATAGAATAAAGATACAAATAAAGAGAAAAGTTTTTGAATAGGTCTAACACTATTATTCATAGACAGAAACTGAATAAAGAAATCAAATGGAAAATAACACTGGGTAGTATTTTAGTCCTGAATAAATTAAATACATAGGCTATTAATCCTGATTACTTTAACTTAAAGCTCTCTTTTATTGTTTTGACGACAAAATTAATGACCGACACATACTGTTTGCTGTCACTTTAAGAGCTAGAGCACGGATCCTGTGTTCATTACACTGGCATGCGTTTTATGCTTATTAAAGACAAAACCGACTATGTTTAGACTATTATACTCACAAAGACCGAAATAGACACAGTTTTGCGTGTTAAAGCAATATAATCCGTGAAAAATAACTTTTGTTACTGGCCAGCTGTTCTTGAGGCGGATTTTCTATGAATGCGCGCAGAAAATCATCCCAGAGAGCGCACGAGCACTGATTAGTTTAAAATCGCTTTAATGTTTAAACTGGTAAGACTAAAAAGACGTGCAAATGGTCAACTTCATTCACGATGCACTGCTGGCCCGACTGTGCTGTGAATATTTCGTCATGTCCCGACTCCTGAACGCGAGTGTGTACTATCGCGGCAGCGCTTGATGCTTGCCTTGGCCAACACATTTTGAGAGAGAAGAGAAGACGCGGCACCGCTGAACACTCACGCTGTTTGTGAAATTGCGTCTGGCACATAGTTATTAAAAGAATGATTTGATTTTATATTCTGTGTGGATTGCGGGAATATCCCACATTATAGAGACCTGCGGGAATGATTATAATTAATGCGCAAACACCCGCTCCGTAAATTCGAGCCTTGTGAACATACATACAAAATGTCTTTCGTCCTGTAGGCGTCCTGGAGAATATTTCTGTTCGTCCTAAACACATTTTCCCATCGCCCCAGGACGACAGGACGCCTAGTCTTCAAGCCCTGACCTCATTACAGCGAATGAGGTGCTAATGCTGACCCCGCCCACTGAGAGCGCGTGCTATTCAAACACTGAATGTCTGAGACAAGCCATGAAAACGCCCACAGAGATAAAAAAAAACATTCAGTTTATTACGGATCTAACCTCGTCCCTAACCTTTTTTCAAAACCGTCTTGCTGCGCAGTGTAGGAGACTCTGAGGAAAAACTTACCTCAGATACAGTTTCATTTTGAGAAGCACGGATTCTAGCTGATGCAGTAAGTCATTTATTATAAGTGATTTGTTCTAATCGCGTTAGTGTCTGTATCTGTAAACTGCACAAAGACCGAAATATCAAATGCGTGTCTGATAGGAAGGAATAGACGAATTCACAGACGCGCGCGCTGTGCGTTAATTCACTTTCGCTTTCATTGGAACAAGAATCTCATGTGACATCCACATCCTTACATTAGTAGGATAACATTAGTTATCTGTATAACCAAAAAGAGTGTTTAAATATGATTCGGGTGTGTGAACGGACGTACAGACGAACGTTCATTTAGTTAGACTGTTAGAGTGTATGAAGAGTTCAGATGAGATATGAAGAGTTCAGATGCAAAATCCTCTAAGTGCCATTTGAAATTTTCTTCTAGAATGATCATTTTTATCAAGCTTGTATATATAAGTTCAGTAATTTCACTTAAATTGCAATGAAGACTACCTATTAATTGTCATTTAAGTGAAATATAAATATATACACATACACACACACACATATGTGTGTGTGTGTTGTCCTTTCAATTTTTTCTTGTCTGACTCACCTGAATGAAAGGCTCACTATTATGTGTGTCTTTGTCTCTCAGGTGAGAATCACCTAATTATTCATGATGGGGCTGGCCTGTTCACGCCCATTCGCATATTGCCTTGGCAAACAAAAAAATGTTTTTCACAATATAACCCAATTCACAGTTTTATGTGAACGATTAGGAGGATGATTTTCAGATCATTGTGAAGAAAAAACCCTAGGCAACAACATCAATTAGTCAAAAGTCTTGTGGACGCATATTTAGTATGTGTTTTGTGGCCTTATTTCAGAAACTTTCATTTTTAGTTTTTACAATAACCACGCATAAACAATATTCTCTCAAAAATACAAACATGTACAAACATGTTGCCCATACATCATGGTAGCCCTGTTTCTGCTAAATATAGTGTAATTTCACCTGTGCCATTAATATGTTTATAAGCAGCTGAAAAAAACACAGATGTCAGGGCATGTCAGAACCTCTCAAGGACCCCAAATACACCTTGGTCCCCAGGGGGTTAATATGTGCATTTAGCATCAATGCATTCAATTGATCAGAACTGACATTTATAATGTTACAATAGATTCTATTTCAAATAAATGCTGTTTTATATTCACTAAAGGATCATGAGAAATAAATTGTCACAGTTTCCACAAAAATATGTTTTCAACATTGATAATTATCAATGTTTATGAGCATCAAATGTGAAGGATCATGTGACACTGAAGATGGAGTAATGATCACAGGAATATATTACACTTTACTATATATTCAGCATTATTCATGAAAACAGGTGATTTACACTAATAATATTTCACTGTATTTTTGAATAAATTCAGCTTGAGATGACAGAAACATTAAAAAGCGTTGATGTACACTTTTGAATGAGTTTGAATGACTTTGAATCTTCATAGTTTTGGTCTGAAATGATTTAAATAGTGAATTTTGTCAAATTGCTATTGTTATTAACAGTGTTTAATGTAAAACGAAAAACTAGTTAATACATAAGCCCTGTTGCTGCAAGAATATTAGATACAATTTGAATTTACATTTACATAGACAAGTGTACCAATACAAAATGAACAGCAATATTTGAATATATGACAAATGCAACAAGCAACTTGTTGCAAGTGAATTGATTGATGGTGTTGAAAACAATAATGCTACCAGAGTTATACTGAATATTTTTGCGGCTCACAATGATTAAACTATATTGCAGTATTATTCAGCATGTAAGCATGTAACTGTGTGTTTGTGTTGCAGAGGAAGTTTGGCACGTGTCCTCACGGTGGATACGGTCTAGGACTGGAGCGGTTCCTCACCTGGCTCCTGAACCGGCACCACATCCGTGACGTCTGCCTGTACCCACGCTTCATCCAGCGCTGCCGGCCTTAACCACACACACACACACACACACACACACACACACACACATCACTGCAAGAGACCAACTACAAAATAACAGCACTCGCTCCCATTGCTTCACCCAATCCTTATCTATTAAAGACCATATTCAAATATACACGTCATGTGTAAAGATCTTATCTGAAGACGGTTTGAAAGATGATTGTGTCTGTAATGTTCAAAATCAAATGTGGTATAATAAATCAATGATGATGCACTTGTGTGTTAATCCATTTAGAGGGCAATAGAGAGCATCTCAACTGCACTGCTATGATACACTAAAGTTATACACTCCATTAGAACAGGTTTTCCTGCTTGAATGTTGATTATTTTCCTCATATTCTCCATTGTTGCGGCTCCTCTCTTCCCAGTCTGTCAGTAACGCTCTGTTTACTTCCTGTCTCTATGAAGCCCTCCTTCTGAAAAGCACACTGTGCTCTGATTGGTCGGCTGGATCAGTGTGATGTGATTAGTCCAGCGCTTGAGTTTGTTTAGGAAATGTCCCAACCCCTTACCATAACCACCAGTTAAACACTACTAACTAATTCAACCAGGCCCCGCCCCTTTATTATCCGTATGAATTATTATAATGAGGAATATTGTGGCGTGTTTGTTCTCGAAAGAAACTCAAGACTACAATGGAGGTGTACCCATTATATCAAAAAGTGTTATGAATAATTATGAATCTGGTGAACTCAACATTTTGGACTTCAATACTCTTGTAGGCCTACCTTTAAGATTAATTGGACTAAGCATTGTCTCGATTTTGACTTTTATTCCTCAATATATTCTCTCGCTTTGCTGGTCTGGGCTTTATTTTGAACTCTAACTCCCTGTAAAACGGTCCACTTTTCACATGGTCCTTTTAGCTTGTTCTGTGATTTATGAGCATAATTTCTCACCTCACAGGTATCTAATTTGGAATAACAGAGATGTTTTATATAAGAACAACTCACTCTTTTTGAGAATTGGGTCCTAAATCAGACTGTGCTGGCTGGTGGACCAGCTGTTTAATGGAGAGGGAAGACTTTTCTGAGAGTTTTTATCAACTTATTGCAGTTACGCCAAGAGAATTTGCATTGTATTTGACGCCATTCCATCAGGCACAATCATGCTTTTTACTGGCAGACTTCCTCCTACTTCCATTAAATATTAACATTTGTGCATTATTCCAGAAAGAAATGGTTTCTATTCCAAATGTTACATTTTACTGGAACCAATTTGTAAATGTCATTGACTGGAAAAGGTTTGGATGATTCCTCACAGGAAACAAGGTGAAGGGAATTCAAAAATACAATCTTGTTAATGGTTAAATTTAAAAGAGAAATCAAAACTGTTATTTTATGACGGCCACCCAGGACTACTGCTCACACACCAGGACTTTTAGGCAAAACCTCGTCAGATTCACCATTGACCATAACGACTTTGCCTAATTGTGGACAAATGTTGTATTTTGCTTTTAGTAAAGAAAAGATGTACTTCATTATAAATGTATTAATTATTTTAGCAAAATTTCACATTCTAAATGTAAATGCAGCGCTGAAATTGCCAAACAAATGTACTTTTTTTCCATGAAGTTGTACATTAGGCTATATTAATCTGATTTCTGGCTCCAACAACAAAAAGACAGTTAAAACTGTCAACATATGGTCCTCTTTCTCTTCTAATGCCCTAAACTTCCCCTGCAAAACTGTATTCTGTTTACGTGTTATAATTGTATATTGTCATATGTTGGTAAGTCACTTGTGATTTGTACCTTTTTTTTTGTTTTGCAATAAAGATGACTTTTATTGTATGGCTCGTAGCAGAACCAGTTGCAACAGGAAATACCTGTTAAAAACAGCTTTCAAATCGAATCTCTTTATCTCATTTCCTTGTAGTTAAAAAAGCCATCAAACTATCCGGACAATGAAATTTAGAAAGATCTTTTATATCTTTATGCATGTGAAGGAAAAGATCTTTCTAAATTTCGTTGTCCTGATCTATCTATCTATCTATCTATCTATCTATCTATCTATCTATCTATCTATCTATATATATATATATATATATATATATATATATATATATATATATATATACATGATAGACATTACATTTGCCATAACCCGCATAAATAAAGTTGGGAGGGGAAAAGGAATAAAAAATGACAGGAAATTTTTTATTCGCTTTGTTACTATTTTCACAAGTAAGGTGTACATTTTCAAAACTCTTAGTGCTAATATCACAGCAGATCATCAAAAGTGCACTTTTTTTCAAACATTTCATCATGTTTTCAACTGTGTTAGTACAATTCACACAATCACAAAGTAGCCTATCCTTTTCACAACACAAAATAAGTGTTTCATCTACATAATTGTTTCATTCACAGTAACTGCCTTTCATAAAGCTCTTACTATCAAACTTTTGATTTGCATCTCTTTTTGTTCAGTTTAATACTTTTGTCTATTATTTAATCCAACAGATCTTAAAGGTTAATCAATTAATCATTTGGTAAACCTATAGATTTTCATTTCAGCAATACAGTATATATGGATTTTGAGAACTACAGAAATAAATGTGTGTTTGTATGAATATTTAAATTACATGTAACCACACATGATGAATACTCGTTATAGCTAATTGATTTCACATAGTGGAAACCACAATTGGCCACTATATACAGTAACATTCATTGTGATGTGGACGAGAATCTATGGCCAAATGCTCAGGACAGGCTTGATCCAAATTACTGTAATTTACTGTTATGTGTGCACTAAATGTTATGTTTGTCTCATTTAGTTACATTTCATTATAGAAAGTATACCTATGTTACAATTATATCTGAAAAATAAAAAACTACAATTTGCCTAAATGATTGTAGAGGATGTCTTCATTGATCCTTCACTTGATTACATATATGATGGATATTTGGAAATTATAGATTATGTAAATGTTCATTACTGTAAGTGTATTGCCTAATGTTACAGTAAAACTGTGTAATCTGTCTTTTATAGTACTGTAGCATATTCATTTCAGCACTTCTAAGGCCGATTTGAAACATGTATCTTGCATTGTTTGCTGTTGGATGAACTGATTGTTAAAAGTACTAAACTGAAAGAAGATCATATTCTTGTGTTTCAGTGATTAAACCAAATGTTCTCATTACATATTACAATAATCTTGTGTTTGAAATAATGATTATGTGGACTGAAAACATGTGCAACTGACTGAAAGCATTACATCAGGTTTTGAAAGAATGACTAGCTGCGTTACAAGTGTGATCAGTTTGGATTTTTGTACTAAGAGTTTTGAAAATGTACACCTTACTTGTGAAAATAGTACCAAAGCGAATAAAAAAACCTGTAAATACAGGGTAAAAGTAGGCTAATATTTGTTTTGTCTCGTGTTGTCCATTATTTGTGTATTATTACGTTTTATATGAATAAAATACAAAATAAATATATATATATACTATTATATATGCTTGTGTGGATTGTCAAAGTTTGTTTTTTGTGTTGTTTGATGAAGCAATAATCTAAATTTACCATGAATTTTACTCACAAACCCCACCTCACTCCTGTCCTGGCGTGATGACGTGAGTGAGGGTGTGTACGGACGGGGGCGGGGCCAGTGGCATACGTCATCACGCCGTGATAACACTGACACTGATCAGCAGCTCTATATCGGAATTTCATTGCTTTATAGAGACAAGCAAGCACTTTGAATCTTCAGTTCAAGCTTTTCTGTGTTATCTGCCGTTGGAATACGAGGAGATTTTATATCCGAGCGGTAAATAATGGCGGTTTTGGGAGGCGCGTGCCGGCTTATACAGCGTAAGTGTTTATGAATCTAAATACACACATGACATTCATTCATTGAGACGATTATGCAATCATAATTATGATTAATCGTGCAGAAAGAGCGGTATGATGGCTGGAATGAGCTGTATTTATGTCAGCTCTGTTCATGAAGGTTAAAATGTCTCGATGACTTTGCTCTGGTTTCTTTCTGCACTTTTAACCCCTACGCTAAATATTCTCATATAACACAGATGCTCATTTGCTATTTTCTAAATGAGTGCATGAAGTTTATATGAGCGAGTCGTCAACCAAAAGCGGGAGTTAAAGTTTCCGTGGCGTTAAACATCATGTTACACAACCCATGCTTTCACAACTTGCGTAACTGCGCCATCAGCGACTCCCAGCGGCCGCGTGGCGCTACTGCAGTGCTCTCTCACGAGAGTCACGTGCGATAATATATTATTATACGCTTTTATGTATTTCTATTTATCATATCATGCCACTGGAATTATGTTCGGTCTGGAAGAATATAGACCAAATAATATTTAATATTATATCGATCTTGATGATGTTAAAATAATGCAATATTTAACAAAAAAAAAATGCAAGAAATAAATTACATAGACAATAGACTTTAAAAAAAACACATAAAGGCAGAATTTGCATATAGATATGTATAATGCCTTAACAGTACATTCATGCATAATTTATGTATAAAAAATAAGTAATCAAATTAAATAAAATTGTGCTTAATTGCATTAAAAAATATATCAAAATGAAAAATATATATTTTTATAGAATAATTTAATCTGTAAAACAATGTTTCATCTGCATTTGTTGTTTTTTAAAATAAATGCAAAAAAATCAATAGGCCTAAATATATAATATAGTTAAAAATTCACTGTATGGTTTTATCAAGTCATATATTCCTTTATTTATTTTCATGTTATTTATGTATTTATTTATGCACTTTCGAGTCTTCGTAATAAAAAAAAATGAAAGTATGACCTTTCACACTAAAAAGATTATCAATGCTGGGTTTATTGTTTTAAATTAACTCAAATTTGTCAAATGAAATACAGACTCAATGTATTTTTGATATCATACATGTTTAACAAATTAACTTTTAATATTATTTAAAGTTAATTAATTCAATATTCAATTAAAAGTTTATATTATTTATATATTTATGTAAAATATGTACTGTACATTTTTTATCTGCAAAACCATGTGTTCATTTGCACATGCTCTGGTTGTGTGTGTGTCAGTGGTCAGGTGCAGTCCCACCGTGAGTCAGTGCACAAGTGTGTTTCTCAGACGACAGTCGACGGCCGCTGCGTTCGCCACCTCACCCACTCCAGAGACTCAGAGAACAGGTACAATTAAACACTCTCCTCCTCTTGTGTGCCTCAAGGCCTGCTGGGAAATCACCTGATCACACATGCTCAAAAACAAAAGTCACACAAACACTAGTTCTGTAGAAAAACATCTGTTAATTATGCTTTTCAACAGTTTGTTAACCTCACTTTCAGTCATGCAAGTGTCTGTTTGAATGAGGAAGTTCTCCAAAGCTGTTCACCAAGCTTACTATTACATTTGAAATCACCAATGAAATCTGAGCTTTACCAATTGCCCATTGGCTCTTTTATTTAGAAGGTGGGGCTTATTCTGTGATATTGCACATTGCTCTTTCTCTCATTCATATTATTACGAGCACACCGTTTGTGAATATATAAAGTCGTTGTGTGCCACAGGGCTCTGTCTTAGGCCCGGTTTTATTCTTCCTCCATTAGCCAATATTTTTTGTATTTTGCATCAGATTTAATATAATATTGTTATGCAGATGACAATAAATTCAGATGAGAAGGGCATATCTCTCCAGTCTTTGTTTGATTGTTTGTTAAAAGTAGGATGGCAGAGAATTTTCTTTGATTAAATGACTCCAAGACTAAAGTGCTATCAAATACCGAAGACACTTGTGCAAAAATGTGGGAGCCATTTTTAAACCCAGCACTTGTATTTGATAAACAAATAAACTTTCAGCTCGGATGGTTGCTTTCCTTCCATTTATCCATGCATTATTTCATCTTGACTGGACTTCTGATATTTTTAGGGGTTGTTCAATCTTGTTTATTTCGCCTCCAGTTTGTCCAAATTCTGCAGCCAGACTTTAAGAAGGGACTAAAAAAGTATTACTCCTGTTTTGGCTAGTTTGCACTGTAGTCAATTAAAATAAATTAATAAAGTCCCCATGTAGTCATTAATTGTATCCCTGGCAATTAAACTCATCTTTAATCACTAAAATGACATATTAAAAAAAAAAAATCCTTCATGCCTTAAAATATCTTGAATGTAACTTTTGACGATTACACGTTGATCTGATTGGTTACAAGGTCGTTTGTGACGTCAGAAACACCAGCAATGTTTTGAGACTATCCTTGGTTTGGCAGTTTTAAGCAGAAAATACTCAGCAATGCTGTCGACTTATGAATTTACACATGATTTGTCTTAAAGCATATTAAAAACACCACATAGACTCATAAACAACATTAAAATCTGGATTTTCACCACAGGCGGACTTTAACCCTCAGGTGCTCTTCGGTCATTTCTGACTGAAAAATTTCTAAAAATCACAGCTTCATCTGAATGTTATGAAACTTGGTGACTTTTATGGCATTGTGTATGTGAACACCACAAAAAAATAGGTCATGATCTGAGCATGCTAAGTGGTCTTAAAAAAATTAGTCACACTTGTGGTCTTCTGTCAAAATGACCGACCCATAGGAAATGAATGGGAAATAAAAATAAAAAAAATCTGAATTTTTCTACGTGCAATCTACAAATCGGCCACAGTTAAAAAAAAAAAGTACACTGCAGGAAAGGGGTGACACTCTACAACATCTAGAGTGCAAAACAGACACACCCACCCACACACACATACAAACACACTTTTATACACATACACACCAATACATTTTGATTACAAAAAGTATGTTTTGAATTTTTAAAAATCACAGCTTCATCTGAATGTTATGAAACTTGGACTTTTATGGCATTGTGTAGGTAAATACACAAAAAAATGAGGTCATGATCCAAGCATGTTACAGTGGTCTTAAAAAATAGTCACACTTGTGGTCTTTTGTCAAAAATGACCCCATAGGAAATGAATGGGAAATTGACAAAAAACACAAAAATTCACTTTTTTTTTTTAAAAAATAGTTTTTGAGATTGTTTCAACTATATATTTCAAATCCACCAAAAAAAGTGTTCGTAAACATCTGGGAATGCACATGCTTCTCCATAGAGAGATGTACATGTCATCTAGTGGTTACACCATGATTCTTCGCTTTTTCTCTATACTGTAACCAGATGGTGCAAATTTTCTTCTTCTTCTTAAAAAAAAAAAACAATTCTGAAGGACTAGACTCTATATTAAACTAAAATACTGCATTAACAATTTTTTGAAAAAAAAAAAAAATATATATATTTTTATAAATATTTTTCCATGGCAAAATAGACCATAAATATTGCATACATATTAATAAATTCAATCAAATTGTCTCAAAATACTAAATTACAAAAGAATAAATATTATACAAACAAAAAATAAATTGCATTGGTTTTACTGGGATGAAGGAAATTAAATGTTTTGGTGTCCGGTCACTTTGACCAAAGATAACAAGTGTGACTCCGAAACGAAGAGCACCTGAGGGTTAAGATGGCCTATAACTGCTGTATACGGTTTTATTTTGTGTGAATGTATTGTTGTGTACTTGTTTTATTGCTACTTTTTAACTCAACTTGTCTGTGACTCAACTATGTTGGTAACTCACAATGCTTTTAAAAAACGCACCACTGATCAACTCAAACATTCATTTAATCTTCAGAAAACCCAAAACAGGGATTCTGATGTTAAACACAGGCGGCCCGGAGAAACTGGAAGACGTGCATGATTTCCTCTTACGGCTCTTCAGTGGACACAGACCTCATGAAACTCCCCTATCAAAAGTAAGAATGAATAAAAATCACACACAAATCAGTGTCGCATCTTTCAGACCTCCTCAAATGTGTGTGTTTCCCATGTGTCTCTCAGTAAACTCGGCCCTTTCATTGCCAAGAGACGCACACCGAAGATCCAGGAGCAGTACAGCAAGATCGGAGGAGGCTCTCCTATCAAAGCCTGGACCAGCATGCAGGGCGAAGGCATGGTCAAGCTCCTGGACGAGATGTGTCCGGAGACGGGTGAGAGACAGACGTTTCACTCGTTTCAATTGAAAAAGTTTTAAATATGGATATTTTTCGTGCAGGAACCCATGGCTTTGCTTTAGAAGGATTTATTAACCCACTGTAGTTTTATGGATGGATTCTATGATGGATAAACACACTTTTGGAGCTTTTACAAAGCTTGGAAGAGCCCATATATCATTTAATTTTATATGCTCGGCTGAAAGAGGAAAGTAAAAGATGAGTAAATGATGAGATCATTTTCATTTTTGGGTGAACTGTTCCTTTAAGTCTCACTTAAAAATGTCTGAAGAAAATAAAGATAAAAAAAATATGATTCAATTAAATGTGTATGTACATCCCCAAACATCATGTGTTCAAGTAAACTAAAAATTACTCTCAATGAATGTACAGTAAAATAACCATAAATAAGGACAATAAATAAGTCTGGTCAATAAAAATAATAAATAAATAATAAAAGCAGCTGATTAATTAATCAGCTAATTAATCTTCTAAATGATAATAATAAATAAACTTAATGTGCCAGTAACTGTGGTATGATTTGGTTCTGAGCATGAAATATGAAATATTTATAAGAAAATGCTTGAATTTCCAAATTATGTGTTTAGTTATTAAAAAATGAATGAACAAATAATATTAACTGATAAATTATTAACTGATAAAATTAACTAAAATATTGAAATGGTATAATAATAATAATAAAATAAAAAAATCAGCTAATATCAACAAAAGAGATAAAAAAAATAATTGTGCAAAAAAGCAAGTATTCAAATATATAATTAGTAAAAATGTATTAACAGGCATTACATTTTACATTTAAAAATGTGTTAAAAAAATCACATTAAAAAAAATAATAATCTAACAGTACAGTCATATAGTCGGTATAAAGAATTGAATACACACTTAAACATAAAGATTCCAGAATGGAATTTTCACAGCGAATGACAAGAACAATTTTTTCTTAGTTCTAAGAACATTTGAATAATATGAGAAAAATAACCTTTTGTGCAGTTGAAGGATTCTAAAGATGTATTTTGGCGTCAGATCTTCATCAGACACCAATAAAGAAGCTTTATTTTTAAAGTCTAATACAAATATTTGTCCTATACACAGTATAAATGAAAACACATAGCTTCTAATTGTGAGGTCTGTGGCATGTCAAATATTGAGAATATCAAAGCAACATTCAAATTCTAATGCTGCCAAACTTTGCATTGAGACAGTCTGATGGTTTTGAGTGTCTTTTGTAACGGATTGTAAAATGATCAGAGACAAACTGACATCTTTGTGGAAAAGATATGCAGTCAGTGTTTAGTGCTGATAAGAGTGTGTGAGTGAATGATAGATGAACCTCAGAGGAGTGTCTCACACACCCCCGTGACCCTCTCACACACACCTCTGATAAACTCATGAATGACTTTAGTGGGACTTTCTATTTCCTACTCGTAGTTATGATCCACAGTAAACCTGTTATGAAATATTTCCAACAATATGCTGTAATTTCATCCCAAAACATCGTGTGTTCAAGCAAACTAAAAAATTACTCTCAATGTACAGGAAAATAACTGTATGAATAAGGACAATAAATCAGTCTGGTCAGCAATAAAAATAAGAAAAAACCAAATCAAATAATAATTAAAAATAAATAAAAGCAGCTGATTAATCTGTTAATTAATATTCCAAATAATGATAATAATAAAACGTAATTGTGCCAGTAACTGTATTATTATTTGATTGTGAGCATGAAATATGAAATATTTACAACAAAATGCTTGAATTTCCAAATCATTTTGAATTAAAAGTGTTAAACAAATGAATGATCTAAAAATATATAGTTACTAAAAATTAACTCTCAATTTATAGTCAAATATTGAAATAGTATAATAATAATAAAATAAAATAAATCAGCTAATATCAACAAAAGAGACAAGAGAGACAAAAAAATAATTGTGCAAAACATGATTATTACTGTTAACTAAAACTTTTAAAACATTTCTGTTAATTGAAATAAAGCTGAAATTACATAATATATAAATATTAGTTGAAAAACGTAAACTAAACGAAAATTAGAAATATTGCTTTGGCAAAAACACTGGAATAAAATTAACTGGAAATAAATAGCTAAATATATCTAAAACTGAAATAAAAACTAAACGGCAATATTTAATAAAATGACAAAGCACATTAAACTAAAAATTTAACTAAAATTAGTATGAAAAATCAAAATATTATTTCAAAATATTAATAACACTGTTGCAAAATAAAAGTACATTTTAATAGAATAAAAACTGCAGAATAAACTAAGCAACTAGCAATCAACAAGTATAATCGAACAAAAATCAACAACAACAAAAAAAAAGTTTTTACTTACACTAAATGACCCTGACGAACTAAAGATGTAGTATTAGATGGAATGTACCTTTGATAATTAATGTGTGTGATGAAATGTGCCAGTGATAATCAATGTCAATCATCTGTCTCTGTGTGTTTGTGTAGCTCCACACAAGTTTTACATCGGTTTCCGGTACGTGAATCCTCTGACTGAGCAAGCCATCGAGCAGATGGAGAAGGATGGAGTGGAGAGAGCTGTGGCCTTTACACAATACCCACAATACAGCTGTTCTGACCACAGGTGCGGTCGCAACCACATACACCATAGCCTCAGCGAGCTCAGTGGGTCGCATCATATTTTGTCAAGTCCTTAACTTTTTTCTGTTAAAAATGTATATAATGAGCGAGTTTATCATGAATACATTTTTCAATCAGTGTTTTTGTATTATCCTGAACCACTATGGTACACCTACATTGGGACTATTTTACACTGGTTCGTGTTTATTATTTTTTTGACACATTATTCTGTTAATAAACACAAGTTTATTATCGCTCGCTATAGTGCCAAAAGTGTCAAAAATAAAGCCTTAACAAATACCTTGCAAGTATTGAGGCCCCAGACAGCAGTCATTTAGTAATAGCCCATTTAGTTATAGTCTACTGATATTTTTGTCAGTTGCTGCGTCCCAATTCGCTTACTATACTACGCCCTGAAGTATGTACTCTTTTTTATGAAGAAAAAGTACATACTTTTGAGTGTGTAGCAAAAGAGTAGGCAAGCTTTTGGACATACTATCACGTCATCTTTAACGGACAAGATCTGTCGCGTGCTGCGTCATCCTGTCACCTTAAACTGCCCTGTCAATCATCTTGTCACAGTTAAAATCCTCCATTCTATCTCATTTGATTTCCTACCGTTTCAGAGCACGTTCATCTGCCAGTCGTGTCTTCATGCAGATACTCTCCTACGTGTTTGCAATTTGAATATAATGATGCATTTAAAAAGTAATGGCTAAACGTATCTTTACAAAAGTTCACAATGCTGCTGCATATGCAATATAATGTGGACAACATTGAATAAACTCAAAGCTCTTCGACTGCAAACCTCTACACAGCCCGCGGGACCAGCGCAAGACTCGCGTGTCCTCCGGTGTCTGTCGCTTTTTAACACCTTTACTCGTGTTTGTAGTTCTAACCAAGCTCGATCGCACCGCGATGGTTTGTGGGCAATATCAGCCGTTAGAGTGTGCATCGATCTACGCTTCGATTCTGACCGGAAAAAGTAGACCATCCGGGTATCTCTGAAACACTCATTTCAACATACTACGATTCTGGGACGTACTGATATCTATTTTTAGAATACTATTTTGGACGGATAGTATGCGAATTGGGACGCAACAATTGTACTTTCAATATTATAGGCTATATTATTTGTTAATAAACATATCTGGTTAGTATAATAAACGGTGGTATAGTAGTATGGTATAGTAAACATACCGTTTGTTTAAAAACAACATATTTTGTCATCGTTGCTGCAAGCTTACAAGAGCGATAATTTCATTAAATGTGAAGGGGGGGGCTGAATTATTTCTTTGGAAAAGAGTCTCAGGGCTGAATTTATCAAACACGCAATTAGCAGTCCCATAAAACCACCGATGGGAGTGGAAAGTTCTGCGGCTGATCTACTGACAAAGCGCGAATTCAAGGTTCAGTAAGCGATTTCTGAGAAACTCTTTGTTGGAAGTGGATTCGGACCGAGCAGTACAACACCCTTGTAGCCAATCAGCAGAAGAGAGAGCGAGCCAATGAGCAGAAGAGAGAGCGAGCCAATCAGCAGAAAGTGAGAGCGAGCCAATCAGCAGTAGGGGGCGTTCCACTTAGAATGGGAGGAGAGAGTGAGCAAGAGAAAGACTGTAGACAGACAGATGGCTGAATGACATTACAAATACAAATCATTTAATTTCAATAATTTAACCCTTTTCCTGTCAACCCCCGTTTTGATAATTGACATTAAAACGTATTATACAAACTTAAAGGGTTGTAATTCAAGAATGCTTTGGAATACATACACAAGTTTGGTCTTGTTTTAAAGAAAACAACCAGCAGATTATTACTGAAGTGAAAGCACTTCAAGTATGAAATAATTCATTAATTAAAGAATGAAAAATTATGGAAATTATAATTTACAGTAAATAAAATATACTTATATACTAATATATATTTTTTAATATGAAATAAATATTTTACAAATTTTTTTACCATAAAATTACTATAAAATGAAAGCTATATATCTAAACAAGTTGTGTTCCAAATTTGAAGTTGATATCACAAAAATTGAAGTTCCCATGAGATTTTGTTTTGGCGTTATACCAAAAATACTCCGGGTGCCATTGAATTCCATTGAATTTAATTGTATGCATTCTGCCATAACAAATCAGGTATGTCCGTTTAGACTTAGGATCGGTATCTGCTTCCAATCTGCCATTTTTTTGCTGGGATTTATCGAATCAGATGAGCCGATCCACATCCGATATTGTGCGTATACTATTATGTTAGTTTGTAAGCCCCACAGAAGGCCCAAAACATTCTAAAAGTACCATAGACGTTTTCGTGCACTCTATTATAAGTGTTCTGAAGCCATTATGTGACAAGAAATTAATATTTAAGTCATTAAATTCAAGATCACGTAAACTTTTCGCTCTCGCGGCTGTCAGTCATTCTCCATTCAGTAACTCAAACAGCGCGTCGCACAGTTAATGAGGAAGCTCATCTTCAAAATGATTCAAGTGTTATACTATTATACTTTATAGATAAAGGTCTATGTTTTCGCATAAAACAACATTATCTTGCTGAACTTAATCGTGTTACTTTCTGACCAGTGTCGAACGCCGGTTAGATAATCATACAACACTATTTGATGCACTATTTGATGCGACTATTTGAGTCAGAGCACTATTGTTCTTCACGCGCACATTAATCTAAAATTTAAAACTGTTAAAAGAAAAGGCTCAATAAACTATTGTATAGATAGATACTGTATAATACACTGTCCGTCAATATGTATTTCCTTTGTGCTTTGCACTTTTCAAAGCGCACTTGACGCCGCAGCGTGCATACCATAGGGTGCATACGTGCGGCTGCGCGCTGTAACTCCACGTGGTTTCAAGCACATCATTCTGCGCTCGTATGCGCATAAGCGCTTTTGTGCCGCACTGTGTTTGAGTGATTCATATCATAATCCAGTGAACGCAATTAAAGCTTCTTAACATTAATAATTATTAATGTTGCTGCCTCATTAAATAGCTGTGCTAAACACTTAGAACATGTCTCAGTTTTAAAATTCTAAAATAATTATCTTTTTCATTTTGTTATATTGTTTTTCATGAATGTATTTTACAACAATACAAAGAGCAATATGTATTATTCACTAATCTAGTTTTATAATAGCATTTTCTGTCATAAGATTATGATCATATACTATTTTGGGGATTTGTTGTTTATCTTTATAGATGAGTCTGTATTAAGTAGTATTGTGTTTAACACACACACGAGTGATAATCAGTTTAACACACAGTTATAGAAATTCTACTTGCTTTAAAAAAACTGTACTGGTATTTACGATGTAGAATACCTGCTGTTTCAAATCGCTTTAACTTTAAACCTGTTTGGTAGCTAGCTAGCTTTAAGTAGCCTACTTATAGCCTACCTATTTCTCTTTATATATATATATATATATATATATATATATATATATATATATATATATATATATATACGTATATATATATAGTGTTCTGAATAAAGGGTGGCAATCTTTCATAATCAACTGTTGTTGTGGACTATATACTGAAGGTATATTTTAAGGGGCTAATTGAGGAAATTGCTATATTTTTATTAGTTTAAAAATAAAATAAAAATATCGGAGATAATATCGGTATCGGAAAAAGCCAAAGCTGCGCATCGGCATCGGAAGTGAAAAAAGCTGGTATCGGGACATATCCCTAATAACAAATGAATAAATTTCTATCCAAATATCACTTCTGTAACTAAATATGGAACCTCGAGACTTATGACCTTTCTGACAATATGTGTTTTGTCAAGATTAGAAAAGGTTTTGATAATAAATTATGAAAGATGATGCCCAAAAGGGGAGGGGCCTAATAAAAAAATACTGTTTCTATGGTAAATGCAACGTCTCAATTTTCAAAACGGTTTTCACAGGATGAATTCTGAAGCTTCATAAGCTTTTCAATTATACCTAATCTATGATAACTTCTAAAATATGTGTATATAATAATAATAAAAAAATGATTTTTATATATATAATATATTATACTTTTTATAGAGGACTTCTTAACCTTACTTTTAAAAATATAATTTTATCTTTTTTATTTACTAATACTAGATTATGTTTTATTATGAACTTTTAGCACTAAAAAACAATGTTTTTCATTATTAAGTGTGTGCGTGGACTTTTGTGGACAAAGGGCAGAAACTCCTGTAATGTACTTGCTTTTATTTTTATTTTATTTTATTTTTTGAGGTTAATTTTGTCATAAATTCATATATTACTGTTTATTCATAATGTGTACGAAAGAAACAGCACTAAAATATCTATTTATAGGACCCTTAGACCTTCCCAACGATATATAGTTTGTCATGACTGAGATTAGGATTTAATAGTAATATAGTGAGTAAACTTAGGTTGCCCATATACAGGCAAGTGACAGTTAAGGCGGGGTTAATCAATAATACTATACAATCATTTAATCTCATTTAAAATAATTCATATGCAGAATAAAGGGGCGGAGCCTGGTCGAGTTAGTTAGTATGTGTTAAACTGGTGGTTATGTGGCAAGGGGTCACATTCCCCAAATTACACTCGCAAGCCTTTGAACTCAATAACAGCAAACTGCTCCCGCCAACCAAATCAGAACGCAGTCTGCTTTTCAGAAAGCGGAGCTTCATACAGACAGGAAGTAAAGTAGAGCGTTACTGACAGACTGGAAGAGAGAGGAGCCTGGCAACAATGGAGAATATGAAGGCGATAATCAACATTCAAGCAGGAAAACCTGTTCTAGTGGAGACTAAAACACAATCAAGACTTTGTAAAAAGGCATAATGGGCTCTTTAAAATACTCTCCTTCCCATAAATTTAGCATCTGAAAAAGAAATTTCTCTACAATAAGTTAAACTGCAAAATTATCTGTCCATTGCTAATTTTTCACTGCGTGTCTTCAGTAAATCCTAATAGTTTTTAACACGTGAAGAGCGTTTGCTCTGGCTCAAGCCGTTAGTAAATCTGCTCTTTAGGGTTTGTAAGTACAACATATTTTTGTAAAATCCTCTTTCTGAAGTGTCATCTGTCATTGTGTGTGATCAGGCAGCAGTCTGAACGCTATATACAGATACTACAATAGCAACTTGCGGACAAGCCAAAGATGCAGCTGGAGTGTGATTCACAGGTGGCCGACACACCCTCTGCTGATTGAGGTAACACATGTTTACATTGTTAAACAAGCTTTTTTGAGTTTAATAAACACAGTAAATTAAAGCTGCAGTCTGTAGCTTTTTTGGGGGGTTAAAAATGATCCAAAATACATATTTGAGAAGATACAAAACCAGTTAGTGTTCAAAACTATCTTCTTGCCGTAGCTCCGATTCAAAGCTGGTAAGCTCTAAAACTGTTTTTGACTCCAGTGGTACTGGTGGATTTCTGCGGGAGATTCAAGACTGTCTTTGCACATTACATCACATCTGTACACACACACACATCTGTACACACACACTCTGTACACATAAAGAAAGAGTCTCGGCTAGTAGGCTATGAGTGTGTGGATGTTGGAGGTGGAGATTTATAGCCTTTTTCTCACAGCACTTGATATAATTAAACTTATCAATTTGATGGCGGATCCCGAAAGGTTTAAGCGAAAATCACCAGAAACAACAGATTCACCCACTGAAAAATGCAACACGACTTCTTTCGGACTTCGAGTGGCTACAAGAAAAAGATAGACACTAACAAATGGTTAATTCAACATTAACAATTTGAAAAAACATAGTATAATTTGCACGGTTTTGCGTGATATGATAAATGATTGTTAGATTTAATCAGCATGATTTACTGCAATGTCAGAACCAGAACAAAAGTTACTTGTTCAGATGACATTTTCTGGTGAAAATTATATTGTTGCTCAAATAATAATAATCTGTGATTCTGAATGACAGTATCCACAGCTGTGCCGTGTCGAACTGCATCTCATGAAAAGTTGATAATTACGCGAATGATGGCAATTGCATATTTTTAAGATACTAACAAAGATGAAGATCTTATAGCCAAGGCTTCAGCTTTAGTTTATTAGTTGATTCTGTTTAATGCATTTAAATTGATCACTATCTCCTTCACATAAATCACTCACATGTGAATGATTTTATGCTCCAAAAACATGTATGATTATTATCCATGTTGAAAAACAGTTTTTTACATTTTTATTTCAGGATTCTTTGATGAATAGAAAGTTCAAAGAAACAGCATTTATTTAATTAGAATCTTTTCTAACATTATAAATGTCTTTACTGTAACTTTTGATCAATGTAACTCATCCTTGATGAATAGAAGTATTGATTTCTTATTCATTTCCCACAAAATAAAATACAAATTCTTACTGACCCCAAACTTTTTAAAGGGTAGTGTTTAATGTAACAAAAGCTTTCCATTTCAGATAAAAGCTGTTCTTTTGAACTTTCTATTCATCAAAGAATCCTGAAATAAAAAATGTAAAAAACTGTTTTCAACATGGATAATAATCATACATGTTTTTGAGCATAAAATCATCATATTAGAGTGATTTGTGAAGGATCATGTGACACTGAAGATGGAGTAATGATGCTGAAAATTCAGCTTTTTTTCAGAAGAATAAATTACATTTTATTATATATATTAACCCCTTTAGTGTCACCCCTTTTTTGAATATAGATGAAAATGCACATTCTGAACTTAAATGGTTGTAATTCAAGAATGCTTTGGAATATAGACGCAAGATTGGTCTCTTTTTAAAGAAGACATTTGGCAGATTTTGTAGAAGTGAAACAGATTAAGAAATGTTGAAACAGAACAAAGCTATAGAAGTTTGAGTTTTATGAATATATAAATAATAAAAAAATTATTATAATAATAAAGAAAAATTATTATAATTATAAAATAATTGAACTTGGAGGCTATCTTTTGAACTCTTGGCATGAAAACAGAACAGGTTTTTACCCTTCTTTCATGATTTTTCATGTTCATCACAATTTCAAAATAAAGGTCTTAAACACCGCCTACGTATGAAAATATTATTGTTGCAAATTGATAAATTACGGCTCCTCTGTAATATATTCGAAATCAATTATTTTGAAAATCAATCACCAAATATGAAAACTAGAGATTCTGAGCTTTCAAATGAAATATAGTTTGTCAGAAGATCAGTTTAGGTTTAGTATAGGATAATACTGTTAAAAATGTAATGAGATACGGTCGATGACACTTGAGAGGGGTAAAAGTAATTTTAAATTTGTCATTAATATATTTAGCAATATATACTGTGTTTTGGTGTATTTTTTTATCAAAAAATTGCCAGCCTTGGTGAGCAGCAAGAGATCTTCTTTTAAAAACACTGTAAAAATCTAACCGATCTTAAACTTTTGACTGGTAGTGTGTATATATATATATATATATATATATATATATATATATATATATATATAAAACATCTGGAATGTAATAATAAAATGAACTAATAATAAAATGTAAAAAATTTGAACTTTTGAAGACTCTTTGGAACTGCACATTTGTCTTATTCCATATAAATATGTTATTCATTTATAATCTGACACTCACAAACACTCTTGCTATCATCCTATAGTTGTTTGCTGCTCTTTCCCTGTCATCATCATTAGTACGTCACGTCTCTTGCTGTAATTGAAGATGATTTCTGTGGTTTCTTCCAGTGTTTTGCTGATCACATTCGTAACGAAGCTGGAGAAGTTTCCTCCAGAGAGAGAGACGATGTGGTGATTCTGTCTCTGGCTCACTCTCTGCCGCTCTCAGTGAGTCACACACAACGTACTTGACCGTGGCTGGTTTGGTGTTTACAATGAAAAGTAATGAAATGTGTGTATTTAGGTGGTGAACAGGGCGACCCGTACCCAGCAGGAGGTTGGCGCTACAGGTTCAGCGGGTGATGGAGCGCATTAGGCCACTGTAACCCGTACAGACTCGTCTGGCAGTCAAAGGTCAGGATCACTTCATAAAGTCACGTGTCATTAGCTGTGTTTTCAATTCCAAAACTGTAAATTTAACATTATGAATAAAGCAGCGTTCCCATCCCACGTGTTCAGGAAAATCATTCACATCCTGGGAAACTGATGCAAAATGTCAGTAATAAACAAAGTTTCTGCAATCAGGCGGTTTTTCCCTTCATCATGAATGAGTGTGTCTCAGAGTGTCAGACGAAACACAGTAAACGCTGTCACGGTCTCTTGCGTTCAGATACTGGTGTTTGTGAACACACTCGTGTGTGTGAGACGCTTCTGGAGGAAATTAAACCAAATCATTATGATTACACACTTTGACTTTTGAGAAACACCAAACCAAAAGTTGAGATGCTGAAATGTGATTGGTCCACTGGTTACTCCAGTTATCCAATCACAGCCTCACATTTACTTGCGCATCAAGGGATTTATTCATTAAATGTGTTTCCATTGTAGTTCATGTGCATAGTTTTTTTTAGCCGATAAATTGTATCCACTCAATTCAGGTGCATATGTTTTTATGAGCAATTTTAGGATTTATGCGCATCTTTGCGTTTCTATCCAGTTTTTGTTTTATTTTATGCGTTATCCCAAAATTTGGCTGGAAACATAACTGATTGAATTGGCTTTTCTGCATCTCATTTCAGAAACAAATATATATATATATATTTCACCTTGAAAAAGTCTTGTTACAATTATATTTATCATTTTTATTTTTCCCCTTTAACCCAAACCTCAGTATGTCTGTCTGACAAAATCATTTATGCAATTTAATTAACTTTGCAAATTCTACTAAAGAATTTTAGTAGTTTGCACCTTTTTTATTTTCACTCAAGTATGTTATTGGCCGTTCAATAAAAATAATTTGAGATACTTTTAATTGAATGAAGTTTTCACTCAGTGGCTGTACTGTTAACTATAATATTTGAGGACTTTTTACACCCTGGGGCCTCATGTACAAAGACTTGCGTTGAATTCATACTAAAACATAGCGTACGAATCAAAGCTGTAAATGTGCGTACGCATAAAAAAACCCATATGTATTAATGTCTGCGTTACGAAGGATCCCACACATATTCTCTTTGTACATCCCAATTAATGTAAAATTGAGCGCACATGCACGAGCACAACGCCCCACCCAGTCTCCTCCCTCAATTAAATACATTTAAATATGTTAATAGTCCAATTTGGCAAAAGAAACCTGCAAGAAAATGGCTAAAGAAACCTGCAAGAAATGAAATTTCACTGAAAATGTCTTCTATGTGAATATATGTGAAAGTGTAATTTATTCCTGTGATCAAAGCTGAATTTTCAGCATCATTAATCGTCTTCAGTGTCACATGATCCTTCAGAAATCACTCTCATATGATGATTTGATGATCAAGAAACATTTATGATTATTATCATCAGTGATGAAAACAGCTGTGCTTCTGCTTCATATTTTCATGGAAATCGTGATATAGTATTTTCAGGATTCTTTAATGAATAAAAACTTAAATCAAACACATGTAGAAATCTTATAATCTTTTGTAACATTATAAATGCATTTACTGGCACTTTTAAACAAATTCAATGTGTCCTTGCTGAATAAAAATATTACTTTCTTTTTTTACCTTTACTGACGAATTAATGAAGTTTATTTTTTAATCCTAGTTAAGCCAATGCTGCCATTGCTAGACGGGTTTGCACATGCTCTATGTTCTTACTTAATTGCATAGAATATTTTAATAAGACTTGATGTGACATCATTTGTAATTGATACATTATTTGACATATTATTAAGCAATATCTGACAGCTGGTGGTGCGATAGAACAATTCGTAGTGTAATGTTTGCCACTTCACTTTATTGCCTCTCAGGAGTCGCCAAAGGACAAAAATCAAGGCAAATGTACTTACGCTAGACATGAAGTTTACTTGGAGGAACGCACATTCTTACGTTAATTTCACTGTTAGTACATCTGGCCGTGAACGTGAAAACTGGCGTACGCCGTGTTTTTGTACGTACGCAGTGTTGATACATGTGAGGCCCCTGGTGTTTTCCTGTTATGATTTTGACCTGTAGTTGTAGACCAGCTTGATAAGAAAGGCATCTAGTGCTCATCTGCTGTAAGTGCACTGGAGTATTGAAGCGCAGTTCTGCCACATCTAGCTTTGGTAAATCTTAATTATGACACTACTATTTTTACCTTTTATGATATAAATTATTAGAGAGAAAGTCGAAATTGACTTAAATCTGTCTTTTTAAATCATAATTTAATCTTACTATGTTATAATTTCGATTTGGGTATGTCATAATTGTACTTTTATGTCATAATTATGATTTACAAAAGCATGATTTTTTTGTTGTGTGTGTGTGATGGTGAATTTTGTCCCTGCTGGGCTCCTGTAGGTCTGGGCCGATGCCGTGGATGGGGCCGCAGACTGATGATGTCATCAAGGGCCTGTGTGAGCGCGGAAGAAGAATCTCCTGCTGGTTCCCATCGCTTTCACCGCAGACCACATCGAAACACTGCACGAGTCTCGACATTGAGTACTCACAGATCCTCGGAGAAGAGGTGTGTGTGTGTGTGTTTAAATAATGTTATTTATACTTGCATTATGTTATTATTAATAATAAAAAAAATGATATTTATACTATTTTAATCATCGTCACATGAATTATAATAATACTATTTATATTGTTATTAATAGTAATAGTTATATAAACATTTAAAGTTATATGTTTTTATACTTCCATAATAGTATTGATACAATAATATGTATAATATATTAAGTATATCATTATTGTTATATTATATACATTTAAATGAATCCCATTTATATTATTATTATTAAGAGTAATTATACTTGATATTAATAATATTCTCATCATTATTATATTGACAATACATACATATATTTTATATAATAATGTGGATAATATATTATATACATTTAGAAATTGTATATGTAACATTTGTGTGCATATTCTGAGCAATAACATTCACCAGGCTTATTGTTAACACAAACTATAAGTACTATAAACTATAACTATAACATTTTCATAACTAAAACATTAATTATTGAAATCAAATCAAATAAACTTATATGCAATGTAATGTCAGCTCGTTGCTAAAGCAAAATTTGGTGAATTACTTTAAATATTAAACATTTATAGAAATATTCAAAAAAACGTACTTAAAAAAAAATTCAAATAATTCAAAGCATAAAACAACCTATTATATAATGGCAATGAGTCAAAAAAGCAACACAAAAGCATAAGATAATTTCTGTCCATCAACAACCTTGAATATGTCATCAGAAAAAAGTAATTATTACATTTTCATTCAAAAGTGTCTGCTTTATGTCATATGGACAGTAATGATCCAATAATATTGAATGCTGTATTACTGATTATTGTATGTCGGTATTATTGGCTTAAATGTTGACGGGTGTGTGTGTGTGTTCAGTGTGGAGTGGAGAATATAGACGAGCAGATCTCTCAATGGAAATCCTCTGTTCTTTAGGGTGAGTTCTCGACACACAGCACCAATAACATCATCGTTCCATAGAATATCAATATGCTACCCACATACACGGTTTTGATGGTTAAAAAAATAATAAATAAATAAATATATATATATACATATATATATCCAAATGTAGTGTAGTCTATGCAGTGCTCCCTATGTGCTGCAGTCTATGCAGTGCTCCCTATGTAGTGCAGTCTATGCTGTGCTCCCTATGTAGTGCAGTCTATGTAGAGCAGTCTATGCAGTGCTCCCTATGTAGAGCAGTCTATGCAGTGCTCCCTATTTTAGTGCAGTCTATGCAGTGCTCCCTATGTAGTGCAGTCTATGTAGAGCAGTCTATGCAGTGCTCCCTATGTAGTGCAGTCTATGTAGGGCAGTCTATGCAGTGCTCCCTATGTAGTGCAGTCTATATATGTAGTGCTCTCTATGTAGTGATACCAAGCATGTAAGCACTGGTGGTCTCTCTGGTCTCTCAGGCGTTGGCTGATCTGGTTCAGTCTCATCTGAAGTCCAACGGTAGTGTTCCCGTCAGCTGACCCTCCGCTGTCCGCTGTGTGTGAACCCCACCTGTGGGCAGACCAAGGCCTTCTTCGCCAACCAGAAACCCTGACCTCTGACCTCTCATCAGGACCATTTAGGAGTGCATTTGTTTATGTGGTTTAAACCTGTGTGATTGAGATATTGAACTGAAAACACCATTAAAGCATCATGTGACTGAATGTAGTTGAATATAATGCTTAAGTCATACGCCATGACATAATAATCAGAAAAATTAATGAAACATTCAAACATAATATAAAGAATCTAAAAAAAACAAGAAAATGTGCGTGTGTTCTTTGAGTATCATATTTGATACATCAGGCTTTTATTGCTATTTATATGCAGTATAAGATGATATTGAAATGCTTTGTTTTATGTTCTGTAGTTTTAAAACATATAATGTAATCAAGGATGTTTGAGAGATGAACATATTTGATTCTTTTCTATTAAATTTTGTCTGGATAATCAAGTAAACCTGCTTTAGTCCATTTGCAAAATGAAAATAAATATTAATATACAAATAAAATAAATTATATTGTGCATAAATAAAATGACTCTTGTTAGAACAGTAGGATTATTATTTTGCATTATTTACATGAAAATTACATGTACTTTCTTTTTTTATTAATGTTATTGATGTTTCTCAACCTAATAGAGATAGTAAATACTACACTATTGTGTGTGTTTGTGTGTGTGTATATTAACTCACATATAAAAAATAATTATTAGAATTAACACATAAATATAATGAGTATATATATATATATATATATATATATATATATATATATATATAGCCTATATATAAATGAAACTTTTCATTACATTAAAGACATTTTCATTTGCTAAATAATGTCAAAATTGTTACTGGCCCTAAGAATAGTTTAATTTTCTTTATGCAAAATATAATTTTGTGTGTGTGTGTGTGCGTGCGCTCTGGGGGCGCTGGATCCTCCTGGTAATTGAAAAGTGTAACAGCAGCAGCAGCAGCTCTGTGACCTCTAATTGAGAGAGAGCATTGATTTCTGCAGAGAGAGAGAGAGAGAAACGGGGATGATGGAGCAGAAAGGAGAAATGAACCAGTGAGTGATTCTGTTGGGGAGAGACTGATCAGATGGACGATTGGAAAGGACAGATGTGGTGAAAGACAGAGAGAGAGAGAGAGAGAGAGAGAGATGAACGAGAAATCACTTCTTCTCCATGGACCTTTTTTAAACCCTACAGTCTTGTGTTTTGGCTTATTCGACACCTCATGATCTGAGAGATGCCTTTAATTTTATTTATTTTTTCATGATTATATTATATTATCATCATCCAAATTCGAGCAAAAATGTGCAATCAGTTATACTTCATTGTATACTTCAATTGTACTTCATTATCATTTGAGATGATCCAAAGAATGACCGTCAGTCACATGATCATTGTTTAGTTTCATGGCTTTTCTTTGTGTGAGTGTGTGATAATCCTGGTTCTGAAACTGTTCTCTGTATTTCTGTTGTTTCTGCTTCTCCTGTTTCTTTCATCACAGACCTTAGATGAGAACTAACATAGTCTTGCTCTTTGTTTTCTCCACTCTCTCTATCTGTAGTAAAATGATGACCATCATCTGGTCAAGAAGTGGTTATTAACTTGTTACCATTTTCAGACTTTTATTCTGAGAACTCTATGTTGAATTTCTGAATGTGTGATTGTTTAGTAATTAAGATTAAGATGTAATTGGTGCTGTCAAATCGATCGATCATGATTAATTGCATCCAACATAAAAGTGTGCTTATGCAATTAAAGCTGCAGTAGGGAGTTTTGAGAAAACGTTGACTTAGCCTGAAAAATTGAACAAGCACAAGCAGCACAGTACGGAAGTGGGACGAAACATCAACAGTTTACAATGAGTAAGATCTGTCCATACTTTGACTACAAACTTGGTCCTCAAATTATTACGTATTTTGCAATACATGTAATGGAAATATATGACGTTGCACCCTTTCTAGAAGTTATACATGGCTAGTAAGATAATAATAACGATAACATAACTTACATAATATAATTCAAGTAATTTTTCTAACGATATGTATATATAACACACACACACACACATATTAGGAATATGGGATTATTAGGAACACCATAGTACTGTGTTTGCCCCCAAGAAACCAATTTGAAATGATTCGAAGCTTTGTGACATGGTGCATTATCCTGCTGGAAGTAGCCATCAGAGGATGGGTACATGGTGGCCATAAAGGGATGGACATGGTCAGAAACAATGCTCAGGTAGGCTGTGACATTTAAACAATGCCCAATTGAAATCGAGACTCATCAGACCAGGCAACGTTTTTTCCAGTCTTCAACTGTCCACTTTTGGTGAGCTCTTGCAAATTGTAGCCTCTTTTTCCTATTTGTAGTGGAGATGAGTGGTACCCGGTGGGGTCTTCTGCTGTTGTAGCTCATCCGCCTCAAGGTTGTGTGTGTTGTGGCTTCACAAATGCTTTTCTGCATACCTCGGTTGTAACGAGTGGTTATTTCAGTCGAAGTTGCTCTTCTATCAGCTTGAATCAGTCTGGCTCATTCTCCTCTGACCTCTAGCATCAACAAGGCATTTTTGCCCACAGGACTGCCGCATACTGGATGTTTTCCCTTTTCACACCATTCTTTGTAAACCCTAGAAATGGTTGTGCGTGAAAATCCCAGTAACTGAGCAGATTGTGAAATACTCAGTACCGGCCCGTCTGGCACCAACGTGTAATGTTAATGTGAGATTAATGTTTTTATAGTAATTCTGATTAATGAATGCAACAGAAAAAAATAGTTTTGCTGGTTTTTATTCATCCTGGCATTTCACTGAACGCCATGCTTTTAAATTGTTTGCATAATGCTTATAAATAACCATTAATAAATGTAACTTTTAAGGACATTGATGGCTCTGCGAAGCAAATTGTTTTAGAACTTTTTGGAAGTACTGTTCATTTCTTCAGGCTGAAAACTTTCAAGGAAACTCAAATGTTGCACTGCATAAACTTGAGTTTGAAGGTGAATCTTGTCTGCTGGTGTTTGGATGGATTATTGTGGTGAGCGTGCCCTTTTCCAGCTCTGTTTTCAGCATCAAACTCGTCGATGGCAGCTGTCAGTGTTTCCTTTGACTGGCGTCTATCTCTCACAACATGTGAGTATGAACGATCTCTTAATGTCACACCTTATCTCTCGGCTCTTATCCTCCTTACAAGTAATGAAAAGCCAAATGTCACCCGATAAGACGGGAACATGTGCGCCAGTTACCCCAGAGCCATGACGGAAAGAAGGAACAGATTGAGAGAAAAATGTTTGACAGAAATCACACCAATATAAGCCACTTACCAGAGAAAAGCTGAGAGTTTCCATGTGTTTGATAAAGAAGTGCTTTGGTGATACAATGCAAATAAAAAGCTATTAAACATTTAGGTATAAGTTTACTTATCCTTGTTTCTGTTTAATGAAATGCTTAAAATACATTGTTTATATTGACATGACAAACATTTAATGTTTTGAAAGAGTCTCGTCTGTTCATCAAGGCTACATTTATTTGATCTTAAATACATTAAAAACCGTACAATATTAAAAGTTTTACCAGCTGTTTTCTTATGTGTTTTCTATGTGTTTCAAATCACTCTGAATATGATGATTTCCAGCCACCTCTGGCCTTGGTTGGTCTTTACCACACCTCTAGTCTTGGTTGGTCTTTACCACACCTCTAGTCTTGGGTGGTATTTACCACACCTCTACTCTTGGGTGGTCTTGGCTACACCTCTGGTCTTGGTTGGTCTTGACTACATCTCTGGTCTTGCTTGGTCTTTACCACACCTCTGGTCTTGACCACACCTCTGGACTTGATTGGTCTTTACCACAGCTCTAGTCTTGGTTGGTCTTTACCACACCTCTAGTCTTGGTGTCTTCCACGCTCTCAGGTGGCCTTGGCTACACCTCTGGTCTTGGTTGGTCTTGACTACATCTCTGGTCTTGCTTGGTCTTTACCACACCTCTGGTCTTGACCACACCTCTGGACTTGATTGGTCTTGACCACATCTCTGGTCTTGGTTGGTCTCTGACCACATCTCTGGTCTTGGTTGGTCTTTACCACACCTCTGGTCTTGGTTGGTCTTTACCACACCTCTGGTCTTGGTTGGTCTTTACTCACACCTCTAGTCTTAGTTGGTCTTTACCACACCTCTGGTCTTGGTTTGCCTTTACCACACCTCTAGTCTTGGTTGGTCTTTACCACACCTCTAGTCTTGGGTGGTCTTGGCTACACCTCTGGTCTTGGTTGGTCTTGACTACATCTCTGGTCTTGCTTGGTCTTTACCACACCTCTGGTCTTGACCACACCTCTGGACTTGATTGGTCTTGACCACATCTCTGGTCTTGGTTGGTCTTGACCACATCTCTGCTCTTGGTTGGTCTTTACCACACCTCTAGTCTTGGGTGGTCTCTGGCTACACCTCTGGTCTTGGTTGGTCTTGACTACATCTCTGGTCTTGCTTGGTCTTGGCTACACCTCTGGTCTTGGTTGGTCTTGACTACATCTACATTTACCTACTCTGTTCCGGTGCTTAAACGGTTCTTGAAATGGTACTTAAGAAAAATGAAACTGCACACACTTTGTCAAAAAATAATACCCCTTTATTTGCAGGGCCAAACTGGACACAATATTAACTTATATCTTTAAACAATATAAATATAAGTAACATATGGTAATAAACCAATATAAAATAAAAATTCACATTTATGTAATATCAAATAAAACAATATTGTATCAATGTAATAATACTGGAGATTAATAGAGTATTACTACCAGAGTAATCTAATATCGACATGGCTAAAGGTTCCCATGTTTTGTCTGCTTTTACCAGTCATGTAAGTTATCTGGTCATTGTACTAGTTATGCAGCTCTTAGCTTGGCGAGTTTGGTATTTCGTTTCCACTGCATCTTAGCTATGCAGCTTTGAGTACATTTATGAAAGAGAACGTCTCTGGTTACTGTTGTAACCCATGTTCCCTGAATAGGGAACGAGACACTGCGTTCGCTGCCAAACTCCTTGCGCTGCCGACAAGCTTCCTTTTTCTGCAGAGAAATCTGAGGAGCAGATGATGCACGCGCTGAACATAATATGATGATGTGAGCGTCAAGGCGGCGCGAAACGTGATTCTATAAGGGTTTCAGACAATCGTTCTAATGTGTAATTTTACATGTGAAATGCAGACAAACCTTGGAGCGTTTTGTCTTCGGCATCTTCATTAATCCCTCGCCATCAGCAGACATTCCGGGAGTCTCCCGCACATTGATAATGGCTCCCTGATGCAAATTAGTTAAAATCTTCCAGAATCTAGAGCGAGCAAGCAAGAGCATGCATGCGAGACAGAACAGACTGTGCTTCAAACTGTATAGTGCGCGCACTACAGAAAGGGAGAAGGGAGAGAGCGAGAGACTTGCATGTGTGCACCTCATGACACAGAGACTTTTCGTTCTTATTCGATGTGATTACTACTGTTTATGCCAGAACTGGTTCCCTATTGGCACCAAGTTTCGGTACCCAACCCTACACCTCTGGTCTTGGTTGGTCTTGACTACACCTTTGGCCTTGATTGGTCTTGACAACATCTCTGGCCTTAATTGGTCTTGACTACACCTCAGGTCTTGATTGGTCTTGACTACACCTTTGGCCTTGATTGGTCTTGACAACATCTCTGGCCTTAATTGGTCTTGACTACACCTCAGGTCTTGATTGGTCTTGACTACACCTCTGGTCTTAATCGGTCTGACTACACCTCTGGTCTAATCGGTCTTGACTACACCTATGGTCTTGATTGGTCTTGACTACACCTCTAGTGTTGATTGGTTTTGACTACACCTCTGGTCTTGATTTGTCTTGACTACACCTCTGGACTTGATTGGTGTTGACTACACCTCTAGTCTTGGTTGGTCTTGACCACACTTCTGGTCTTGGTTGGTCTTGACTGCACCTCTGGTCTTGAGTACACCTCTGGTTTTGGTTGGTCTTGACTACACCTCTGGTCTTGGAGGTCTGGTCTTGACGACAACTCTGCTCTTGGTTGGTCTGGTCTTGACTACACCTCTGGTCTTGACTACACCTCTGGTTTTGGTTGGTCTTGACTACACCTCTGGTCTTGATTGGTCTTGACTATACCTCTGGTCTTGATTTGTCTTGACTATACCTCTGGACTTGATTGGTGTTGACTAGACCTCTAGTCTTGGTTGGTCTTTACCACACCTCTGGTCTTGGTTGGTCTTGACTGCACCCCTGGTCTTGAGTACACCTCTGGTTTTGGTTGGTCTTGAATACACCTCTGTTCTTGGAGGTCTGGTCTTGACTACAACTCTGCTCTTGGTTGGTCTGGTCTTGACTACACCTCTGGTCTTGACCACACCTCTGGTCTTGGTTGGTCTTGACTACACTTCTGGTCTTGAGTACACCTCTGGTCTTGATTGGTCTTGACTACACCTCTGGTCTTGATTGGTCTTGACTACACCTATGGTCTTAATTGGTCTTGACTACACCTATGGTATGGATTGGTTTTGACAACACATCTGGTCTTGATTGGTCTTGACTACACCTCTGGTCTTGATTGGTCTTGACTACACCTCTGGTCTTGATTGGTCTTGACTACACATCTGGACTTGATTGGTCTTGACTACACCTCTGGACTTGATTGGTGTTGATTCCATCTCTAGTCTTGGTTGGTCTTGACTACACCTCTGGTCTTGATTGGTCTTGACTACACCTCTGGACTTGATTGGTGTTAATTACACCTCTAGTCTTGGTTGGTCTTGACCACACCTCTGGTCTTGATTGGTCTTGACTACACATCTGGACTTGATTGGTGTTGACTACACCTCTGGACTTGATTGGTGTTGATTCCATCTCTAGTCTTGGTTGGTCTTGACTACACCTCTGGTCTTGATTGGTCTTGACTACACCTCTGGACTTGATTGGTGTTAATTACGCCTCTAGTCTTGGTTGGTCTTGACCACACCTCTGGTCTTGGTTGGTCTTGACTGCACCTCTGGTCTTGACCACATCTCTGGTCTTGGTTGCTCTTGACTGCACCTCTGGTCTTGAGTACATTCACCTCTGGTTTTGGTTGGCCTTGACTACACCTCTGGTCTTGATTACACCTCTGGTTTTGGTTGGTCTTGACTACACCTTTGGTCTTGGAGGTCTGGTCTTGACTACACCTCTGGTCTTGATCTTGATTGGTATTGACTACACCTCTGGACTTGATTGGTGTTGATTCCACCTCTAGTCTTGGTTGGTCTTGACCACACCTCTGGTCTTGGTTGGTCTTGACTACACCTCTGGTCTTGAGTACACCTACTGGTTTTGGTTCGGTCTTGACTACACCTCTGGTCTTTGGAGGTCTGGTCTTGACTACACCTCTAGCTCTTGAGTACACCTCTGGTCTTGGTTGGTCTTGACTACACCTCTGGTCTTGATTACACTTTCTGGTTTTGGTTGGTCTTGACTACACCTCTGGTCTTGGAGGTCTGGTCTTGACTACACCTCTGGTCTTGACTCACACCTCTCGGTCTTGGTTGGTCTTGACTGCATCTCTGGTCTTGGCTGGTCTTGGCTACACCTTCTGGTCTTGGTTGGTCTCGACTACACCTCTGGTTTTGGTTAGTCTTGACTACACATCTGATCTTGGTTGGTCTTGACTACACCTCTGGTCTTGGTTGGTCTTAAAGGGTTAGTTCACCCAAAAATGAAAATTGACTACCATAGTAGGAAAAATACATACTACGGTAGTCAATGGGGATTGAGATCTGTTTAATTAAAACATTCTTCCAAATATCTTCCTCTGTGTACAGCAGAACAAATAAACACATAGAGGTTTGGAACAACATATGAGGGTGAGTAAATACTGACAGAATTTTCATTTTTGGGTGAACTAACCCTTTAACTACAGCTCTGGTCTTGGGAGTCTGGGTTGACGACACCTCTGCTCTTGGTTGGTCTGGTCTTGACTACACCTCTGGACTTGCTATGTAGCTCTCAAATTCTCTTGATCTGGTGTCTCTGATGTGCATTTACTCCTTGTCGTAATTACACATCTCTACATCTCTGGTTTTGACTACACCTCTGGTCTTGATTGGTCTTGACTGGTCTTGACTACATCTCTGGTTTTGGTTAGTCTCTGACTACACCTCTGATCTTGATTGGTCTTGACTACACCTCTCGTCTTGACTCCACCCTCTGGTCTTGATTGGTCTTTGACTACGCCTCTGGTCCTGGAGGTCTGGGTTGATGACACCTCTGCTCTTGGTTGGTCTGGTCTTGACTACACCTCTGGTCTTGCTGTGTACCTCTCGAATTCTCTTGATCTGGTGTCTTGAGGTGCATTTAATCCTTGTCATAATTACAAGATTCAGATTTAGAAAATTTAGAGTTTTACAAGTTTACAAGCGTTCTGACTTGTACCACTTTACTGCTTGAGTTTATTTTACTCAAAAACTAATGGAAGTTCATTGTACTAAATAAGCTGAACTTAAACAGAATGAGTGCAGCAGCGCTCTAGTTCACAGCATGCTTTGCATTAGGTGAATACATTTTGAAATTGGGTGTTAATTAGGTGTTTTTGGACAAACATAATGTAGGGAGAAATGTGTAAGTGTTTAAACTTTTGTTTTGTTGGGATTTATACACCCTTAAAACTTTTAGTATGAAAGTACAGTGTATTCCAGGGTTATTTGAGTTACCAAATGTTTTTAAAGTTCAGTAAGTGTTTTTTACAATAAACGGACACTTACTGTACCAAGGAGGGAATAAGGATTATTTTAGGAAAGACAAATGGCAAAGTTTTTAACATGAATGAATCAATGTCATTTATTGAAGAGCAAATAGCACAACACTACCATCTGATGATAGTGACCAAAGAAAAAAAAACCCAAGAAAATCAAACTAAAAGAAACCTGTGAGAAAGACGTGGACAGATACACCAACGCCTTGGGCAATGGTCAAATGTAATGTGGTAAAAGACAGGAAATTCTGTTTACAAACACACACACACAGAATGTGCAGGAAGAAAAACGATGTTTTACTTTGCTGAGCAACAACTTTCAACACTGCCTGAAAAAAATCATGTGACGCAGAAACAGTCGACAATGGCAACACTGAGTTTGTATTTTAAGTAACATTGTTTTTTTTTTCAATCTTTTTTTATTCAAACACAGATATTAATAGGCTATTGCACAGATGAGAGGCTCAAATACTATTTTGTGAATCCCACCTGATTAAGATTATACACTGAGTTTATGGAAGCGTTCTGAACAATCCATCCAGATGCACCTAATACTGCACCTGATAATGACTCAAACACATGCAAAACAGCTGAAGAAGCTTCTTCTCCTGTGTTTTATGAACTGTTCTTGATTTCCCAACATATATACCTGTGAGATGAGTGCTACTGCTTGCAGTGAGAATGTTAGCTTTAAATTCTGATGTTAAACTTAAGCTAAGTTTAACTAAAATTTGCACACATTAATAGTTTCAAATGTTCTGAAAATATAATTTCTTCTATTTTGAAAATTGATTTTCCAATTTGTTGAATTACATTTTTTTTAAACCCAATTACATTCTCGTTCTATGTAGGCCTACCTGTGTTTGTTGTAAGGAAATTTAACTGAAAACTCAAATACACTCTAAAACGGTTGCGCAAATGGAACGCAATACACTCGAGTTACAGAATTTAAAAACTTAATTTATTTTTCCATAGGGACACTAAATTTTTAATGATAACTTATAAACCTTTAAAGACACCTCTACTGTGAGCAATGAGGTTGTTAATTTGCTACTGTGGGAGCCGTTAGCACACATTATTTCAACTTAAAATAATTTTAACAGCGGAACTCATGATGGAAGAACTACACTACCCATAATGCTGTAGAGAAAATTCCACCAATAAGAGTCAAAACAAACTAAAAGATCTTTTTTGCACCCCCCACTCCCATCAAGCACTGAGAATGATGTAATCGAGTGCCTACTTTCAAAATACTTGAATATGTATTCAGATTTTCCATATTTATTTTTCTCAGTCGTTTTTATTTATTCGATTATGATGTTCGCAGTGCTTCATGGGATTGTAGTTCTTTCCCTCACTAAAGTTGTTAAGTTCACAGTCTTGTATTTTTGTTTGATTTTCAATTACTTTTTTGCTTAAAACCAAAGAAATGTTGTGATTCTCCTCTTAGCCTTGTCAACACATTCTCAGCTTATAATGTTTTAACAAAGTCTTTTTAAAAATCCCTATGGAAGAAATGAATAAAGAAAATACTTCAAGAACCAACGGCACTGAAAAATCAACTCAATAAACTATTGTTGATTCGTCAATGATTATTTAAATAGAAATCTTTGGACATTTCATTGTTTAGAGTTGTGAAACAATGCAAACATTTTTATTTACATCATGAGACAGGTTTTATTGTTGTGACTGACCAAACAAATGGTTTCGGAATAAAATCACTTGTTCTTTTTATTTATGGTCAAACATTTTGTGGAAGAACATGTACTTTGAATGCTTCAAAGACGTTTGATCATGAATGCAAAACTAAAATTTGATCCATTTTCTCTTGTGATTCCAACAACAAATCCATTTTTTTACATGAATATAATGGTTTAACAAACCAACAAATAAACAAAATGACAAATGATGAAACTGAAAAAGAAAATAATACATTTCCAATCCATTTTCAAAGCAGATCTTTGGAATACAGTCCATAATATCCTGCAGTCGGTTCAAGCGTTTCATCCAGTTAAACGCAATCTTTGGAATGTCCTTCAGTTTAAAACACAAGACGTCAAAACTCACTTTAACTCCTGCAAGTCTGTGTGGACTTTCGTTCTCAAAAGAATGAAGTGTTTTTACTTTAGTAGTAGATTGTCTGGTACATTTCATCCTGTTTTTGAGGATGTTTAGCTGTTGTATTTTTGGACAGGATTGGTATAGTAGACACATCTAGAGCAGAATGATTAAGTACAGACCGTTAAAATGTCTAAACAAGTTCTTATCTGTCAAAATGAAGTCCAAACACACATACAGCTGATCGGTTTCTTTTTCTGAGATAATGGAAGATTAACAGTCGAAACACTTGATCAGAAAGATTTGTTCAAATGGAAAGCGATCTTAGGTGAATCTCGAAAACCAAACTGATCAAGTGCACAACGTTTCTATACACATCTGAGATGAACTCTTCAAGAATTGGATCAGGCCAACATGCAAAAAAATGAGGCTCAGTTAAAGAAATGAAAATGAGACGGATCCAGAACTTAAAATGAACGACAATGCATTACACGTGAGCTTGCACCGTAAAGATACTCATGCATAAATCAAGTCTACGGCGTTGAATGGTGTCTGTAATGCTACATTTCCACACAGAACGAGAATGGGAAGAAAAATGGATGTTGAAAATGAAATGCAAGCGAACTGTACAACAGAAGCGTATGAAAACTGTAAACTTGAGGCTCATTCTAGCAACCAACCTTTCCCAATTCAAAATAATATCCTTGTTGAGAATATGAGCCACCCTTCACAAAATAAGAATAAAATCAGAACTTCTTAAAACTTGCACCACGAACAAAATTGTGAAAGTTGTCACATTAACAAGAGAGAAAAAGACAAGCATTGTGTTTTGGTACGCGAACCTCAGCTATTACAAAAATCACAACTTAAGATGTATAAAGCTTTTTTTCTTGGTTTGTCTTAAGTCACAGTTACTAAAAAATAAGAGTAAGTGAATAATTTAATACATACGCTATAATAACAATACCCTAACACTATCTTCTATGAGGTATATCCAAGAAAAATTTGGTAAGAAAGCACGGTCTGCGCCCTCGACATGCTCAAAGGTTTTTCTTTTCTTTTTTTAAAGCTTTGCAACCATTCAAAGGAGAGGAAAGAGAAGAGAAGTCTAGAAAGCCTTTGGTATAGAGTTATTCTGTGTTCTTTGCAGGATTGCATTGCAAAGCACCATGACACCCGCGTTTGCCGGGTTTTTCCTGACGCTGAGGTACTAACAGAAGAAGAAACAGAGAGGTCGAAACTTCGCTTTGGTTCAAGCAAGGCACTCATCCAACAATATCGCATACTTTACAACAAAAGCGCTCTCTACGTCTATTTCAGGGGTTTCTTTTTGAAAACAATATGACTTTGGAGAGAATCTGTTTTGGTTTAATTACCGTAATGCAAAAAAAAAAAGAGATTTAGCCTAGTTGACATGTAGTTGCAAAATTAGTTAATGGACCATCGAAATAAAGTGTAATCAAATTATGCTCTTACTCAATTGTCTTGTTTTCCAGTACAAATACCTAAACATTCTTGAATCAATATTTACTGGAGAAGTAAAATGACAAAATATATTAAGTGTTTTTTCTGAACTCTCTTCCGCTTTTACAACTGCCGCGCAAACCTGTTCTCGCGATATTATCCTCCAAATCCCATTTAAAGGCGTAGAATATTATTTATAACCTTACATTTCACTCCCTACAGATTTTTATTCGTACTGGAAAACAAGACTAAACTGAGGGAAGGATCAGATGTCTTCCACATCATGGCTACAGAATTACTGACATTATTTTGACTTAATGACTCAAATACGTGACACGTTCGTATCCCTGTTAACAGAATCTGTTTTATTTTTTCACAAGTAAACGTGTTACTTATTCCAACATGATGGAATGATGTACGATTTACAGAACGGATATGATCCCATCTGTCTTTAGTTACCGACGACAGCCGTGTTTCAACAAAAAACGTTCAGTATATCGAGTCCCTTCGGTCTGGTATGCGATGATTCGGTCTTTGGTTTTAGAGTTTTTCGTGCACAGAAACACCAACATGTTTTTAACAGAATGGATTTAGATATTTAAGAAAGTTTATTTTAAAGTAAATTCGTCAGATGTGGGATGATTTCAACTTAATAAGATTTCGCCAAACTGGTTTTATCGACATGTGGTGTAAGAATTTTGACTAATCCCAGATATGACACAAGTCTATTTGATGTGATTTTCTACATCTGGAAGACGTATTTTTAAGAGTGTTTGCTCATCTGCAATACGTCTATAGGACGTTTCCTGTCAGATGTCAAATAGACAAATGTTTTTGTCTTGTTTTATAGTACAAATATCTAAAAATTCTTAAATCAAAATGCATTTACTGCGTCCGAAAAATAACTTAATTCAAAGGGAAAAATTTATTACTTTTCAGACTCAATTGGCAGATATTTCTTGTTTTAAGCTTAGTTTTGATATTTTCATAAAGCAGGACTTAAAATCTTGTAATTTAGCCTTTGTTGATTCATGAATTTGATATTTGTATTAGAAAACAAGACAAATATACTGATAAAGAAGGTTTCTAAGTCTGAAATGGAATTTTATTGCACTGTAAAAATTTTGTTGTTTTTTCAAAGTTGTAAATAAATTATTGGAGTATGTTTTGCAATCAAATATTGCATAAATTCAATGTGTTGTCATTTATTTGTAAAATCTGACTATCCATTTCTGAGCGAAAATTGTTTGAAATATTTTTTTTCAGTGTTTTGGGAAATAAATGCAATGAATCTTATGATTGAAAATACTGCACTGGGAGAAGCTTTGACTTAACCCATTTGACTTAAACATTTCCATCAGTTTCAATATTACATCCCATGTGGTTTGCGTCTGATTGTTAATGTCTCTGTGCCAGACAGATCTTTCTCAGTGGGTAGGTTTTTGCATCAAGGTCTTAAACGGGCAATCAGAACCGCACAGCGCTAAAAAAAATAATAATCTCGACATCGATTCCCACCCACTCCATTGCACTTATTTTTCCGAGGAGAGGAGGAACTCGCTGCCTGAATAAAGAGGAAGAAGAGAGAAAAGAGAGAAACAAGTTATCAAAATATCCCAAGCATGGCGTCAAGCGCAGACCGTCTCTTTAGAAAAAGAAATCTTTGGTATCTTTGGTTTCATCTAACACGATTAAAATTACAAATGGAAAATTCAGTGAGGTAGCCTCTGTGGTTCTCACTATAGAGATAGAAAGACTTTTATACACACACACAAGTCAGTCTTGGAAGCAGCTTTTTCTAGTTTTTAAGGGATTCCTCTATGTCCTTCTACGAGTGAAGCAATGAATAAACGGCCTCTCAGCGTCCGTGGGTTTTATCTTTGGTGAGTCCTGCGTTGATCTCCGCTATCGTGTGGCCCCGTATACGATCTCGAAAACATCAGGCTTGAATTTCGGCGCTTGTCCTTCGACAAAACGCGTAATATCGATCGCGAAGACAGATTGTTTTCATTCGAAAGAAAATCAACTAAACGATTTACATAAAATCTTGACATACATACAAGCATACAAACATGTGAGTTGCAACTAAAACCTGATCGCTAACACGTTTCCAGAATTATTCTTTCTAAGAAAAATTAAATACACCCTTTGTCTTGCTTTTTAAAGTAAAGCTAACTAATAAATTAACAGAGCATCTTTGATGCACTAATAGTCATCCAAACAATTACGTCTAATTAAATAGCATTAAATAATCAAGAAACAAATAATAATAATAACAACAACAACCTTCTATCACATTTAGTCATAAATAAATAAGTCTGATGGTGTCCAACATGCAAAATAAGTCAATGTAAACTTTGGCAAGCTAATCGGGAAAAGGGGGAGGGATTTTGGCAACTTAAATTAAGTTCAATCATAGCAAATATAAATTACATAAATAAATCACATATTGCAAAACCTGGGTAAGACATTGTACAGAGGCATTGGCGAAATTTAAGTACTAAGACAAGCAAAGAAAAGCTCTTTGGCCCGTGTATCTAAAGACCTGACTGTCGTGAAGAGCGGATGAATTCTCCTGGAGAATCTTTGGACTAGAAGCTTTCAGAAGAGAAACCTAAACGATAAAGCTATTCGACCTACAGTCTGCAGTTTCCTCTACAGAATTAAGTGAGCGTTTTTGGCAGATTATTGGCTTTTCAGGTGGAATATAATGTGTTCTGTATCCAGCTGCATTGGTGCCTTGCAATAACGCTAACGGCTCTCTCTCAAACATGGGAAACGTGGGATTCGGCGCCCGGAAACGACGTGCATATGTGTTCATTGATGGCTGGAGGAGTGCAACTCTTTGGTATACTGATCCACTGGGATATGAAAACAAAACTACTTGGGATTGCATGTGCTTAAAGGTGTTTATCTTTGGTATGCCCATCAGGCTTGAGTTACACCTTTAGTTTTAGCAGTGGGAGACGGATGCGACTACGGGGAAAACCCAAGGCATAGCCGAACCCCGAAACGTCCCATGTTTGGAAAGAGTCAACATCGCACCGATGCATTGTGGGAATGGAATTGCGGTGGGAGTAACTCTGAATCTTTGGTATTGTAGCTGATGAGGTTCTTGTTGTTCTTTCCATTTGGGTTGAAAAAACTGCATAGGCACACATTAAAGACAATCTTCAACTTCGTTCTGAGAGACGCATCATTCGGGAGCCGCTGATGCCGTGGGAAAAGCTCCATCGCTTTAAAACCTTTCCGATCCCATTCTGCTTCCTTTCTTTCTAATGTCTTCACTTGGTCCGAACACAACAAAAGACGCCGGTTCGGCGTTCCCCGCTTCTCGTCTTTGTTCGTTCGTTGCAGTTTTTTTTTTGGTTGTTTTTTTCCTCTTTGTTGTCCTTTGTTTGCAGAACAGTTAGGTGCAGAAAAAGTTTCTTTGGTGTCGATTTGTCAATAAATAGAAAAAGTCTTTAGTGTCCGTTTTGAGCGATCCGAAGAGGCCCTCAAGCGTAACCCGGGAGAGAACTGCTTACCGGCTCTCGGTTCAATAATAAATGAGCATGAGTGATGGAACTTGAGATGAAAGGGTTTTGTATTGGAAAGTAGCTAAAACTAAGCAAGAAAGAACCTTTGGAAAGCTAAACTGGTAGGCGTTGGTGTGGAGATTGTCCTCTTAAACTCTTGTAAAGGCCCTGATTACCAATGCCAGTTTGGTTTCTTAGCATAATACAGTTACAGTCGTGACAACGTGATTCTGACGCATGTGTGTGTGTGTTTACAATGTCATTTCGTCAAGAGTGTTTGAGAGACAGAAGCTCATTCTTCGGCGGTATCATCCTGAGTTATTTTTAAACCAAAGAAGAACAATCGGTGTGGTCCAGCCCCTGTTCTATTGCAAATTTAATGTGCTTCAGGATTGTGCTCACAAACCCGGCTGGCCAATAACGGTGTGAGAGATGTTTGTTCGTGTTTGTTGTGCTTTGTGCTTCTGACGGGTGTTTTCAGTGTGTTAGAAAAGCCTGCAACCCAATGCTAACTTAAACCTGTGCTGCTATCATGGGTGAATCTCACAAAAACCTGCCATATTTCTCTTCAAAATGCATGAATATTTTGTGTAATGAAAATGAATTCCCATTGACATAATGCAAAAATATAAAAAATCTCATTCTCATTACTACAGTAAAAAATAACTATTACAGGAATACAAATGTAATACTTTTGAAAGTAATGGAAATTAATTAGTATTAATTATTTTAAAAGTCTGTATGCATTACACCATTAATGCTGCAAAAAAATAAATATTTCCAGTCTTATTTCCAGTACAAATATCTAAACAGTATTATATGATATTAAGAAAATAAGAAATAATATGTATATATTTGTATATTTTATTATTATTTATAATATATTGAATTATAATTATATTTGAAATAATTGTCTCTTTGAATTTTGATTTAATAATGTTGTACTGGAAAATAAGAAAGAAAAAATGCATTGAATTGCATAAAATGTGACCTGGACATGTGTTAATGAGATTTACCCTTGTCATGTAAAATATCTCGACACACACACATACACTCTTCAGGAAATGAAAATCAAACCTAATTTAGAGTGAATGCAGATGTGACGCAAACCCTTTGTCTTCTCATCAGTTCAAAGCCAAATGGAAAGTTAACAATGTTTTTGATTTGCTTTAATTTTTCATTCCTGATGAATGATTCTTGCTTCGAACCAGAGAAGAGAAAGCAACATTTTATTTCCTGACGTTTGGCTCTTTGGATTTGTGTGTGTTTCCGACCGTAAGCATTGAGCCGGTAAGCAGTTTCTCTCGTTGCCCTTCGGAACGATTTTCTCCTCTTAAAAAGTTTGCACCCTTCTCGGTGCACGGGACCCTCATCCCGATCCCACGTTCCCATCCCAACCCATCCCACCACCCCCCTCCCCCCGGGATCACGCTTTGGTACAAGTGCTGGAGGTGGACGACGTGTTGCCCGGACTTCCCTCGTCCAGCCATTTGTCCAGGCTGCGTCTGCGGGCGTTCATGAAGAAGTTGCTTACAGTGTTCAGTTCCAGTCCCAGCTGCTGCGAGATGGTCAGCTGCATTTCTTTGGACGGGCGCTTGTTCTCTTTAAAGATGGCCAGAAGTGTTCTTCGCTGCAGGTCTGTGAAAACCAGCCGCGATTTCTTTGGTGTATTGCTCCTGTCTTTGCTCGGGTCCTGCTCTTTTCTTTTGCACGCTTCGGGGGTTTCGTTTGTTAGAAAGGAGACACAAGAGAAAGATAATAAACACGTTAGAATCAATCACACGGATATGATGTTTTATATTTATGCATTTGGGGAAAAAAACGTGCATCCTATTACTTTGAAATGAGGATCATCCCAGAGGTTTATTGCACCACCTACTGTACAATTCGATTACAATGACATTCAAAAAATATAGCTGCATGCAGCAAATAAGGGCCCAGAGGCAGAACAAGAAGCTACAAATCAAGCCAGCAAGCATCAGACCCAGATAGCACAAGTCTATTTGATGTGATATTTACACCTGGAAGACGTATTTTTAAGAGTGTTTGCTCATCTGCAATACGTCTGTAGGACGTTTCCTGTCAGATGCCAAATAGACGTTTAGAAGATCTTCTAGTCTTCCTCTAGTCTTTAAGATGTAATGATTTAGAATGCATGTTAAACTGACATCTTCTAAACGTCTATTTGACATCTAACAGGAAACGTCCTATAGACGTATTGCAGATGAGCAAACACTCTTGAAAATATGTCGTCCAGATGTAAACATCCAATCAAATAGACTTGTGCTATCTGAGGACCAACTGCAACAATGAGTTAAGACATTTAAAGACAGTTTTGAGTTGAACGCCCATAAATACAACTTGTGACGGCGCTTTCCCACTACATAGTACCAGCTCATCTCGACTCGGCAAGGCTGCTCGGCTTGTTTGGTTTTCCAAGTTGTACCTGTACCTGCTTTCGGGTACTTTTTTGTATCACCTCCGGCGAGGTTCTGAGCGAGCTAAGGCGTGCTGAGGCGATACTGCAAATACTAACGATAGTATACTAACAATACTAACAATGCCGACTGCTGATTGGTCAGAGAGAATCGTCACCATTCACTGCTCATCATTGCAAGCGCCAGATGGAGTATCCAGAATAACCCCACCATTTTTAAATAGTTTGGCCAGAGATAGTTACTAAACTTACTACTATTGTTATGGCAACTCGTAAGAATACGGCGTGGTCAAACGAGGAGGTGCAGACTTTCCTTTATTTGGTGGCCGAAGAGAGGATCCAGCGAGAGCTTGATGGGGCAATGAGGAACGAAAGGCGTTGCTTGACCGGGTACTATTTGTGGCGGTACTTTCTCAATGGAAAACGGAGCGAAAAGCGAGCTGAGGCGAGGCGAGCCGAGTCGAGCTGGTACTGGTAATGGAAAAGCGCCAATAGTGTTGGCCAAGATCCGACCCATGTGTACATCTGGTACACATGTAATCTACACTTACCAGATGTGGGTCGAATCTGACTGTGATGTGACATAATTGCTCGTAACTTTTGACCAATAGGTCCCTTAATTGATCTGGTCTGGTCAGTGTTGTGGGACAATGACATGCATAAACTTTAGTGTCAACATATTTAAAATTTCTAGAGATACAGGCTTAGATGCATTTTGGCAGTACGTCATCAAATTCTTTGATGTGTGTTTGGGGATACAAACATTTTCACAAAATCCATAACTTTCTGCTGGCGTGGTCTGAAGATAATCTGGCTAGAATTTGATGAAATTCAGACAAACAGTCTAAGAGGAGTTCGAACAAGTAGGTTTTTAAAGAAAATAAGAAGGCAGAGAGGAGGTTTGGTTGACTATGGCAAAATTGGTAGGACTAATAACAGTTTTATTACAATAGGCAAAATTTATCAAAAGCTATTAGCCTTTTTATTTTTTTATTCTTTTTTTTTACCACAAGGTGGCACTGCCTGGAAACCTTTTGAGTACGTCCAGTGCATGGTGCTAACACATACCGGTTTCTGTAACAATCCGCCAATGTATTAGTAAAACAATATTTTATAATAAAGTAGAAAATGTCCAATATGGGAAAATTGGATATCGTTTAACTTGGCATGCTGCACCTAATCTAAAGAGACCAGTCTTGTGATTTTTGGTCAAAGTCTTCAGAAGTAATAAGCGAAAATATATTGTGACCACTAGGTGGCTCTGTGCCGAAACTGTGCAAGTAAATCCTACACTAAAGTAAATCCTACACAAAAATGGATACTTCAATCAGAAATTGTAAACATAACTGTAAACATAATTACAAAGAAAAAGCAAGTGACATATTGAATTAAACATGAAATTTTGAAGTAGAAAAATTAAGTAGTTTTTTTTTTCATCTAAAATTTCAATTAACAATTTTAGTTAACAATTACAGCACTCCAATTAGAACAAACCTTCTCGGTTTTCCGAATCAGGAGATCTAAACTGTTCTGGGATCAGTGGTGTCTCACAGGAAAGCTTTAGATTATATGAAGTGAGGATAGATTCCCTCCAGATAATTACCTCTGTGACCACCAAGATTCCCAGAGTAATTCACTCGTGTGGAGTTTCTGAGTTTATTTTTAGGGTATTTTATCCTGATTGAGTCCAGAGACCAAAAACACATGATCGCCAGAGCGAGAACTTGATATATGTGCACTTCCTCTTGCTTTTCAAATGTGATTAATTTACCTGGGATCTGTTTCTTGTTTTTTTGTTCTTTGACACAATATTTGATCAGACTGCTGAAAGTCCAGATAGTAAACTGAATTAAAATGCAAAACAAATCATCTTAAATATGATTGACTTCTGAGATGAAAACTCAGAGAACTAAATGCATCAATGAGACAATTTGCCAACAATTTGCATACACTGTAAAATATGTTTCATCGCTTAGTATTTTTGTCTTGTTTTCCATTAAAAATATCTAAAAATTCTTACATTACACACATTTATCTGAGAAGCAAAATTACTTACTAAAAATCTAAATTAAGTGTTAACTTAGTGCTTAAAACTGTGCTTAAATGGCTATATGTATACTTTAGAAACCCTTGTTATTAGCACCACCAGTGGCCGTTAAGTGAATTGCAGCAGCACTTACATCTCGTGCGCGTACTCGTGCACACTTGACACACACACACAAGAGTGAACGTGATTCAATGCTTGGAAATGTTATGTTTTATGTTAACAGGTTACATAAATTCACTTTTTATGTCAACAGATTCCACATAACTGGGTTAACGTTAAAGAAACATAATTTGTTCATGTAGCTTCAACATCATGGATGTTGAAGTCATTTTAAGCGACCCAATTAAGCTTTGAGCAGAGTGTTAAATGTTGATAAACAGCCCAACTAAAACACACAATGATCATCATAATGGTGACTTGCAAATTCTGGTTTTCTCCTCAGTGATTCTGCTTGTTACCATCAGGTATCTTCAATAATGATCAATCATCCCTCAATTATTCACTTAATTATCTCTTCAGTGGTCATCGCTTAAAAGTACTTAATTCCATAATGTTGAAGTTACATTAACAAATTATGTGTGTTTAACGTAACCCAGTTATGTGGAACCTGTTGACATAAAAAAGTTAATTATAGCCAATATATCATTTTTTTGGGTGAAATTTCATAGCCCCTATAAAACAACAACAACAAATATTTGTGAATGGCGCCAGACAAATAAACTTAATTCAAAGGGTAGCCTATCAATTTTTGGTCTGTAAGTAAAATCATGTATCATTGCAAAATGTTTCACATGCTATTTATAAAATAGTTGGTAGTAAATAGTGCTCAGTAAATGTGCATGAAACAGCAGGATAGTAGATAGCACATTAAACATTTTATTTAGAGATAGTCTCAATGGTATACACAAACAGTCAATTAAAACATGACTTATGTAGCATAATAATGCAGATTTTTTGCAAAGCACTTCATATACTAAAGAAGTGTTCTTCAGTCAATTTGAAAACAGCTTTGCTTATATCTGCAGGACTGAGTTTCTCCTGGCCTCGGGCATAATTTCTAATGAATGTATATGAAAGTGTTTCAGCAGATTTAATGATTGTGGATTTAGCTGACTCGTGTTTGAGTTTGTTGTGCTGATCTCAGTAAGCACAGCTAAAGCTAAAGTACAGATTTAATGCAAAGCTCACCATGCAATATCAATTCATAATTTCAGACTGTCTAACTCACAAGCACAACGAGTTTAGTTTAACACACAGCTGTGTCTATAAATCATTCACCTTAAACAGATAAAGAACGAATCAATTGATCTCACACAGCCCAGCAAACGTCTTCTCACAGATTCTCACATGTACATAAACAAAGATCCCACAGTTGTGGAAATATCAGGAAGTTACAAACTTAAGCACTCCCGTTTCTCCATGCACATATGGAGATTTATATGAAGATATGGAGTTTTATTCATATTTCGAATTAGCTTTTATTTTTAACCTTTTAAAGTACATCTCAATCATTTGGTAGATATACTATATTTCATTGAAAAATGAAGCATCATAGCTTAACTCAACCTGAATGAGCCATCTCTACCGTTTGGTGTAGTTGTGCAATGCTAAAAAAATCCACTAGATGACACTGTGTCTTTGAGCGGCATGCCTTTTCAGTGTCCCTTTCAACAGCACATGACACAGCGAAAATTTATGCTGAGTTCATGTGCTATGGTAATTATGGTAAATACCAAAAGCCGACGTGGAAAATGCACATGATCACCCCATCATGTGGTATTTTCCACTGGGCAACTCGTAGAATATTTTGATGGACGAGTTGCCGAGATGAGAATAACCTTTGATCTTTTCAAAATGGCGGAGAGCACCGCAATAGTCGTGAATGGTAAAAATATATACTATTCATGATATGGAAAATATTATACAGCATATTATTTACCTTTTGAGTTTTGATAAATCATTTTCTTGCTGTTGCAGATGACTTAAGCAATCTAAAATAGTTTTAGTTAAATAACAGGTCAGGATCTCCATATTTTTACCACATTACGACAACAAAAGCACTTGAACGTAACACACTGGTAAATACCAGTTCACAAGTGGAAAATATCCTATTTTCCATTGCACGTGAACGCAGCATTACTCCTCCTTTGATGACGTATATCGGCAGTACTTTTAAAGGTAAGACTATTTTGTTGATATATTATTATTTCAGAGTAGTTATTAAACAGAATTATGTTAAACAAAGCTTAACAACAGCTTAGTTAAACAAAAATAAGTCTTATATGGGTCAAATATTTTTTTTCAAAACATAGCTCTACCAAACGGTTGAGATGCTAGCTACGTGACGTTAGCTTGGTAAGCTAATGTTGGTAAAGTTACCTAATGTTGGTAAAATTAGATATTTACAATGAACAAAAGGGTTAGTGTTGTTAAAAGTATTAATTTAATATCATTCAATTACATATTTGATGAAAAATGTTTGATCAATATACATTTTTTTCTGTTGTTCTGTTCTGTATGGTAAATATCAAGAATAAATTTGAAGACTTAATACCAATTCTGGTGTTATGTTTGTGTATTACTATATTACAAGCATTGTAAGAGTACATGGTTTGTAATAAAAAAAAATCTTTATCTTTTAGACTTGATAAATGGACGTCACATCATTTTACAGTTCAAAACCATGATGGAGCCATCAATAGCAGCCATCAGATTTTTTTTATTAGTCAAGAAATTGCACTTAATATGATTTGTTCTGAATGTTGTTCTATTATGAACAGACGTCTCAACCGTTTGGTAGAGGACTGAATCTAAAATACTGTAGGGTCTAATTAATTATTTTTTTAATTGTTGTTATTGTTATCATAATTGAATAAAAAATGCAAAGAAATACATTTTCCTTTGCTTTTTTCATGGTGCATACCTTAAAAGGTTAATATATATTTATACTTTCATTTTATTTATGTTTGCTTTTCATGTTAAGCTTAGTTATGTTTTTTTTTTTGTAATTCCGTAGTGCTTTAGTAATTTTATTACTTTTTAAAAATATTGCTATTTAAATTTCATATATTTTTATTGTGTGTGTGTGTGTGTGTGTGTGTGTGTGTGTGTGTGTGTAGAGAGAGAGAGAGTATAGGAGAAAGAGAGAGAGAGTGTGTGTGTGTGTGAGTGTGTCAAGATTTGATTTGATTACTTCTCTGAATTAAGTATGCACAACCGAGTCTGGGCCAGATCAATAGAAATCAGGTTAAGAGCTCAATTGAGTACAAAACTATTATGTAAGAGGAAACTACGGTGTAAATAAAGGCGACACACACACCAGTGTGGTTTTACACAGTGTGTGTGTGTGTGTTTCCACTTCTGCTGCATTCACACCCTCATTACGAGACTTGCTTTCTCTTTCACACACACACACGCACACACACACACACAGTGCAGCAGACCCATTTGTCATAAAATTAAGGTGGCAACAAGCCAAGCGTAGAGAGAGAGAGAAAGCGCAGGTCTTGCACTCAGACTAAGTTGCTGAGCGCTGCAGACAGACTACCGAGACATGCGTGTGTGTGTGTGTAAAGTCTACACACACACACACCCCAGTCAGCCCCTATCATAGCGTGCTTAAACTAAATATTTGATAAAGACAAATGCACAGCAATATTTCCACACTTTGCATGTATAATTGATGCAGTAACAATGGCAGCAGAAGCTCAGGAGTGTTTAGGGATCTGAAACTCAGACACACATTCAGTGTTTTATCCTGATTAACCCGTTCATCTCCAGATCATTCCGGCATCTTAATCTGAATTATGACTAAATTCTAATGCAGTTGCTCCGTATTTGTCATTATAAAACAAGGGATGCAAGAATAAACATGCATTAATCTGTTAATCCTGCATGTGCATTTTAATATATAGTTAGTTTTATGTAAAGATGTTTAAAGATATGCAAAAATAAAGATGTGTTAAAATTGGCCAGGTGCATTTTTGTATAAACTAGAAAATGGCAAAAGTCTCTCCATTAACATTTTCTTAATGCAAAATACAATTAATTATATCAACACCACAGATTATTTAGTACAATGATGACTAATTTGTCATGCAATGAATTATTGTAAGAATCGTCTGTACATGCTTGCTGTATAAACACAATCCACTCTCTACAGTCTATCAGTATTGTGTTGGAGTGTGTGGTCAGCAGTAGGTGGCGCTGTTCACCCATTAGATTCCAGCAGAAATATGAACCAGGAACGCCATTCCACTCCAGTCCTCCATTACCGACGCTGCTTATGAGAACATGCAGAACATTCACAACATCTACACTCACTACGGTCATAATACATACTTGCAGAGAACTCTCTAATATCCCATTATTTAGTTAGAGCTGATGTGTTTTCATCATACTTAAAGAAAGATATAAGTAGATATAGAATATACATACTAAATCTAACTCAAAGAATGTGTACTGTGTGTGTATATACAGTAAAAAAAATATATAACACACACATACAGGTATAGGTGTATATATATATATATATATATATATATATATATACTATTTATACTTTCAATATGTTGTCCCATGGTGAGTCATTTTTCTCTGTTGCACCAAAAAATTTGAGGGTTCCCCCACCTGCCAAATTCCACTTTAACCACTGTATATATATATATATATATATATATATATATATATATATATATATATATATATATATATATATATATATATATATATATATATATATATATATTAGGGCTGTCAAATGATTAATCATGAGTTTTTGTTTACATAATATATGGGGGTGCACTGTGTATTATTATTTTGTATATATATAAATACACACACATGCATTTATTTTTAAGAATAAATAATATTATTTATATATAAAATATTTATATATCATAAATTATAAATTATATATATATATATATATATATATATATATATATGTGTATATATGTGACAAATATAACAATCAAACTATTTTAAATAGTTAATATATATTATTGTGTCAAAGTGTATTTATATATATATATATATATATATATATATATATATATGAATTTCACACACACACATTTCAAATATTAATATTTAAATTATAATATAATAGCAAAATTATATATTGAAATATAACTATCAAAATTTAATATATATATATATATATATATATATATATATATATATATATATATATATATATATATATATATAGTGGCTGTGCAAAGATTAATTGTGATTGATCACATACATAATAAAAGTTTGTGTTTACTGATGATATGTGTGCACTGTGTATAATTATTTCTATATAAATACACACACATGCATGTATATATTTAAAATATGTGTTATTCATATATATATATATATATATATATATATATATATATATATACACATAACATTTATTATATTATATTATATATCAGGACATACACACATTGCTTAAAACGTCTATTCTCATATCTAAAGAGCAATTTTGTTTTATAATGAAAAATAAAGAGCAACTGCATGTAAATTAATCAGCAAACTCCTTAAGGAATAAGTTCAGGATTCGAAATGGAATTGAAATTCATAATTTGTAAGAACAAATCCTAAAGGATCCTGAACGAGATCAATAAGAATCGAAGCAAATAAGATCCTGCTGGATAAACCAAAGCCTTTTTCTGCAATAAAACCCTATTTTAGGATTAGGATAATCAAGATTCTATTAGCAATCAAATTATGTTTTAGGCCAACTAATTAATATATGGATTTCTATGCCTAATAAAGATAGGTTCCAAAAATTTTAGCATCCCAATGTTTTAATGTTGAATTCCACTGAAGACTGGGATTAATCTCAGTGTGTGTGTGTGTGTGTGTGTTTGTGTGTGTGTGTGCAGGAGGAAGACTGTTCTCTCTAGTAAAATAAAGGATCAATGTTTACTTCCTGAAGCGCTCTTTACGAGGCCCGATGGCCTCAGCTCAGACTCGCTCTGGATAAAAGCTCCAGACTGCTGCTTTTGTGGAGCAGTGCATTTCCCCGTCATCATGTGCTATTCTGCTTACTGTGGTCGAAACAATCACACACACACACACACACTCAAGCCGTCAATGGTCTTCCACGCAACAGTGACTCCATCAGGACTGGCTCTCGTGGCGCTATACAGTGCGATCAAAAAAGCAATTATATTATTCAAAGGGATTTACCATTTCCGCGGTGGGAGAGGGGTGTCAACTTTGGGCTTTTCTAAAAGGGGTAGGGTTCAATCAATCCGATCGATCCCTCAGGTTTCCCTGGCCTTTCATCAAACGGGTAAGAGCCGCTCTGGTTTATCTTTCCTCGCTGGCAAATGTAAATCAATGTGTGTGAGAGAGGAAACGTCCAGTGGAACTGTCCTAACCGCGCTGCCGTCGTTCTCTGGATGAGCTCTGAGTATCAGATTACACCCTCAGTAATTAATGAGGAACCCGAGGACAGGCCTGTTTTCTCATCACCTCGTGTTCAATCAGATGCAGTGGAATTTTATTTGTAGGAAAAGAAAAATGCACATTTGGAAACTATACGAACACATACAAATCTGATCAAACTGGCAGAATTCAACTGAACGAACTGAAGAAGACATTAAAAATTGAATTTCTATTTGTCCTGGAAAAACATCAAGCAACTGCAATTGAAATGTATGCTGCATTCATGAATACATTTAAACTGAAATGTGTTCACAATTGCTAATAAAATATGTATCGTATCATAATATTAATTTGTAAGTAAAAAAAAGAAATCAAGTTCAAATCTAAGATCCGAGATCCAAGATCCAAAGATTCAAAATTCAAAGAATAAATTAATTAGAAAAAAAAATTATACAGTAGATTTTTATAACTTTTTAACTTTTTATACAGTAGTAGGATCATATTTGATTGATTGATTCTCTTATAATTCTAGTGTGCAATATATATATATATATATATATATATATATATATATATATATATATTATATATATATATATATTAGTACTGTTAATTCGCATCTAACATACGTTTGTATGTATGTATATATTATGTGTGTGTGTGTGTGTGTGTGTGTGTGTGTGTGTCTGTCTGTATATATATATATATATATATATATATATATATATGTGTGTGTGTGTGCATATATGTACACATATATAAACAAACTTTCATGTTAGATGTAATTTATCGTGATTAATCATTTGACACTAATATATATGTGTGTGTGTGTGTGTGTGAGAGAGTCAGTCCTAGAGCTCCTCCTGTACAACTTTAAAGAAAATTCGTGTCCATCGGAGATGTCCAATAGATTTCTTAGGCACACTGAAACACACACACTGAAACACACACACTGAAACACACACACACACACACACACACACACACACACAGTGTAATCACACTGGGAAAACTGGGAGTTGTGAAAAATATGATACACCTGTGTTTTGCCAGATGAGAAGTTTATCTATCTAATTTTTACTCTTTTGATTTCTTTTATATGTTTTAATTTTCCTTCCTTTTATTTTGTGATTATTTTAATTCCTTTTTGTAAAGCACTTTAAATTGCCGTAGTCTATAAAATGTCTTAAACTTCCCTTGCATATATATATATATATATATATATATATATATATATATATATATATATATATCACACACACACAAAGGCATGCATACATTATACTCTGTATGCAACTAACAGTGAATCAAACGTGACATTTCCGATGTAGAAAGACAGAAATAGTTCGGCTACTTCAATAATCTGTGTTTTATTTATGTAGTCAATGCATTGTGGAACTAATCCTAAAAGAACAAATATATATTTTTCTAAAAATAAATAAAGATTTTTTGGTCACATTTGTTCTTTGTTTCATGTGACTAATTTTGTATCAGTTTCTCTGTACTTTATTTTCTGCAGCACAACAAAATTAAAGACACGTTAAAGATATTAACATAAACCAAAAGTGACACACATGACATCAGCTGAAAAGAAAAATCTTTTCAGAGTTCAAACTGGTATAAGATTACAATTCTTTACAAACAAGCCTCACTGAATCATTGGCTATAAAACATGTATTAAGAAAGTAAATCCGGTGTCCCGCTGACGAGTCTTCTTCTCACACGCTGTAGTTTTACTCTCGTACATTATGTGCCATGACTTCACAAAAACAAGCACTGAATTATACATGCGCTGACAAAACCCTGAGATCAGACACTTTACTGGAACAATCTGCACTGAACCACACTTATGTGCCCAGATTTACACAATGCATTGACTACATCAATAAAACACAGATTATTGGAGTAGCCGTACTATTTCAGTCTCTCTACATTCGAAATGTCACGTTTGATTCACTGTTAGTTGCTGTACTTGTGAAATTTCAATGCAAGTCCTACACTCAAATTCAACTTACAATTATTGTGCATTATACCAAGCAATTAAAATATATAAGCCAATTATTATTAAATTAAAATTAAATTGGTAATTTTTCATGTTTTTTCAGTGTGTGTAATGTTTCAGTTCTCCTCTATATCAGTGTCAGGGTTTCTGAACTCATGAAATGCCTCCACTGTAGTCTTGAGTTTATCCAGGAACGAACACGTCACATTATTCCTCATTATAGTAATTTATACACAGAATAAAGTGGCGTGGCCTGGTTGAGTTAGCAGTGTGTTAAACTGGTGGTTATGGTATAGGACATTTCCCAAACACACTCAAAGCGCTCGACTAATCACAACACACTAATCCAGCTGACCAATCAGTGCACAGTGAGCTTTTCAGAAGGTGGGGCTTCATAGAGACAGGAAGTAAACAGCGTTACTGACAGACTGGGAAGAGAGGAGCCGCAACAATGGAGAATATGAGGAAAATAATCAACATTCAAGCTGGAAAACTGAGATGGTCCTCATTGCAGAAAACGAATCCGGGGGAGGAGTTGGATCCAGATCCAACGCCTCCCACCTTACATATACCTACACCTACCCATCTCCGCCCTCGATCCCTAACCCCACCCCTAATCCTACCCATCTCCACCCCCGATACCTAACCCCACCCCTAATCCTACCCATCTCCACCCCCTGATCCCTAACCCCACCCCTAATCCTACCCATCTCCACCCCCCTGATCCCTAACCCCACCCTAATCCTACCCATCTCCGCCCCCTGATCCCTAACCCCACCCCTAATCCTACCCATCTCCACCCCAATCCCTAACCCCACCCCTAATCCTACCCATCTCCACCCCCTGATCCCTAACCCCACCCCTAATCCTACCCATATCCGCCCCCTGATCCCTAACCCCACCCCTAATCCTACCCATCTCCACCCCCTGATCCCTAACCCCACCCCTAATCCTACCCATCTCCATCCCCTGATCCCTGACCCCACCTCAATCCTACCCATCTCTGCCCCCTGATCCCTGAACCCCACCCCTAATCCTACCCAATCTCCACCCCCTGATCCCTAACCCCACCCCTAATCCTACCCATCTCCACCCCCCTGATCCCTAACCCCACCCCTAATCCTACCCATCTCCGCCCTCACCCCTAACCCCACCCCAATCCCACCCATCTCCGCCCCCCTGATCCCTAACCCCACCCCTAATCCTACCCAACTCCCCCCTGATCCCTGAACCCCACCCCTAATCCTACCCATCTCCACCCCCTGATCCCTAACCCCACCCCTAATCCTACCCATCTCCGCCCCCTGATCCCCTAACCCCACCCCTAATCCTGAGCCATCTCCGCCCCTGATCCCTAACCCCACCCCTAATCCTACCCATCTCCGCCCCCTGATCCCTAACCCCACCTCTAATCCTACCCATTTCCGCCCCCAATCCCTAACCCCACCCCTAATCCTACCCAATCTCCACCCCCTGATCCCTAACCCCACCCCTAATCCTACCCATCTCCGCCCCCTGATCCCTAACCCCACCCCTGAATCCTAGCCATCTCCGCCCCTGATCCCTAACCCCACCCCTAATCCTACCCATCTCCGCCCCCTGATCCCTAACCCCACCTCTAATCCTACCCATTTCCGCCCCCAATCCCTAACCCCACCCCTAATCCTACCCAATCTCCACCCCCCTGATCCCTAACCCCACCCTAATCCTACCCATCTCCGCCCCCTGATCCCTAACCCCACCTCTAATCCTACCCATTTCCGCCCCCAATCCCTAACCCCACCCCTAATCCTACCCATCTCCACACCTTAGATCTGGATCCAACTCCGGCCCCTGGATCTCGTGAACTGCAAATGAGGTGCTACTGGGAAAACTAGTTGAGACTAAAACACCATCACGACTTTAAATTTCCCATCTCATGCATCTGATTAGAAAACGTGAGGCCTACAGTACAACGAAACAGAGGAGGAGGGTGAGGGAGGTGGTGGGTGACATCAGATCAATATTTCGCCACAAAACACGATCAGTAATGATGTTTTCACTTGTTCGGGTGAAACCTCCCCATAACAGATGAGGGAAAATCACTTTTTTTTAATTCGGCTAGTGTTTCATACTCTCACAGACGTGGGATCTCTCGTGCTCAAACGCTTCCCATCTCAATAACCCTTTTCTAGGCATGCGTGTGTGTGTGCGTTTTAGAGCGAGAGGACTTGCTAAATGCATTATGCTGTAGTCTTGCACTTAGCTGTGTCATTCTGTGCATGTGCGGATATCCTTAATGTGGAGGCCAGGCACCTCGCCGAGAGATGGAGGAGGGAAAGAGAGAGAGAGAGAGAGAGAGAGAGAGAGAGAGAGAGAGAGAGAGAGAGAGAGAGAGAGAGAGAGAGAGAGAGAGAGAGAGAGAGAGAGAGAGAGAGAGTCACGCGTTCACTGCAGTGGATCATCTCGCTTCGGCCATCAGCGCCAGCTCCAACAAATACAGCAACCCCCAAATCATTTGTTCACATGCAATTATTCAATAAAGATCTGAGTGTGATTCATTAGATCAAGTACGTGAAATACTGCAAGATATCTTTTAAAGTCCCCCTGTAGTCAATCGTTTAAAGGGATAGTTCACTTTGAAATTAATTTTTGATATGTTTTATCTTACCTCAAGGGCATCCAAGATGTAGGTGTCTTTGTTTCCACAGTAGTTTCAATTTTGATATTTTTAGGTCAAACCGTTCATGTCTATCAGTCATATAATGGAGGTCCATGGGGTCCACCTCAAAGAGCATGCACAGAGAAGTCCAAATTAAACATGATTTAATGACTCATAAATGTAAATAGACATTGATGGCCAAAGACACGAAACGAGCGGTTTGTGTGAGAAAACGAACAGTATTTATATCGCTTTTACCTCTTGTAACCACAGCCACGTCCAAGTAATCTGAGGGTGCGGGCGCTTTGTGGCTGTGATTACAAGAGGTAAAAACGATATAAATACTGTTCGTTTTCTCACACAAACCGCTCGTTTCGTGTCTGAGGCTATCAGTGTGTACTTACATTTACTAGTCACTAAATCATGTTTAATTTGGATCTCTCTGTGCATGCTCTTTGAGGTGGACCCCATAGACCTCCATTATATGACTGATAGACATGAACGGTTTGCCCTAAAAATCAAAATTGAAAATACTGCTGAAACAAACACACCTACATCTTGGATGCACTTGAGGAAAGCTAAAACATATCAAAAATGTATTTCAAAGTGAACTATCCCTTTAATCTCTTGAAACTCATCTTTCATAACCAAAATGACATATTTAAAAGTTTTTTCTTGAAAAAATGTCTTTATGTCTTAAAATATCTTGAATGTAACTTGACACCCTTGCCTCATTTAGTATTCTCGATTCTATGAATATGCAAATGAGCCCCGCCTCCACTCACTCAGCTGGTTAACGATCACACATTGATCTGATTGGTTACAAGCTTGTTTGTGATGTCAGAAACCATTATTTTTGAGACTCAAGCATTTACACATAGTTTGTCTTAAAGCATTTAAAAAAAACACACACATAAACATTAAAAGGTGGATTTTCACCACAGGGGGACTTTGGTGATTTTAGAACTATTGTTTTATCATTTCAAACCATTTATTTAGTTTGTGCATCTATGTTTGCTGTGATATTTGACATTAATGCAATGACATCCAGACATGTTTAAGGCAAGACACTAGAGGGAATCTTAACTAATAAACATTACCATAAATAAAGGCTCTTTTATTGGAATCTATGGATCCATGAAGAACATTTAACATCCATGCAACCATTTAAATCCACAAAAAGTTTCTTCATTTTATATATATATATATATATATATATATATATATATATATATATATATATATATATATATATATATATATATATATATATATACTATTGGTTAAAAAAGTTTAAGATTCGGTAAGATTTTTTATGTTTTTAAAAGAAGTCTTCTGCTCACTCAAGGCTGCAATTTTTTGATAAAAATACACAAAAAACACAGTAATATCGTGAAATATTATGACAATTTAAAATGACTTTTTTATGTAAATATATATTAAAATGTAATTTATTCCTCTGAAAAAAGCAGAATTTTCAGCATCATTACTCCAGTCTTCAGTGTCACATGATCCTTCACAAATCACTCTAATATGATGATATTATGCTCCAAAAACATGTATGATTATTATCCATGTTGAAAACAGTTTTTTACATTTTTATTTCAGGATTCTTTGATGAATAGAAAGTTCAAAGAACAGCATTTATTTAATTAGAATCTTTTCTAACATTATAAATGTCTTTACTGTAACTTTTGATCAATGTAACTCATCCTTGATGAATAGAAATATTGATTTCTTATTTATTTCCCCCAAAAATAAAATACAAATTCTTACTGACCCCAAACTTTTTAAAGGGTAGTGTTTAATGTAACAAAAGCTTTCCATTTCAGATAAAAGCTATTCTTTTGAGCTTTCTATTCATCAAAGAATCCTGAAATAAAAAATGTAAAAAACTGTTTTCAATGTTTTTGGAGCATAAAATCATCATATTAGAGTGATTTGTGAAGGATCATGTGACACTGAAGACTGGAGTAATGATGCTGAAAATTCAGCCTTTTTTCAGAGGAATAAATTACATTTTAATATATATTAACATAAAAAAGTCATTTTAAATTGTCATAATATTTCACAATATTACTGTGTTTTTTTGTGTATTTTTTATAAAAAAATTGCAGCCTTGGTGAGCAGAAGAGACTTCTTTTAAAAACATAAAAAATCTTACCGATCTTAAACTTTTGACCGGTAGTATATATATATATATATATATATATATATATATATATATATATATATATATATATATATATATATATATATATATATATATATATATATATAAACTCTAATATATGTTTCTTTTTTTTTTCTTTTTTTTTACAACTGATTTGCTTTGTGGAACCAAAATGGCTCTTCTTTTAAGAGTGTAGTTAATTTATCACAGTTTTTAGGAATAAAATGTTCTGGCAAATTATATATGAACAGACCCTCAGAATATAGATGTAATAAATAAAGGTGTTTTTTTGGCATCTATGGATCCATAAAGAACCTTTAACATTAATGGAACCTTTTAATTCCACAACAGTAGTGTAAAAATATTATTTTTTACTACTGATCAATGAATAAAATGCATATGAAAAACTCATATGAAACCTCCAGAATAATATAATTGTAAAGTCCGCTGTGAGTGCTGCCGAGACTCTGACGCAAATAGATAAAGTCCAATAAAATAAACACTTAAACTGGCCTGGATGTTATACAGAAAATAAATCTCCAAAATGTCCGGTGTATTTCAGGATCTCCATGAGGGAACAGAACAAATATTCCCTGATCAAGTGAATAAGAGGTCAGAGTTCATCTGACATGATGACATCAGTGGTTCAAAGGTTTGTTGCCAGACAGAAACATCAGCACACTGATACAGCCAATCAGAACGCTCACAAACAATGCTGATGAGGTAACACTTAGACAACAACATCAGCGGCCGTCCAATCAGATTCACAAACACACTGAATGCTTACGAGCGCACAGATAAACAAGCAACACTGATTACTGAATGTACACATTTGTAGCTGAATGTTTTTTGTTACTCGTATCTTTGTTTGGCAAGAAACAACCTGACTTTAAAGTGCACACTGATTGCATCACATCCTGAAATTAAAATTTGGTCAAACTTTACAATAAAGTCCCATTAGTCGAATGCATTGTGATGTTGATGTGATTGTTTTTCTGTACAGCACTTTGGTCAACTTTAGTTCTTTAAAAATACAAATAAAGTTAGATTGGATTAACTAGCAAAAACTGAGCAATCCTTATTTATTCGCCTTTGTTAACACAAGTTAGTCTATCAGCTCATGTCTGACAAATCCAACTTTTGAATTTAATAATGTATTAGCAAATGTTGAAATTAACTAAGATTAATAAATGCATTTTCACAGTTAACTAAAATAAAGTGCAACATCTCATTCATTTTCTCGCTGATTTTTAATGATAACTTATTAACCTTTAAAGTCAGCTCTACTGTGAGGTTGTTAATCAATAGTTAGCCAGCATTATTTTAAGTCATTCTTAAGATAAACGTCTTTAACAGCCAAATTTGTGGTGAAAACTACATTACCCATGATGCTATACAGCCAATTCTACCAATCAGAGAGTCGAAACAAGATCTGTTAGCTCCGCCCACTCCCATTAAGCACTGCGAATGACATAATCATGTCCCTTAAATATTTGAATATATCTCCATATGTCATAATTTTTATACTTTCATGTTGTTCCAAACAAGACTTTAATTCATCATTAGAACATAAAAGAAGATGTTAAGAAGATCCACACTGTAAAAAAACATATTTTCAAGATTTGTTATCACAATATTTTTCTTTTGTCAAATTAACTTAATTTATCTAGTTCAGATAACTTATTATTTTGAGTTTCTGATGATTAAATCAATCTCCTTCATTGTATTAACTCACTTTTTCCAGTTCAATCAACTTAAAATTTTAAGGCAAACCGATTTTTTTTTACAGTACACTCTTTTCCACACAACAACAGCATTCATTTAGCTATCAAGCTCCATTAATAACCAAAAACACTATAAATCATATCAACAATCCATACGATATCAAACAATCGTACAATCTTTTTTTAGAGATATGTCATATGGAAAGGATTTACATGAAGATTGAGGATTTCTCATTTTGCGTTACAAGGAAAACTATTGCAGAAAATGATTATGCTTTATCTAATCAATAAAACTGTGGCAACAGATTACAAGCAATATTATTAATTAAATTTAACACATTAGAATTGAGTAATTAATCAAATTATTCCTTAAAAGTTAACCATTTAAATTGAGTAAAGTTTACTCAATTTAAAAAAAAAATTTAACAAAAATATCAGACAGACGTCAAAGATTAATTGAGAACTATTTATTTTATATTGCCAACATTGAAGACACCTGATGTTAACAAGCAGAATCACTGAAGGAGAAACCATAATTTTAAAACAAGCCAAAAACAAACACCGATTACCATAATGGTGACTTCAATTTATGTTTTTTTTTTAAAGTTTTACTCATTTTAAATGGTTAACTTTTAAGGAATTAATTTTATTAATTATTACTCAATTCTAATTTGTTAAATTTAATTAATAATATTGCTTGTAATCTGTTGCCACAATTTTTGATTAGATAAAGCATATTGATTTTTACACTGTGAACTGTGAGATGTAAGTCACTTTGGGATAGAAACAATTGCTATGGGTTTTCTATCTATTCCTCGAACAAAAGCACTATTTAAAAGAACATATCTGTAAAAGCCAACCGTAAATAATGACTGCGATTCATTACGCAAGTTCTTATCGGCTCCTCTCCTCTGGAAAGCAAACATGAACTTTTCTCTTTCCTCATAGCTGAAGTTAAACGTTGTTGCCTATTCTTTTATCAAGAATGGTGAATAATCAAGGAATAAACTTTGTCACGCAGCACTTCTATCATTCATTTGCAGATCACTAACACACAAACCTCACGTAAAACCAGGCTGACAGAAAAACTGCGAGACGAGCGAATCTCCCACAGATTCCCTCCAGTGCTAAGAACATGTTTTTGCTGGATGTTCGGCAACATTGCTGGAGGTTTTGTGGGGTTGAGAGACCGAAAACGTTGGCCTTTGCTCAGGCCGGCGCTGATGATCCCCAATCACCAGACATTCATAATCGCAACCTCCAAACTGACAAACAAACACACTGAGCTATAAGATATACAGGGAGGACAATACATACAACGCCTCGCAAAAAGCAGGAGAATATAAAAAATATGGGATTTAAACGTTAAAATGTTAAAACGAGGCACTTCTGACATAAAACAAAGCATGCTGTCATTAAAGCAATGGCTATTTTCATCAAAAATACTATCATTTGTCATTAAAAATGTTAAAGTAAAATAAAATGTTGAAGTAACCCGACTTTGCTGATTGATTGAAATGGAGGAAAAGGAAATAATAATGTTCAGAAAGCTATAGACGAGTGAAACAAATACATTACCAATATAAAACAACAAACCATAAATAATAATTTAACACTTTATTTATTTTATGTATGCCTACTATGGTAATAAGTTTAACAGTTTTGCACAATTACATGCAATTTACCCTAAACTTACATGTTGTTACTTAGTATTACATTGTACTTAAAGGAGTAGTTCACTTTTAAAAAACTTTTGCTGATAATTCACTCACCCCATGTCATCCAAGATGTCCATGTCATTTTTCTTCAGTGAAAAGAAATTAAGGTTTTTGATGAAAACATTCCAGGATTTTTCTCCATATAATGGACTTAAATGGGAACCAAACGGTTCAAGGTCCAAAAGACAGTTTCAGTGCAAACTGCAAACTATTCAAAGGGCTTTAAACAATTCCAGACGATGAATAAGGGTCTTATCAAGCGAAACAATCACTCATTTAAAAAAAAGTTTAAGTTTTATATCAAAAACCAAATGGTCGCCTTGCTCTGTTAGGGTTAGGGTAAAGGTGTGATGCGCGTTCGTGACTCTCCATTGAACTCTTATCAAATGAACAAATCTTTCCAGAGTCAACTCGTTCATTTCATTCGTTGAATGAACCACATGACATGAAAAAGATTCGTTCATTTTGATAAACGAGTTCGAACAGGAGAGTCACGAACGTGCATCATAGAACAGAGCAAGGCGAGCATTTGAGCTTATAAAACTTAAACTTTGTCTTTTTTTAAATGAGTGATCGTTTCGCTGATAGGACCTTTATTATCGTCTGGAATCATTTAAAGCCCTTTGAACAGTTTGCAGTTTGCACTGAAACTGTCTTTTGGACCTTGAACCGTTTGGTTCCCATTGAAGTCCATTATATAGAGAGAAAATCCTGGAATGTTTTCATCAAAAACCTTAATTTCTTTTCAACTGAAGAAAGAATGACATGGACATCTTGGATGACATGGGGTGAGTAAATAATCAGCAAAAGTTTTTTTTAAAAGTGAACTAATCCTTTAAGGACACCTTAAAATAAGAATATTATTATCTCTATGGAATATATATTGAAACACAGATAAATTAGGATATGTGTGTGTCATGGTGCAGTCTGTCTTGATGTTTTACTTATGTTACCTTACCTAAGTGTGAGTTTGATCAATTTAAACATATTCAAACCTCTTACAGTTTCACTAGCGTCTTATACCGTCTACTAGAAAAACAAATAAAGCATAATCTTAGTAATTTAATAGGCAATGCTAATTTTCCATAACTCGTAATGTAATGTCAGGACATCTTCCATGTGATTGAATTACCCCGTTTTAAGCAGATTGACAAAATCAGCCGTTCAATCATATTTCTGCCGGGATTATTTCACTCTCGGCCCGGGTTACGCACTCATTGGCTTGAGAAGAGAATCTCATCACTAAAAAAGGTCCTTCAAAGCAGCGTAAAGCCATTATGATTATCCGAGGCGAGCGTCCCGGTCTTGTGAAGGTCACCGGGCGCAGGCCTTCTCCACATTAAACACCCAGCTAAAATGCACTGGAAAACATCCACGCTTGGTTATTCCCTCATTCCACCGGCTCTGAGGATCGTTAGCGTCGGCTCGCGGCTCAGAATAGTCTCGTTAGCGCTGGAGTCAGTCGCTTTCTGCTGGGAACATTCCTCCAGCGTCAGCTTTACTGGAACAGGTCCGGATTCGGGTTCCAGATCAATGCGAGCTGGGTGCACGCGTTTATGTTATTGTTGCCAGCATTAATGCCCTTTTAATCTTTAAGAGATTACACGCATTGATCCGCCATCGTTCAGCAACACATATTTGTTTGAGAAAGTGACATAACTCACACACGTTACCGAACCAACAGGACGAAAATAAACGGGTATTTTGGGCTGTTTCTGCCCTTTACCGATCCATGACTGTCCTGGCATTGAAGATATGCTATCCTGGACTATTTACTTGCCATCCAAACCAAAAGGTCACAACCTAAGTAGTAATAACATTCGCCAGGCCGGGTCATTTAGGGTCTATGCATAATTTACTACTTTCAAGTATTTTAAGAGAATTTCCACTGTAAAAAAAAATATATATATATATATATATATATGTTCATTTTTTCTTTTTCAAATCAACTTAAATAATTAATGTGGTTCAGATAACTTATTATTTTGAGTTTCTGATGATTAAATCAATCTCCTTCATTGCATTAACTCAATTTTTTCATTTCATTGAACTTAACATTTTAAGGCAACAAGGTTACTTCATTTTTTTTAAGTTAAACCAACAATATTTTTTTACAGTAATGCTGTGCAATTATACAGTATATAATATTATTTGTTTGCATATAGACCAAACGTTCACATCCTCAGTGTGACAGATATAGCAATATATCAGCCAGGGCTATGCGAGTCTATGCACAATTTGCTACTTTCAAGTATTTTAAGAGAATTGCCATGCAGTGCAACAACAACAAAAAATCATAGTTTTGTTTTAAATCATTAAAAATTAGCATTTATCATATAGATGCATTCTATTAATTGTCGAGCACTTATTCTACCAATATAACCGCAATGTTACTGGAAATATATGTTTTTGGATATATATATATATATATATATATATATATATATATATATATATATATATATATATATATATATATATATATAATGAAGAGTTCAGATGCAAAAGCTAAGTGCCATTTGAAATTTTCTTCTAGAATGTTTCATTTTTATCAAGCTTGTATATTTAAGTTCAGTAATTTCACTTAAATGACAATGAAGATTACCTATTAATTGTCATTTATGTGAAATTGCTGAACTTAAATATACAAGCTCTATAAAATGATCAATCTAGAAGAAAATTTCAAATGGCACTTAGAGGCTTTTGCATCTGAACTCTTCATATATATATAGGTTTCATTTGTTAACATTAGATAATGTATTAACTAACATGTACTAACACATTTGTTACTGTGTTTGATAATCTTTGTCAACGTTAGTTATAAAAATCCAGCTGTTCATTGTTTGTTCTTGTTAGTTCACAGTGCATTATCTAATGTTAACAAATGCAACTTTTGATTTTATTAATGTATTAGTAAATGTTGAAATTAACATTAAAAAGATGAATAAATGCTGTAGAAGTGCAGTTCATTATTAGCTGTAAAAAAATATTTTCAAGATTTGTTATCACAACATTTTTTCTTTTGTCAAATCAACTTAAATAATTTATTTAGTTCAGATCACTTATTGTTTTGAGTTTCTGATGATTAACCCAATCTCCTTCATTATGTTAACTCAATTTTTCCATTTCAATGAACTTAACATTTTAAGGTAACCAGGTTACTTCATTTTTTAAGTTAAACCAACAATATTTTTTACAGCTGTGCAATTATACAGTATATAATAGTATTTGTTTGCATATAGACCACATGTTCACATCCTCAGATGTCTATAGCAATATATCAGCCAGGGCTATGCGAGTCTATGCACAATTTGCTACTTTCAAGTATTTTAAGAGAATTGCATAGGACATGCTGTGCAACAACAACAAAAAAATCATAGTTTTGTTTTAAATCATTAAATCACTAGTAGCATTTATCATATAGATCCATTCTATTGATTGTCGACCACTCATTCTACCAATATAACCGCAATGTTACTGGAAATAAATGTTTTTGGATATTTAAAAAAAAAACATTACATTAAGGTTTCATTTGTTAACATTAGATAATGTATTAACTAACATGTACTAACACATTTGTTACTGTGTTTGATAATCTTTGTTCACGTTAGTTAATAAAAATCCAGCTGTTCATTGTTTGTTCTTGTTAGTTCACAGTGCATTAACTAATGTTAACAAATGCAACTTTTGATTTTATTAATGTATTATTAAATGTTGAAATTAACATTAAAAAGATGAATAAATGCTGTAGAAGTGCAGTTCATTATTAGATTATACTGTAAAAAAAATATTTTCAAGATTTGTTATCACAACATTTTTTCTTTTGTCAAATCAACTTAAATAATTTATTTAGTTCAGAAAACTTATTGTTTTGAGTTTCTGATGATTAACCCAATCTCCTTCATTATGTTAACTCACTTTTTCCATTTCAATGAACTTAACATTTGAAGATAACCAGGTTACTTAATTTTTTAAGTTAAACCAACAATATTTTTTTTACTGTGCAATTATACAGTATATAATATTATTTGTTTGCATATAGACCAAACGTTCACATCCTCAGTGTGACAGATATAGCAATATATCAGCCAGGGCTATGCGAGTCTATGCACAATTTGCTACTTTCAAGTATTTTAAGAGAATTGCCATGCAGTGCAACAACAACAAAAAATCATAGTTTTGTTTTAAATCATTAAATCACTAGTAGCATTTATCATATAGATGCATTCTATTGATTGTCGACCACTTATTCTCCCAATATAACCGCAATATTACTGGAAATAAATGTTTTTGGATATATATATATATATATATATATATTCATGTATTAGTAAATGTTGAAATTAACATTAAAAAGATAAATAGTGTAGAAGTTCATTATTAGTTCATACTGTAAAAAAATATTTTCAAGATTTGTTATCACAACATTTTTTCTTTTGTCAAATCAACTTAAATAATTGATTTAGTTCAGATCACTTATTGTTTTGAGTTTCTGATGATTAACCCAATCTCCTTCATTATGTTAACTCACTTTTTCCAGTTCAATTAACTTAAAAAGTAAGTAACCTGGTTGCCTTAAAATTTTACATTAAACCAACAATATTTTAGTTAACCCAAAGAACCTAATTGTAAAGTGTTACCAAAAAAAGGGATTTCTAGGATCAAATGTCATTACATGAGTGTCACTCACTGATCATGTGACAGACTCTTTCATAATGTTTTGCTGTTGCAAATACTGAAACCTTCACAAATACAACGTTTCGCTCAGATGCTGATAATATCATTTGTAAGTGATAGTTGTGCTCTCAGTCTTTCCACTGAATCTAAAGGTATTTATCTTCTCTCTCTTGCGGTCTTTGTCTGAAAGAGTCATTGCAGAAGCTCAAATGGAGAGAGATGGACTGGCATTGGTCGGAGGTATATTTACCCGTCTCTTATTTACGGGCCGGGACCCCGTGTTTCTCCAGCACCTGGGCTCTTTTTCAATCTCCCCGTCCTGACTGGTATAGCAGCGCTTGTCCGCTCTGATCATGAAGTTAATAAAGTTGTGTGTGTGCAGTGGACGGCACAGGCTGAGGTTTGTCTCACGGCTGATTGCTTGTGCGCTGTGACTGGAATGAGCTCCAGTCAGACGACACCTTTCATTTGACTAAAAGAATAGTGCAGAGACAGGCTCGTTTCAGCCGTGACATCATACATCTGCACCGCTACAAACATTCTATTTTCAAGTGTTCCGAAGGCTCTTCATAGAGTAAATGGAACCTTTTAGCACTTCCAATGACATTTTTTTGTAATTTAAAACATACTTTATCACTTGAAATAATCTTTATCACTCTGCAATAATTTAAGAGATTTCTTTTTGAAGAAAACCTTTTAGCGGTTCCCGTCATTTTATGGACTTAGTTTTTAAATTTTAATTACATTTGAGTAGGGCTGTCAAACTATTAATCGTGATTAATCGAATTTAATTAAAAGTTTGTGTTTACATAATATATGTGGGTGTTCTATGTATAATTATTTTGTGTATATATAAATGAAGAGTTCAGATGCAAAAGCCTCTAAATGCCATTTGAAATTTTCTTCTAAAATGACTATTTTTATCGAGCTTGTATATTTAAGTTCAGTAATTTCACTTAAATGACAATTAATAGGTAATCTTCATTGCCATTTAAGTGGAATTACTGAACTTTAATATACAAGCTTGATAAAAATGATCATTTTAGAAGAAAACTTCAAATGGCACTTAGAGGCTTTTGCATCTGAATCTCTAAATATACACACATGCATGTATATTTAAGAAAAAAAAAATATTTATATATAAAAAATTATAAATTATATCTATATACAGTATATACATGAAAATATTTCTTAAATATATACTAGCATGTGTGTGTATTTATATACATAAAATAATTATACATAGTGCACCCACATGTATTATGTAAACACAAACTTTTTGGATGTCGATTAATCGCGATTAATCGTTTGGCAGCCCTACTTAATAATTGAAATCATGCATTATCACTTGAAATAACTTATTAAACATAAAAGTATTATGCAATTATTTAAGATATTTCTCCTTGTATAGAACCTTTTTTATTTTTGGGTATAAAATGTCTTTAAAATTAAGTCAAGAACCTGAGAGCTGTGTATAGAACTACACTTAACCTTTCCATACGAGTAAATGCCTTCATAACTTTCATGAATATGAATATCCATGACATTGCAAATTGAATTTGAATGAAAATAGTAAATTGACTTAAATGACCACGGCACTCAAGTCTAAAACTAAACAGCATCTTCAGTGAAATCACGAAAATCTGACCGTCACATGATCAATGACACTCATTCCTTATATTTGATCAGTCGCCTAGAAACACGGCACAATCACAAATATGTTGTTTATTTCAATATTTTTCAATATTTTAATATTTAAAAAAGAAAATTGCTGGTGATTTTGGACCCCATAGGCCTTTACGAAGATAATAGTTTCCTGATTTTCACCTAAAGTCAGTTATAATCTGTTTTAAGCCATTATATAAAGGCTTTTTTTACAGCGAGGTTGTGATGCTCGTATACATGCACGTAAAGGTTTAATTCGAGCACGGTGAGCAATTCTCCCTTGGTCAGACATTTATGATGTCATTTATGATGTCATGATGTGCAACTCCTCATTGTTTGTTTCACATTCTTTTCCCGAAACGCCGAACAAAAAGCAGGTGCCCGGGCTGCACATCTCTGCCTGTTTAACCCGAGACAAGGTGACGTTTTGTGCGTTGAGCTGAGGGTCACGCAGAGATTTCTATCAATAATTCATCGAGCCGCTGCAGCCTCTGTTCTTCTTTTCAATTCCCCTGCAGATCACATAATACCTTCCCCCCAACCCAAAGCCATCTGTGAGACCAGAGCCCTGCAGGGAAACAGCATTAAAGCACCTAACATCTCCAATGAAGCTTTCCAGCCTTCTGTTTCAAATCATATTCTTGCTGAAAGATGGATGCATTTGTTTGTTTACAAAGCAATCACCTTACCGGGACTCAATGCATCAATGCATCCTCAACAACTAAATGACACTCACACAGTGGAATGTTTTGATAAAGATGCCTGTGTTTTGGTATGTGCAATTATTGTTGGCTCAATCGCTCTTCCTCCAAACCCTGAAATAGTTATTTAAGAAAGAAAGAGTTTGTAGTAGAAACAGCTGAAGCCGTAATGCTCAGGCTATATGCGTCTGTGTTGTTGCACAATGCATGAGGCATCAGAGCTGTCCATTATTTCAGTGAATAATTGTGCATCACCCTACAAATTAAAAATCAATACACACCAAGCTTTTATTTTAATGCACTGATAGGATGCTATTCAACAGCACGACACCTACAACACATCCAAACTACACTGAAGCTGCAAATCCAGCTCTTGCTTTTTCTTCTTCAGCCGAACAAAGGAAAAGGGGGTCTGCACCGCCCATCGCTAGAGGGGGCAACAAGCCTGATGTAGCGGGGCAGGAGAGGGAATAACAGTCCAGTAATTACCAACACATCCCTATTCAGCACCTCTCTGAAAGGCTTTTCTTTAACACACACACACAGAGAGAGAGAGACTAAAGCGCCTCTTCCACCACAACACACCACATCCACCAGCCTAACTTGTGTTTACTGAATATCTTGAGGATTGTAAATATGAATGTGCAGGTAAACAATAGACACGCTGCGGGTCAAACTAAAACATCAGCTATTCACTCTGAGAATAAAGGGTCTTTATTGGATTCTGGTTCCATGATGAACCTTGGGATCTTTCCATTCCACAAAAGGTTCTTTATCCTTAGCAAAAAGTATACTTTTTTTTTTTTTGAAGAACTGATACCAAAAATGTATATCACTTTTTAACAGTGTGTGTATATGCATATTAAACAATACCTGTTTATTAGTGGTGGTGCAACTCTAGAGACGTTTATAAAAACCAAATAAAAACATTTGTGCATGAAATAAACAATGCACATTAAATGTCACGAAATGCCTTTAGAAATAAATGCATGATGCTCACACAAGTCAATTAATGTGCATTAATAAAATAAACTAAACCTGATGATAAGGGTTGATCCTCCCATCAAAATCTCCATTTACACGAAAGATTGTTTAAAAAAGCAGATACCTTGTCTTACCTGCAAGCCGAAGGGCCGACATCCTCTGAAACTCGGGCTCCTGTAACCACTTCCACATGCGGCGAAACGTCTCTCGGCCGGACTTGAGTTTACTCCAGGGTTTGGGGTTCCGCAGGAGGTCGGACAGGGTTCCCTGCGAGCGGCACAACACCCGCTGAGCGAAGATGGCTTGCGGGATGCTATAGCGCTTCAGCTCGGCCGTGATGCGCTGCGCCACTTCTTTCGTGTCGATCTCTTCCAGCTGACCCGAGCCGCCGGAACCCGGCGCTCCGGAGGAGGAGGGCGGTCTGTCCCGGTTGGAAGCCAACACGGGCCCGTGGGATTGAGGGTGGCACCCGTGCATCCCGTTGAGATGCGGCATCATGCCCGCGGTGGGGCCACCGAGGCCTCTGGAGAGATGCTGGTCCCCTCTGGCCAGCATGGCAGTGTGTGCGTCAAAGTTGGAGCTTAGCATCTTGTCGTGCCCGTGCGCGCCGTAGTTGTGGAGCGTTGGTTGCGCGTTGTGGATGTTGCCCAGAGGGGACAAGCTTTGACCCATCCCGCTCATATCTTTGTGGTAGGGGCTGTAGATGTTGTTCATGGCTGGTAGAGTCCTCTCGTCCCGCATGAGAGTGAAACTGCCGCTCACATTCCCAGAGAGACGCTGGTGGTGGTGGTGGTGGTGGTGATGCGGATGGTGGAATTTGTCGGAGACTGTGGAAATGGGAGGCAGGGGCTGAAGCGGGGTCAGGGTGGTGTATGTGCCGCTCATCCCGGGTGGGGAGGTGTCGCACGGCATGCTCATGGCGTGATGAAGCGGTAAAGAAAGCTCCGGACGATACTCTCCTCCCGCGCAACCTCCACCACCACCACCGTCCAGTATCGATGCCATACTGGACACCATCGCGGAGCGCGACGGCGCAACGCTCAGATCCTGGTGTATCCGTAGCGAATTGCGGTTGTGATGAGGGCTGTGGCTCATCAAGTCCTGCTCATGGCTTATTCCGGCATGTAGGTTGCCAATGTCCATTGTCATCTCTGGGTTCATGGCGTACGCATCCAAATCCTTGGCCAGGCATCGATAGGCGGTATAGGCAGTCTTCATTCAGTCCATTGATTTATGTCCAGCTTTGTGCTAGGGATGGGTTTTCTCTCCTTTTTTTTTCTTCTTCTCTTTTTTTTTTCCTTTTTTTTTGGTTGTGCTAAGGCCTCTCGGTTTTTTTCCCCTAATAAATAAAAAAACACCGATCTCTATCAGACGGGCCAGTGCTGATTTCTCCCCATGTCCGAGCCCTCTACTCCTCCTGCGTCTTCTGTTTGGGCAGCTGGAGGTGTTCGGGGTGGGCTTTGCTCCGCGCGCACCCGACCCTGCTGAAAGGGGAGGAGACTTCGCCTTGACTGACGCGTCACCCGTCCAATCGCGTTGCTCGTGATTGCAGCTCGTTAGCGCTCTGGCCAATCGCTGAGCCCGTTCGGAGCGGCTGTCTTTGCATCTGGAATCTGGCGTCAGACGGTCCCTTTACTGTCATTCCGAACGGATCATTTACCCAGTTCATCCTTTACACAAACATAAAATTCACATAAACACAATCAACAATATCATGTGCAATTTAACTCTAAAATAACAAATGCAGAACAAAAACCTACTATTTATTCTATATTTTGTGTATTGTAGTTTGTATATTGGGCAAATTATTGCATATTTGTTTGTTTTTTGCCTTCGATGGATTAATAGAACTTATTACTGTGATCAATGAGTTAATGCAACATTGTTTTACATTGTTTTAACTCATCAAAATAAGTTAAGCAATTTTCAACCTTTTTTCTCGTTATTAAGTCAGTTTAATGTAATTTAACTTATATGACTTAAACATCCAAGATGATTGTACTTAAAAATGTAAAAACATATTTAGAATCTGTCTATCTATCTGTCTATTGATCTATCTATCTATCTATCTATCTATCTATCTATCTATCTATCTATCTATCTATCTATCTATCTATCTATCTATCTATCTATCTATCTATCTATCTATCTATCTATCTATCTATCTATCTATCTATCTATCTATCTATCTATCTATCTATCTATCTATCTATCTATTCTATCTATCTATCTATCTATCTATCTATCTATCTATCTATCTATCATCTATCTATCTATCTATCTATCTATCTATCTATCTATCTATTTATCTATCTATCTATCTATCTATCTATCTATCTATCTATCTATCTATCTATCTATCTATCTATCTATTCTATCTATCTATCTATCTATCTATCTATCTATCTATCAAAACATCAATCAGATTTCAATCAAGTCTTTTTTTCGTGCTATCTGATAATTTAACACTGGCTCGATACATAAAGGTATCGAGCTACTTTACATTATTACTTAAAATATGATTTATGCATATTAATTTCACAGTGAGTGCTGTATATAGGCTAGTCCACATCGGGCCTGTCCTGTAAATATAAGGTTAGCACACACACTGTAAATACAAGCCGAATTTTCTCTTTTGTATTTCTAATAAATTTGCGCGGGTTGATTTAAGGCTTTATTTTCCTTCGAAACACTGTTAAAAAGATGCAGTGCAAGACTTTATTTAAAGTGAGTTTCTCAGTAGCACTGATCCTTTTCACGTTCGAGTTAGTTTAAATCGATCAATGCGCTCGCAGAGTAACTTCTTCACGCGCATTATGGTCTGATCCGGCTTGAAGTGATTCAGAAGTAACAGATTTCTCGAATGCCGGTTGCTGTTTTCTTTGGAGGATGCGCAGATGTTGCTTTTGTTTAAAGCGACTGTAATTAAGGATGAGCGACAGAAGTCTGAAAAGCGTGACCTATTTTTCTTTTGATCAGCTGTCAGAGGAGGAGCAGGAGGAGCGGGGGCCCGGGGTCTCCACAAGACTCTTCCCGGATTTTCAGCTGCCACAAATTGGAGGAAAAGTGCCCGTACCTGCCGCGCGCGCGACTGTAGCGAATCCAGTGACCGACACAGAAGAGTTTGATTCTGCTCGGGTGTTTTTGTGCTGCTTTGCTTTGGCACACTTCAACACAATGCAAAGAATTACTGACTGAAAAAGGCCCTTATTCATGTCAAGGAAAATCGATATTTGAGAAGAGAGAGAGAGAGAGAGAGAGAGAGAGAGAGAGAGAGAGAGAGATCCAACGCGCACGTTGTTTCCCTTCTAAATGCATGTAAAATTCTAAACCTTAAAATTTCAACTCACTTTATACCAGCTTTAACAGGACAAATTATCAAACGTCCACTTTAAATTAAAAATAATAATGATATTTTTCGGAAGTTCAAGTTCCATTTAGAACGTCTTTTTTATTTTTAAAAATTACCTAAAAACTACATGCGTTTTCATGTTTTGTTTTTCAACTTTAAACAGAATAACTGGCTATATGTTACAATAGATTCTAAATACACCCGTTACAAAATGATATATGATATTTTTACATTGCTTTAACACATCAAAAAAGGTTTAAGCAATTCTCTACTTTTTTTACTTTTTTAAGATTCAACTCATTTTTAATGAAGTCTCTAAAGTCTTTAATGTAATTTAAGTTGAAATGACTGAAACATCCAAGCTGATTTTATTAAAAAGTAATAATAATAATAAAATACAGGTTATTAAAATATGTTTACAGGTTATACAGATAACTGAGTTTAAATGCATTTACTGGATGCATAGGCCTAACATATTTAAAAATTTGATATAATCTGGTGCTATTTAAACTATTGCTATTCTTGTTTTCTCTAAGATCTGATATGCATCCGATTGCAATATCAGTACTCTGATCAAAGTTTTGCGCTTCACAATACACCGAAACTATGATTTAGCAGTTCGGCTTAGTTAAACAGATGTTCAGATGTGATGAGATTAACTCATCTGATTGGATTAGGTGTGTAAATTAAATACACTCAGTTTGTAATCATCCTCATCATGCAAAAGCTAAAGAGGCCGAGGAACTGTTGGATTGGGCTTTTTCTCCCCGTGTTGCCTCACTCCGACCATCTGCTGCCTGTGTGCGAGCATATCGATCAGAATCAGTGCGCCTCGGACCCCATGATGACCGTGCCGTTACTGGCCGCCAGTTTCTGCATCTGTTCCCAGCTCTCGGTAAGTCTCTGGACTTTCCTCTAGCGCTTTAAACACGCTCTTGCTTTCAGTCATAAGATGAAACGCTGTTTATGGTTATACGCTTTAACACGCACGCGGACGCTTTTCTCCAAACCCGCGCGTCGCTTTACAGGAGCGCAGACACAAACCCGATTAGCCGCGTTTATAACACACATGATCCATGGCATGCATGAGAAATAGATCCTTCTGTGATCTATATGAGTGTTTTTGCTATTAAACTCGTTTAATATTTTTAATGCGATAGATGTCTATTTTTAATGCTGTTCAATGATTATTTGGGTGATAATATGTTTATGTGACGCTCAGTTGAAAGCTGATGTAGTGGTGATTTCTGCGTATTTAAAATGTAATTTGCTTGAATAGACACCGTTAAAGGAACAGGTGCAGCACTTCTTGAATGATAATTGAGATTGTTTGAGGGTTTAGAAAGGCATGTCATTCATGTCATCATGCCAACATTATCTCTGTCGCTCTGTGAATTTTGAGAGTGTACAATATCAATTTAATAAAAATACTAATAACTGTGCCGTTTTTGTCCAGCGAAATCATAGACTAATGTATTTTTGTATTATTTACCTTTTTCCAGCATCTTAGGCCTCGATTAGAAAGTCCTGTGGTGGTTTTACACGTCACGAGACTTTCAGAAAACATGAAATATGTTCAAACACACACACACACACACACACACACACACTCTCTCTATCTCTCTCTCACTCTCTCTCTCTCTCTCTCTCTCTCTCTCTCTCTCTCTCTCTCTCTCTCTCTCTCTCTCTCTCTCTCTTCTCTCTCTCACTCTCACTCTCACTCTCTCTCTCTCTCTCTCTCTCTCTCTCTCTCTCTCTCTCTCTCTCTCACTCACACACACACACTTGTCGTGCATGAAAATGCTTAACAGGTGCGCAGAAATAAAAATAAAATAAAAATCTAATTAAATTCGCCTGAAGTTAGGAAGTTAAAAATGCGCAATTAGATGCTGTTCATAAAACGGCATTAACTTTATTTTCTCGTTGTTATTAGCAGGAGAAATCAGCCTGAATTAGTGATGCATTAAAATAAACATATGATTTTGTACCGGATAGGAGGTTGTTTTTTTTTTCCGGATATAAACTAAAAAAGCATTAGCCTATTTTAAAGACTTAATTCTGAGCTTATAGAAAAACAGGTTTAAAATTCAACACGAGGTTAATATCCGACATATTACTTTCAATGATTTAATTGCTTCCACACGTAATTCCAAGTAGCCTAATTAAATAACGTTTAATATTATGTTGTTCTCATGTGGTTTTGTTTGTCGGATTTTAAGAATGAGGGAAAGGTCATAGGCTAGTTGACACATTTGTATACATGAATGTATAGGCCTATGTAGGCTACATGTAATGGATCTTGATATTACAGTAATCTACAGTTGTGAGGCAGTGAGTCAGTGTGAAAGGGTGTGTGGCGGTGCGGAGAGGGTTTGTGTTTCTCTGATGATCATATTGATTGTTTTCGAGTGTTCAGGGTTAATTAATAACTGCTCTTGTTTTGCATGTGTGAGCGCTTTAACATGGAAGTGCTTGTTCTTCCTCAAAACCTCCATATTGTTACAATAACGTCTCTATTGCATATTTCCACGCGATATCTTCATCATGTCAAATGCAGTATTGCTGAAAGGCTGTGTTTTGCTTGCTGTGTTTCAGGCCCCGTGACCTTTAACCCTCGAACACTTTCACCTCAGTATGTCCATGAAAGACAGGCGGACAACAGCAGATTCTTCAGTCCTCTTATGTCAGACTAAATTAAGAGAATATATAATAGAAAAATGTGTGTAATGTAGGCTACTAATAAACGAGGGAACGCAAAAGTTATAATCTGAGCCTTTGATATTTTCTATGATTTCATAATATTCACTGAAGAGAAGAAAATTCATTTTACTATAACTTTTCAATTATGAACAATTATATTTATTATAGACTAGTATATAACCTTGCTGTAACTAATATGACATAAAAAATAATACTTTACAATGGTTTCATTTCATGGTTGTAAACTTGAATTAAAAACATTTTTTTAAAAAGTAGCTAACAAAGATGAATAAATACTAATGTATTGCTCATTGATAATATTAATAACTAGTGTTAAGTAACCTTATTTTACAGTGTTACGGAGAAAAATATACATTTGACAACAACAAAAAATCAACTCTGTATTAAAATATTATTTTTTTTAATATAGGCTACACTGAAAAAAAGGTAACCTAAAATGGTAACATCTGAATTAACTGGTTAAAAATGCACTTGCATGCAGTATGAACTCTTTGTTATGGGTTAAATCATAATAATTACAGGTTATCTCTTCTTCAGTGTAAAATAAAATGTGTAATAATTGTAAATGCTTAAAATACAGTGTAAATCTGAAATAATAAATGTGGCATTATACAATACAATACAATTGAGTGAGTATGTGAGTTTGAGGGTGAGTGTGTGTGTGTGTGAAGAGAGAGTTGTATTGATTGAAGCTGGTTTGCATCTCAATCTTTTGCTCGGGCCCACAGGAACGGTTCTGTACGCTTATGTTTATGTCACTGCTGATAAACATCACACCCAAATATATTTACTAATTGATCTCAGAGCTTAAATAAAAGTGTTTCTAATAAAATAATTTGTTCTGTTATTAAGATTACTTATAACAAATGTATTATATAAAATGCAAACTCTTTCCATTGCTCATATCTTACAGCAAAATTATAGGCCTGTATAGTTAAAACTAAACTTATTATTATTATTATAATCAAAAATGGTGTCTCATCTGTTAATGCATTAATATATATGATCACACACAAATAAACAAACACTTGTATGAATCCTATATTGTAAATTGTTACCAATTATAGTATTCGTTTACATAGACTTTATTTTAAAAGTCTCAAAATCATAATTCATCATGAATGTGCACAAACCTTCGTGAACAGAGAAAAGAAAAGGGTTCGGTTTGCTGCTTTTCCTTTTCCCTCCCCAAATTGATTTTCTATGAATGGAGAAGCAGAAAACGGCAGAAACGTGCAGCGCACAAATGCAATTATACTAGACAAACCCTCCACTTCAACACACACAAACTGTACAATCTGTCTGTATAGAGATTAATAACTCGAATACACTTTCTGTATATTTCACATCCGACTGCATATCCCGATGTGGTCCTGTTATTAGAGATAGCCAAGCGAATATTAACTTGAGGAACACGAGGAATTTTGATGATTGACCACACAGTACATTTTAAGCCATAACAACATCAGAAATATTGATCAAAACAACTAAAACAGTCAATGAGTTGTGCGTGGAAATAAAAGATATTTCTACGTTTCTGAAACAGTGAGTGAAAGATCTAAAGAGACAAAGCCGAGGGGCTGTTACATCATTCTGTTTGAACTTTGACCTCTCTTTTTAGGCTCAAAGGTCAGAGGTCAAAGAAGACACGAGAGCCAAACACAGCCTGACACACGCCACGTCTATTTATTTCACATAAAACAAACTAAATTTAATGTGTGAGATGTCTATAATGTATATATTAGTATACATGTGTATATATATATATATATATATATATATATATATATATTATTTGCAAACTATATATATAATGAAACTGTAATAATAATATCGTGCAAAAGTTCATTTATTTCAGTAATTCAACTTAAAATGTAGAACTAATATATTATGTTGACTCAGTACATGCAAAGCGAGATATTTCAAGCTAGAAATATTTAAAATTTCTTATAAATTTGATGATTATGGATTACAGCTTATGAAAACCTTTGCACAATAATCTGATTTTGAAATATCTCAATATCTTATGTCTATAAGTCTAATATATTAAAATTAGTAAAATAAGTCTATATTAAATTCACCTTTTAAGTTGAATTACTGGAATAAATTAACTTTTGCATGATATTCTAATTTTTTGAGTTTCACCTGTATATATATATATATATATATATATATATATATATATATATATATGAAGAGTTCAGATGCAAAAGCCTCTAAATGCCATTTGAAATTTTCTTCTAAAATGACCATTTTATAGAGCTTGTATATTTAAGGTTAGTAATTTCACTTATATGACATTAATAGGTAATCTTCATTGCCATTTAAGTGAAATTACTGAACTTTAATATACAAGCTTGATAAAAATGATCATTTTAGAAGAAAATTTCAAATGGTACTTAGAGGCTTTTGCATCTTAACTCTTCATATATATATATATATATATATATATATATATATATATATATATATACACATATGCTGTATGTTGCTGTATTTTAACGACAAAGCAATTTAATGTATGCATGCATGAAGTGCATTACGAACATTAGAATATAAAATAAAAATATCCTCTATTGGTGATCAATGTTTTCTCTTCCTCTGCGCATGGATTATCAATAACATTCTCTTGTGTTGTTATGTTTGATTGACGTTTTGTGTTTTAAATCATGTTCATAAGGACCTTTAAAGGAAATTTCGCCTTAAACATACTCTTTAATGGTGAAGTATTGAACTGTCCTCACCACATAACCCTGATTTATGACTCATAACTGTAAACAAAACAGCCAAAAATTATTGCTTAAGGAATATTTCTGATGGCCATTAGACCGTAAATCGAAACATCCACAGATAAATCTATTTTAACATGCTGGACACTGTAGAGCAGAATATTGGTTGTGCATTGTTAAATGAAATAGTCATAATCATTCAAATGTTCAAAATGGTGTACATAACATGAGGTTTGGTTATAGTGATTATGATTATTAACTGGCATGTGACACAACGTGATGTCTGAAACTGAATTTTATTCTCTCGAAACAATCAAACATCGACAGGAGCTTATTCCGCGTTTACAATCGAAGTGATCCACATTTAAAGAATTAGAAAATAACATTTTACACACACACACACACACACACACAGTTTGCTTCTATAACATGAATTAGTTTGGCTTAAGGTGCCCCTATTATGGTTTTTCAAACATGACATTTCATGCGGTGTTTGTGAATGTAAAAGGTCTGCAAAGTTTCAAAGATCAAAGACAAATATAGTCAAATCAATTCTGAACTGCCAGAAATAAGTCGTCAGTAATTCACACAAAATGCGTTTTGCTGAAAAAAGGTCTAGAAACTAGCGCAGGTCAAACGATTAATCGCGATTAATTGCATCCAAAATCTAAGTTTGTGTTTACATAATATGTGGGTGCACTGTGTATAATTATTTTTTATATATAAATACACACACATGCTTGTATATATTTAAGAAATATTTTCATGTATATACTGTATATAGATTTATATATAATCTATATTATATATAAATATACATTTTTTATATATACATTTTTTTCTTTAATATACTTAAATATGCATGTATGTGTATTTATAAAAAAATGTATTATACACAGTGCACCCACATATATTATGTAAACACAAACTTTTATTTTGGATGCGATTAATTGCAATTAATCGATTTGACAGCTCTACTAGGAACGCGTTTTTAAAGGAGCTGTATGTAAGAAATGTATATAAAATAATGATAAAATGGCCCTGATATGTCACTAGACATTGAGAAATCATGTTAATTTCAAATACTTATATCACTGACAACAGTAGTCCAGCCAGGATATTGTCATTTAAAAAGTGAAGTTGCAGCCCTCAACTGATATTGATGTTGTCATGTTGTGTTTTCGTTTGATGCGTCACCCTCCACCGATCTACCAATCACGGAGTCAGTAGTGTTGCGGCATTCGGGTTGCCAGCTCTCTCTAGTTACCACAGCAGCAGATACAAACGTGTTGGTAAAAAAATGTTGGATCCTGTAGCATATCTGGCAACCTCGAGTCAGGGGGGAGGGGATACACAGCTCTACAATAATTTGAAAGTGACTGCAGTACCAGTTTTGGCCACAATCTTACATATGGCTCCTTTAATAGTCGGACTATAACTTGGGCGTTAACGAGACTGCAAAAGACACGGATTCAAAAGCAACGGTCAAATACGTCCATCTAGCGCATGTTTACTTTGAAAAACAATTGAAAAGTAGTGCAGTGGAATGTAATAGAGTCTCAAAGTGCAGATAAATTATGTTTTCACTGAAACGTGTCGTCAGTAACTCCAGTCGCTCTTCCTCTTGAAACTGCATAGGTTGGTAACTAATTATAATGCCAGTCTATGGTTTTCATTGGCTGAACAGCACCTCTTAGCTCTGCCCTCAAACACTAGTGTATCTGAGACTGGGAGAGTTTGGTTTGTGTTGTTCGTGTCGAGCAACACAGTCTCATGAAAATGCGTATCTATACCACAAATGTCATTTCTCGTGGCATTTATACGCCAAAAATGTTTTTTGTGCGTATATGCTATGCACTAAAAAACCCTGGGGTAGGCTTATCGGGGAAGGGGGTGGGGAGTTTGTGCGTATTATGCCTGGTTCAGATTACACGGTTTTGGCACGAACCCGTTTGACGTAGGGTGTCGTGGGGATTCGTAAACGACAACGGGCGTCGGGACGCAAGATTCGATCGTATCATCTCGTATAGTGTGTCATAGTGGGAGACAACCTACGTCGCGTCTGCGATGCTTCACGACATCACGACACAAAGACTAGCATGTTTAATTTTTTTAATGGTCGTTCACGACGGTTCCGTCACATGTATGAGGTTGACCAATAGGAGCACATCTTTTCTGTACACAACTTTCAAAAATGGCGAAACGAAGAGAGACTATGGTGCTAACGTTAAAACTAAAAGTAAAAATATATAAGAAAACAATAGTTTACAATTAAGTTCTCTTTGGAGGATTGACAGCCCATACTGTCCTCTTCGAGCAGGGTTAAGTCTCACGCAATGGCCGTGAGACATCCGCAATTCAACCAGTCCACACGCCACACCGTGTATTTCTCACGCTGAAAAGGCGATGCCAAGCAATCCAGGAACGTGTCCATTGTCGGGTTTTCTTTCTTCCTTTTTTTTTTAAATTTTTCTGAACACAGGACAGCCAATACAACACTCACCGCTTCATCCATTGTTTGTTTACGTTCGTTTTTGGAAGTCACTCGCTGAGTTACGCTTCGCTCGATGACATCACGCGCCGTTAAAGAACGCATGCGATGACTGGTCAGGAAGCAACGTGTAGTCTGACATTGTGAATTGTCCACGACACGACAAGATTTTAGTATTCAAATATTGTAACAGACAAAAAAAACGTGTAATCTGAACCAGGCATTACACGGCAAAAAGTGCGTATCATATGCACGCGAAAACGCGTACCATATACACGCAAAAACTGTTTTTGGTGTATTAATGGCACGAGAAATGACATTCGTGCTATAAATACGAACTTTCATGAGATCGGGCTCTGTCGAGAAGACGCTGTTTTCTGCTGATAAAGCAAATCCACTTTGATGAGATTGATACGGTAAAACCCACGAAATCGTTACTGTTCGTATCACTGTGATCAGGAGCTGAGAGTCAGATATGATAATGAGCGTTTAGTTTCTGACCAATCACAGCACACTGGGCCGTCTGACCAATCAGAGCAGAGCGGCTCTCAGATAGGCGGTGTTTACAGAGACTGAATCTTTAAACGAAACGTTTCAGACACTGTGAGAAAAGAGCAGTGGATATTATGAGGAAATTAAAGTGTGTTTTGATCTTTGATGCATGTAAAGCTGCTGTAGGAAATTACGAACTTTAAAATAGCATAATAGGAGCACTTTAAATGATAGTTGTGATCTCAAGATATGGTGACAGAAACACATCAGTAGTGCATGTTACAATCGAAACACATTCAGAAGACATGGAAATAAAGACAGATACAATCAAAAGAAGTCGGTATAATCAAAATAACAAACTGCATTCAACATTCAAAAAGAGTCCAGAATGATCTCGGGTTTCTTCGGAAAGAGTGTTATATACAGCGCAGATCCACATAATGTCTGTTAACAGTCCGAGAACTGAAGGAAAGTTCCCGGTGAAGTCGAGTGTCTAAAACAGGCTTTCTGAAACTATCCTGGAACAAACTGGACATCAACATGATAAAATAAACACAGCAGGGTGTTTCTCTGATGCCGCTTCTCTCTCTTTTTCACAGGCTTGAAACAGAAATATCAGGAAAAAAAAGCAATGTTTCAAAAAGAACTATTTTTCATAATTGAACATATTTTCAAAATGCAATTTATTCCTGAATTTTCAGCATCATTACTCAACTTCAGAGTCACATGATCCTTCAGAAATCAATCTAATATGATAAATTGATGCTCAAGAAACATTTATGATTATTATCAATGTTTCATATTTTTATGGAAACCTTGATATGTTTTAGGGATCTTTGATGAATAGAAAGTTCCAAAGAACATAATTTTTTGTAACATTAGAAATGTCACTTTTGATCAAATTAATGCATCCTTGATATTATTTCCATTTTTGAATAATAGTGTACAGTAAATAATGGTAGATTCTGGATCAGAATAACAACCCGTGATATCAAAACATATTGTTGAAATGATAGCAGTAATATCAAAATTTGTACTATGGAAGCGGACAATATTTAAAATGTTTTGCTTTTGCTTATTGTTTCAATTGAATTCGTTACATCGGGAAAAAACGAGGCCCACAGACTTTCAGACGTCAGTTGACAGACTTTAGCGAGAAGTTCTTTGGTAAATATGTAGATTTTACACTTCTCTATGTTCATATATATGAAAAAGAAATTTATGTCAGTGTTAAACAGACAAATAAGCAAGACACGATTAATCAAACTGACAGACGAGTCCGACTTTTCAGACGCTCTAGCGTTTTGCAAATGGATCCTCGGTAATACGATCAGGGATTGGAACGTATCCACTGTCTCAGCCAATCACGTCGTCTGTTAATCATCTCAGCCAATCAATTTGTTTGTTAATCCGCTTGGTCTTGCAAAAGCAAATTTGCATGCCTGGTTGATGGACTGATCAACGTCAAACTAAATAACCAACATCTTCGGCCAATATATAACTGCACTGCAATAAAACAACATTAAATGCATCATACAAATAATGATTATAAAACTGAGGTCTCCATTGTTGGCGATGGATGAAGAATCATATTAAAATTGATGATGTTTTTGTTCAGGTTACAGTACGTGTCTCATGGAATTCGCTTCAGCTTTATGATGTCTTACAGAAACCGTAGCATGATTAAATTATCTATATATATGATCAAAATACTTTAAATAAAAGAAGAATAATAAATGTTAAATACACGTCAAACTGATCTGGTTTTCCACATGCACATAATGACTTCAGCGCGCACACACATACACACACACACACACACACACTCAGTAATAAGTCTGAGTCACATTCATGAACACAGAATCAATCACAAATAAAATTACATCAGTCATAACCCTTATATTCCTGAATTATACGTAAAATAAACATCAATATTTCTGCAAAACTCTGACATCTCACAAGCCAATCAGAGCCTCTCGCTGAGAATACCCCGCCCACTGGAGCAATCTGATTGATTGACATGGGTCGTGTTCAATTAAAACGCTTCAATTAGACTTAAGTGTGTCGATATAATAATTCAGACACATAACCTAGTAGACCAGCATAAATCTGGCATGCAGAAAATAAGCAGTGTTTTGATTTTATGGAAACTTGTTTCCGCAACGGAATAAAAAAAGGTAATTGGCTGACTTTTTCCCTCAGAATGTATTTATTTTTTATTCCATGGCAGAAATAAGCCTCCATACATTTATCCTCTTTCACTATATACAAAACTAGATTCCTCTGAAGAAAATCTGAGCAGTGTTTGCCATTGTGGGTCGTTGCCAGGGTGTTTCTAAGCAGTTCGCTAGGGTGTTGTTGTTGGTTGCTAGGTGGTGACAAACTCAAGTTCGACCTCATATTCTGGTGTGCAGATATATATACTCAAAGATAACCTTTGTAAGGATTTTACAGTTTTATACAATTACTTTGTTACTATTTATCAGAACCTTGATGTAATTTTTTCACAACTCACAACCAATGATCAAAATGATCATTTTTCAAAACTCTGAACTATTTTCTCAATTGCTTGGATACAAAACACATAAAACTTAGATCATTTGTTCATTAAACAAAAATCACGAGTTCAGTATGACACAACTTAACATCAAAGTACTACTATCAATTGATACAACAGCTTAAAATGATCAGTAACTGCTGCATTGCTCTTAATAGTCTTATGGAAACAGACACACAATCTTCAATGTTTACAGTAAATCATGCAAGTTTCAAGAAAACGGGATTCGTTGTTATCAATTAGCGTGGAGCATGAACTAATTAGACTACAATGTCTATGAACGTAGCCTAATGTAATATTTTATATTTTTGCTTTGATTCCAATAAACCTGTTGTGATTGTACTGTAGTGTTTTGCATCAATATATGACACACATTTGTTCAATGATTCCACTATGTGTGTATTCTCTCCACTACTGCAGTTCTTTTACAGAGATGTATTTGCCATAATGAAACCTATATCACCTATTTTGTTCTACAATATTTAATGATGATGATAGTGAAACTATCGGTTGATGTGTGTGTGTGTGATCTATAGTTATGTTTCAATGGTATTTCACAGTAAATTTGTTTTTTAAACCAATGATTGTGCAAGTGCAAGATTTCTTTAACCCTAAAACCGTATTCTGGACAAATGTGGGCAAAATAGTTTTGATTTATTTTTAAAAAATACTTCCCTTGATCTGAGCGGTACAAGACTTGGCTAATTTTCCTAAGTTTGTCTCCTGAACACACACAATTTTTTTTGTTTAAATGTTAAGTGGGTGAAAAAAAAACTCCTTAATCTTGTATTTGGGTCGAAAATGAGCACCCATAGAAATGAATGGGAAAAACTATAATTTAGAGCATTCTAAAATAAGCCAAAATAATCACTTCATCTTTAGGTTTTAGCTCTAAGAACTAATTGGAATGATATTTTAATGTAGTTAAAAAAAATTAAAAATAAAACTACATAGTAATTCATTTACATAGAAATTATTTACATAGAAAATATTGTACTTTTTGAAGTAAATAAATTCAAAACTACCCCCAAATAAATAAAAAAACACCATAAATGGATAGAAAAAACTTTATCGAAGACAGTGATATAACATTTACAATAAATAAAAATTAGGATCACACCTGAGTCCTCTGTGCCCACATTTGTCCACAATTACAGGATTAAGGGCTATAAAGTGAATAGAGTTTGAGAGCTACAGATGTGAATGCACAATGCAATGTTTTGAGCATTAGACAGCCAAGTGATAAACGTTTTGTGTCTAGAGTTTTGAAAAATGACATCAAGGTTCTGAAAATAGTAGCAAAGTGATTGTAAAAAACTGTCAATGAAAGCATTTCTTTGATGTGCATCAGATTTAGTAATATTTGCATTATATTGTGGTTATACTGTAACATGATGCTCTTGTTTAATATTAAATAGTGCACTCTAAAAAATATGCTGGCTTGCTTTCACCCAATTTTGGATCACAAATGGACAAACCTAAACGTTGGATTAAAAGTGCATTTTAAAAAGTGTCTGGGATTGTCCATATTTGACCCAAAACTGTGTGTACCAACTATCCTGACCATCACCGACACTGATCTAAGCTCAATGTCGATAGATGGCAGAAATAAAACTTGAATCACCACAAACGTCCATTAGCCAGACTAAATGACCCTGAGTCCTGACCGCTGACCCTTTGACCCTGACCTTTGACCTCTAGGCGCAGTGCGAGAGGCTGAGTTTCAGGACGCCGTCCACATGCATCTTGAAGAGCAGTTTGAACTCGGTGGGCAGCTGGTGCGACTCCTGCCACTTGGTGGTGAATTTGGTGCCCTTCTTGTCGTAGTAATGGTACGGCAGCTCCTTCCCAGTGTTGGGGTCCCAGCCGAAGGGCCAGAACCCGTACAGGTGCACCTGATCACATAGGGACGAGGCCAGCGTGAACATGAGGATCCCCGTGCTCAGACGCTTCGGAGACAGAGCCTTCGTTTTCCAGTACCTGCACACAAACAAGGACATGCATTTGAAAATATTGTTTGCATTGTGTTTTCTGATTTAAAGCGTTAGTTCACCCAAAAATGATGTCATTATGACTCTTCCTCATGTCGTCCCAAGCCAGTAAGACCTCCGTTCATCTTCGGAACTACAGTTTAAGAAATTTTAGATTTAGTCCGAGTTTTCTGTTATTTTTGGACCAAAATGTATTTTCGATGCTTTAAAAATTGTAACTAACCCACTGATGTTCACATGGACTACTTTGATGATGTCTTTATTATCTTTCTGGACAAGGACAGTAGACCGTACACACATTTTCAATGGAGGGACAGAAGCTCTTCGGACTAAATCTAAAATATCTTAAAACTGTGTCCCGCAAGATGAACGGAGGTCTTACGGACTTGGGATCAACATGAGGGCGAGTCATTAATGACATCATTTTCATTTTTGGGTGAACTAACCCTTTAAGCGAACTATCTTTGGACATATGGCGATGTCACAAATTGGACATAGATCTGCAGACAAATAAGAGGAACTCGTTTCAAACATTTGAAAATATCATTGGCCTTGTTTTTTGTACATTCAGCTCTGATTTAAACAATGCTATCTTTGGACATTTTGTGAAGTCACAATATTGGAAGTCACAAGTGTGTATTAGCTGAGATAGTCTTAAATTCTATCTGTAGGTCTAGAGCATTTGGCTAAATCTCACAAAACCTGTGATATATATTTATATTAGTGATGCATCAGATATCGAAATTTTGCCCTGTACCAGATAATTCTTTATATTTGAAAAGCTGGTAACTGATACATTGGCTCATTAATCATAAATTGGCTCACATGTTGAACTTTAGTGTATTTTCCTTTATAAGTGATAGCAACCCTATTTCAACCAATTCAAAATCAACATGTTGAACAGTGCGCTTCTGAAGGGAATAATCCATTATTTATCGGCTTTAATATATCGGCCGACGGCCAATGAATAACAATTGCATTATGGTATTTATCAGTCAACAATAATGTAAAAAAAATAATAAATCAAGTGTAAAGCCCTTTAAAAATTACATTATTATATTATTAAGCAATACAAAACATCTTCATTTTTAAAAAGATGTCATAGACAAAACCTGTGATGTTTATTTATTAGCATTGTAAATTATCATAATTTCATACAATGATAATATTTCACTCCAAAATATAATTTGCCAATATCCTGCCAATATCCAGCAAATTTCCACAGCCATTGAAGAGGAGTGGACCAACATTCAATACAGTGTTCAATGGCCTTTTATTGTGGACAGCCTAAGGCACACCTGTGCAATAATCCTGCTGTGTAATCAGCATTTTGATATGCCGCACCTGTGAGGTGGACGGATTATCTCGGCAAAGGAGAAGTGCTCACTAACACAGATTTAGACAGATTTGTGAACCAAATTTGAGAAGAAATAGGCCTTTTGTGTACATAGAAAAAGTCTTCAGACTCTTTGAGTTCAGCGCATGAAAAACAATGGCAAAAACAAAAGTGTTGCATTTATAATTTTATTCAGTGTGTGTGTATATATATATATATATATATATATATATATATATATATACAGTATATATATATATATATATATATATATATATATATATATATATATATATATATATATATATACATGTATATATATATGTGTATACTGTATATATATATTTACCCATAATATAAAACCTATTTATTTGTTTATTCACAATTTTTTTTTCTTTTTGCATTATGTGAAAATCAGCAATATGAAAATCAATTATATAGTCTTTTATAAAATTATGTTATTATATATATTTTTAATTATATTCAGTAACCAATGAATAAAACATACTCTAATTAGTTACTTTATTTAATTATTTTTCAATTCATTGTAAGCCAGTAATAAGAATTAAAATGCACTTCATTATACACTTTTTAAAATGCACTTCATACACTATAATTCAAAAGTTTGATTTAATATTTGATATCATTAAGTTTTTTTTGTTGTTGTAAGAAATCCATACTTTTATTCATCAAGGTTCCATTGAATGGATCTAAAGTGACAATAAGACATTTATAATGTTACGAAATATTCTATTTCAAATAAATGCTGTTCTTCTGAACTTTCTATTCCACAAATAATCCTAAAAATAAAATGTATCACAGTTTACACAAAAATATGAAGTGTTTTCAACATAAGAATAATGATAATCATAAATGTTCTCTATCATCAGATCATCATATTAGAGTGATTTGTGAAGGATCATGTGACACTGAAGACTGGAGTTATGATGCTGAAAATTCAGCTTTGATCACTGAAAATAAATTATACTTTACCATATATTCACATAGAAAACAGTTCATTTACATTATAATAATATTTCACTATTTTACTCTATTTTTTATCCAATAAATGCAGATTTGGTGAGCAGAAGAGACTCTTTCAAAGCATTTTAAAAAATTGCACTGACCCCAAACCTTTGAATACTATATATATATAATTTTGACCTGGGCGTGTTTATGTGATATTTAGTTAAAACCATGGACAGTTAATAACATGTGTTCTGTATGCTCTTCTGCTCCGGCTTCTACAAACCCTCTGTGATCGTCCCTGCAAGGCCCTTCCAACACAGAACTCCAGTTTTAAATGAAGTGTGATTCAGAGAAATATCCTCAATCCTCATATATTTAACAGCGATGAACCACTGCATACACACTCGACAGCGTTTACCCATAAACCCCGGGAAACACTAATGCGTTTCACCCAAAGTGGCCCATGTGTCTGCAGGAAAATGGTGACAACACATCCATGAAGGTCAGCTGAGTGTGTTCAGAGGTTCATTCGCTCAGAGCAAGGTTAGTTCAGCCACCATCTCTAATAGAGTCATAGCGCTGGTGAACAGTGAACAACACTGGACTACAGGCTGACCTGTGTGTGTGTTAAAATAATTTTTGAACACGTCTAGATGGTAAAACTGTTCTGAACCTAATGAGTTTTGGATCGGTAAGATTTTATCAGTTTTTGAAAGAGTCTCTTCTGCTCACCAAGGCTGTGTTTATTTGATCAAAAATAGAGAAAAATAATGAATTGGAATTATAAATAGAATTTTAAACAGCTGTTTTCTGTGTGAATATATAGTAAAGTGTAATTTATTCCTGTGATCAAAGCTGGATTTTCAGCATCATTTCTCCAGTCTTCATGACCCTTCACAAATCACTCTAATATGATGATCTGATGCTCAAGAAACATTTATGATTATTACCAGTTTTGAAAACAGTTCATATTTTGTGTAAACAGTGATACATTTTCTTTGATGGATTCTTTGATGAATAGAAAGTTCAAAAGAACATAATTTCTGTGAAATATAATCTTTTGTGACATTATTAATGTCTTAAGTGTCACCTTTCATCAATTTAATGCATCCTTGCTGAATAAAAGTATTAATTATTTAAAAATATTCTTACTGACCCCAAACCTTTGAACTGTAGTGCATGTACTTTATTGTATTTATTTATTTTTTTGTTTGTTTGTTTACGTATTTTAGCATTTTTAAAAGTTTCAGAAATGATAAAAATAAAGTTTGAAATATTATATTTATCTAAAGATAAATAAATAAATAAAAATAAAAGTTTTATGAATTATTTTCTAGCCTCTCCTTGAACTGCCACCTTAACGTGGTGGAGGGGTTTGAGTAACCGACGACCCTAAGAGCTATGTTGTCCGGGGCCCAGGGTAGGGTCTCCCAAGGCAAACAGGTCCTAGGTGACTGGTCAGACTAAGAGCGGTTTAAAACCCCCTATGAGTAAAACTAAATCGTGGACTATGACGTCACCCGGTTTGGCGCAGCCGGGGCCCCACCCTGGAGCCAGGCCGAAGGTTGGGGCTCTTATGCGAGCGCCTGGTGGCTCGGGCCTCCTCCCATGGGGTCCAGCTCAGGCTCAGCCCGAAGGAGTGACGTGTGGGCCGCATTCCCCGTGGGCTCACCACCTATAGGAGCAACCGTGCAGGGGCCGGTGCTGAGAGGATAGGGCGACGTGGAATGTCACCTCACTGGCGGGGAAGGAGCCTGAGATTGTGCATGAGTTTGAGAGGTTCAGACTAGAGATAGTCGGGATCACTCTGCGCACCGGCTGGGGATCTGGAACCACACTCCTTGAGAGAGGATGGACTCTTCACCACTCTGGAGTTGCCCATGGTGAGAGGCGACGGGCTGATGTGGGTTTGCTTATAGCCCCTCAGCTCAGCCGCCATGTGTTGGAGTTTACCCCGGTGAACGAGAGGGTCGCATCCCTGTGCCTACGGGTTGGGCATAGGTCTCTCACTGTCGTTGACCTTAACTGGGAATGTCGCGGATGGTGGAAGGAATACTTTGAGGATCTCCTCAATCCCATCGCCACGTCTTCCCATTGAGGAAGCAGAAGCTGGGGGCTCCAGAGGTGGACTCGTTCATCACCCTAGCTGAAGTGCAAAAGGAGGTAGTTGAGAGAACTCCTCTGTGGCAAGGCACCGGGGGGTGGATGAGATCCGCCCTAAGTAGCTCAAATCTCTGGATGTTGTGGGGCTGTCTTGGCTGAGACGCCTCTGCAGCAAAGTGTGGTGTGGTCGGGGACAGTGTCTCTGGGGATGGCAGACCGGGGGGTGGTGGTCCCTCTTTCTAAGTTCCAACTACAGGGAGATCACACTTCTCAGCCTCCCTGGGAAAGTCTATGCCAGGGTACTGGAGAGGACAATATGGCCAAAAGTAGAACCTCAAATTCAGGAGGAACAGTGTGGTTTTTGTCCAGGGATGTGGACACTGGATGAGCTCTATACCCTCTACAGGTTGCTGGAGGGTTCATGGGGGTTTGCCCAACAAATCCACATGTGCTGTGTGGATTTGGAGAAGGCATTTGACTGTGTCCTTTGCGGTGGCCTGTGGAGGGTGTTTCGGAAGTATGGGGTCCGGGTCCGAGGTCCTTTGCTAAGGGCTGTCCAGTCCCTTTATGACCGAAGCAGGAGCTTGGTTCGATACCCGGCAGTAAGTGAGACTTCTTCCAGGTGCATGTTGGACTCCGGCAGGGCTGCCCTTTGTCGCGGTTCTGTTCATAATTTCTAGGCGCAGCCACGGGCCGGAGATGTCAGGTTTGGGGACCACACGATTTCGTCGCTTCTCTTTGCGGATGATGTTGTCGTGTCGGCCTTTTCAAGACCAGGACATTCAGCATGCACTGGAATGGTCTGCAGCCAAGTGTAAAGCGGATGGGATGAAAAACAGCACCACCAAATCCGAGGCCGTGGTCCTCAGTGGGAAAATGTTGGCTTGCTCACTTCAGGTTGGTTGAGAGTTCTTGCCTCAGTGGAGCAGTTCTTGTAGTATCTTGTAGTAAACCCCAAGTCATCTTGGGGTTTTGTGTTATGAGTGAGGGAAGGATGGAACGGGAGATTGACAGATGGATTGTTGCAGCTTCTGCAGTAATGCTGTCGATGTTCCGGTTCTGTCGTGGTGAAGGAGCTGAGCCGCAAGGCAAAGCTCTCGATTACCGGTCGATCTACGTTCCTACTCTCATCTATGGTCATGAGTTTTGGTACATGACAGAAAGAACACGGATCCCAGATACAGGTGGCCAAAATGAGCTTTCTCTGCACGGTGGCTGGCACGATCCCTTAGAGATAGGGTGAGAAGCTCTATCACTCGGGAGGAGCTCAGAGTAGAGCCGCTGCACAGGTGGCTCAGGCATCTGTTATTTTATTAATATTAATACATTTTTATATTAAAACAAATTACAAAATGTTCTGATTATATTATTCTTTTAAAAAGTATAATTAAAACATGTATATGCAATGATGGATATCCTTTTTTTGTTACTGACTGTTAAACCAGAATGCCGATAGACTTTACTGGGATTGCAGAAGATTACAGGTCAACAGCTCAGTTGTGTGGACGAAGGGTTAAACCTCTTTGTTTGTTTACATGATCTCATCATCTGCTTGGTACCATGTCCCAAAGATACAGTTTACGCGATCTTGCAATTTTGACTTTCTTCTCTGAATTATTTGTTAATTTTTGCAATTTTGACTTTTTTTTCTCAGAACTGAGTTTACATCTTGCAATTTTTACTTTTTTTCTCAGAATTTTGAGTTTACATCTTGCAATTTTTACTTTTTTTTGCCCAAATTTTCGAGTTTACATCTTGCAATTCTGACTTTTTTCCTGGAACTTTGAGTTTACATCTCTGTAATTTTGACTTTTTTCTCCAAATTTTGAGTTTACATCTTGAAACTCTGACATTTTTCTCTGAATTCTTTTTATGCAATTCAGTTTTTTTCCTGACTATTTTCTCTGAATTCTGAGTTTACATCTTGCAATTTCTGACATTTCTCCTGGAATTCTGAGTTTACATCTCACAATTCTAGACTTTCATCTCGGAATTCTGAGTTTACATCTCTCAATTTCAGACATTTCTCCTGGAATTCTGAGTTTACTTCTCACAACTCTTACTTTCATCTCGGAATTCTGAGTTTACATCTTGCAATTTCAGACATTTCTCCTGGAATTCTGAGTTTACATCTCACAATTCAGACTTTCATTCTCGGAATTCTGAGTTTACATCTTGCAATTTCTAGACATTTCTCCTGGAATTCTGAGTTTACTTCTCACAATTCTTACTTTCATTCTCTGGAATTCTGAGTTAACATCTTGAATTTCTGACATTTCTCCTGGAATTCTGAGTTTACATCTCACAATTCTTACTTTCATCTCGGAATTCTGAGTTTACATCTCGCAATTTCAGACATTTCTCCTGGAATTCTGAGTTTACATCTCACAATTCTGACTTTCATTTCTTGGAATTCTGAGTTTACATATTGAAATTTAGACATTTTTCCTGGAATTCTGAGTTAATATCTCACAATTTAGACGGTTTTTTTTATAGCGAATGAAAAAACAATAAAAAAGGGAAAATTGCAACCTTTTACTTCACAATTCTTACTTTTTTCCTTGCAATTCTGGGTTTATATCTCACAATTCTGACTTTTTTCTCTGAATTCTTGAGTTTAATCTCATCATTTTGAATTCATCTTTTCAATTCTTACTTTTCTGAGAAAAAAACGTCAGATACATAAACTCTTAATTGTGATTTTTTTTTTGGAATTGTGAGAAAAAAAAGTTACAATTAACTTTTTACATTTTTTTCATACCATGGTATTTTCAGAAGTGTGATTCTCAAAAGAAGCTTAAACAGGTTCAGACAGACATACAAAAGCTCTTACCTGTTGACATACTGCATAATGTTTCCCGGCCAAGCTAGCTGGACTTTCAACTGCCCCTTGTGCTCTACGAAGAAATCTACGAGTGTGCGTGTGACAGTAGCCGACGTATGGAAGAAAAAGGCTGGGATCCACAGGATCGCGCCGTCCAGTTTCTTCAGACTCGAGAAGAAATTGTTCCTGTCCTGAATGGTCAGCAGGTTGTTGTAGTATTTCTCCAGAATACTGGGGTTGAAGGTGGTGAGGTTGGTCCGGACGCACGATCTCGACGGAAGACCTCGGTGGGTGCGAGTCTGCAGCGGAAAACAAAGTCAGTACTTGTCGATTTCGGGGGCCACAGCGGCTTCCGGTGAGGATCCCACTGTTTCCCACCACAGCGCAGGTGTTGTAGCGCTTGTTGAGGACCGGGGACGAGTCCGGAAGCAAAGACCTGAGGTTCTCGCCGATGGAGAACACGTATTTGTGACTGGAATAGTCGTAGTGCATTAACTGACCCACGCGAACACTGCTCTTGGTCAGGGTGAAGTTGTGCGGGACGTCAATGTACTGACCGATCTCTTTACTGGGAAACACACGCAACAACATCAGAGTGAAGTAAACACAATCAGAAAGACGCAACACAAACAAAATGGATTAGCAGCTGTTTTAGGTGAGATTTTAGGCCCGTTCAAAACTAGAATATCCATAACCATAATGTTTAAATAACTACTTAAAATGTAATGTTACAAATACATGTGAGAGTTGACATTGTATAAGAAACATTTATTGATATTATTAATATTAAACATAAAAATAAATAACAAGAACGATAACTAACATTTCAATAATGATTTTTTATATTACATATTACACACGTGAGAGTTTTTTAGTGTAAAATATTAATAATATTAAACTAAACTGAAACTCTTAGAATAAATAAATAACTGAATAAATAACAAGAATGATAACCGTAACATAACATTTAAAATGTGAGTTGATGGTATTTTAAAAATTAGCTTTTTTAAATAGTCTTTTTTTAAATAATTTTTAAAAAATACTTGAAAAATATTAATAGTATTAAACATAAAAAAATTAACATAAGATTTGATGTTTTTTTTAAACTATCATATTAGAAGGATCATGTGACACTGAAGACTGGAGTAATGATGCTGAAAAGTCACAGGAATAAATTACACTTTACTAATATTTTCACATAGAAAACTGTATTAATATTTCAAAATTTTGCTGATTTTACTGTATTTTTAAACAGAAATGCAGCTTTGGTGAGCAGAGAAACTTCTGCCGATAGTGTGTTGTTAACATTCGCATCTACCTAACCTACATTATTATGTGTGTGTGTTTGACCTTTCACCTTTGCTCTAAATAAGCGCTCTTGTTAAACCTCCAGTTGCTGGACTCCTGTATGTTCTCGTTGAGAGGCATTATTCAGGGACGTGAATGCAGGATCCAGGAACTTCATCTGCCAGTTGGGACCTGACGAGAAGATGGACAGACAGAGGAAATGAAAACACAGTTTCTGTTCCAGCAGATCCCGATGTCCCGCTGATGGCAGATGCTGAAAGTAGTTCCGATCAATCGGACCCATCCAGAGTCCTGTCAGTCACGTCCCGCCGCGGGGCAGTCGAATGCCCGCTCTCAATTAAACAGCCTCTTTTAGAGTCCATGCCTGCTCGTTCTCACTCTCGTTTGTTAAAGCTTGTTCCGTTTCATTATCAGAGTCTGGGTTACGGCCTCAGAGGTCGGGAGCGTTACAGTGTTGGTTTACAGAACAACTCGAAGTCACTCCCAAAATCAATCAATTCATACACACTTATTTTTAGCGATCCCATAGAAAAAAACATTTTTGGTTCCTCAAAGAATCTTTTAGTGATCAGTTCTTGCATTTTTTCTTTTAAAATAAACATTTTATAAAGAATATCTTATAAAGAGCCTTTTCTGAAATGGAAAGATTAAATGGATGTTACAGGTTCTTCATGGAATCATCAATGCCAACGAAGAGAGCTTATTTTCAATAGTAAAGTTTGTAGACAAAGACTTCAGAAAGCCTAGCCAGAATGTTTGAAGTAGTTTTAACAGCTTTATGTTTTTAGGTTTTAATTTTGAATGGTTTTTGGTTTTAGTTTGCTAGTTTTAAACACTAGAATTTTGGATTGCTGCATGATTTAGCAAGTTTCTAGCGTTATTTATCACATTTGCTAGCATGATATATCATATTATTATTAGCAGTATATTGTTAGCATTTTTCAGACATGATTTCACATTTTCATAGCATGCATTAACATTTGCTGGCATGATTTAGCATGCTTCATAATTTAATTCCTTGTTTACATGTGTTAGCATTTTGCTAGCTTTAGTTAAACTACTAGCATGATTCAAACGTGGTTTAGCATTTTCATCAGCGTGCATTTAACATTGCTGCATCATCGAAGTTCAGCATGTTTTTAGCATAATTTAACATTGTTTACATGTGTTAGCATTTTGCTAGCTTTAGTTAATTATTAGCATGATTCAAACATGATTTAGCATTTTCATACGTGCATTAACATTGCTAGTATGAGTTAGCATGTTTCTAGCATAATTTAACATTGTTTACATGTGTTAGAATTTTTGCTAGCATTAATTAATTTATTATTAGCATGATTCAAATGATTTAGCATTTTCATAGGATGCATTAAAATTTGCTTGCATGAGTTAGCATGTTTCTAGCATAATTTAACATTGTTAATATGTTCTTAGCATTATTTTGTTAGCATGTTACATTGTTTGCATTTTTCTAGCATGTTTAGCATGTTGCTAGCATTATTTAACATATTATTAGCATGATTTACACATTGCTAATGTTGTTAGCATTAGGTAGCATATTCTAGCATGTTTCTAGTACTAGTTAGCATGTTGTTAACATGTTTTTAAGATGTTTTATTTTTCTAGGTTAGTACATTTTTTTGTCATTTTGTTATGTGCTTTTGGCATTTTATTATATATATTTTAAATATTGCTAATTAGATGTAATTAAGTCCCTCCAGCGGAGTTCTCCTCTATATCAGTGTCAGTGTTTCTGAACTCCTGAAATGCCTCCATTGTAGTCCAAATATTCCTCATTATAATATTTCATGCAGAAATAAAGGGGGGTTGAGTTAGTAGTGTGTTAAAACTGGTGGTTATAATAAGGGGCGGGGCATTTCTTAAACACACTCGAAGCACTCTGACCAATCATAGCACACTGATCCAGCCGACCAATCAGAGAACAATGTGCTTTTAGAAGGAGGGGCTTCATAGGGACAGGAAGTAAACAGAGCGTTACTGACAGACTGGGAAGAGAGGAGCCGCAACAATGGAGAATATGAGGAAAATAATCAACATTTAAGCGGGAAAACCTGTTCTAGTAGAGATTAAAACACAATCAGATCTTTGAACAAGAGACATAGTCAGTTGTACACCTCTTGTACACTATTATCTGATCTGAACTGTAATATAAAACACATTTGAAGGCACTTCTGCTAGTTTTGGTCTTTCCTCTCGTCCCTGGCGGAAGTTCAAATGACGAGCCGCTGATGAATAACATATGGTCATACAAGAGTGCCGGATCAAAATAACTCCTGCTATGTAACCTTGACTGTAGCAAAAGCGTCTGATTACTGACTGGAAATGAAACTGCCAGAGGAGTAAATCAGGACCAAGGACAGCGTGCAGGGCCTCGATCCTTCAGTTTCAATCAAACACAACATTAAAACTGGACTTTGGTTGCACTTTAACAGTGAGTGTCTATGTACAACATAGTTATTCACATAACACTCATCAAAAAACATGCACTTCTGTGCACATATTTGATTTCAGGCAAAAGGCTAAGTAGTGAGACTATTGTACATAATTGGGATTATGTAATTGGGAGACTAAGAAATGATGCATTAATCTTATGTAAAGTAGTTTTTCACTCAACATTCACCAAAAAACTTTTTAAAAAGAGCCATCTTCTTGATGTGAAGAACATTTTAATATTCTAAAGAACCATTTTTCAATTATTAAGAACCTAAAAGGTTCTGTGGACGTTAAAGGTTCTTTATGGAATCATCTGTGCCAATAAAGAACCTTTATTTTTAAACGTGTATCACTCTTAAAAATAAAGGTTCTAAATAGAATCTTAAGGGTTCTGTCAGGCACTTAATTTATACAACCGTTTAGGAGATCCATCATGGATCATTTTATGGATTTAGTTTTAATTACTTATTTTTTTTAGTAAATTAAATGTTATGAAATAATTAGCTCATAAACTTTATCACTAGAATAGAAATAACCCATTAAATATGAAATTTTTATGCAATAATTTAAGACATTTCTCCTTATTTAGAACCTTTATGCCATAAACCCTAAAGTTCTATATAGAACCTTTTGGTAACACTTTACAATAAGGTTCATTTATTAAACATTAGTTCATGCATTAACTAACATTAAATAACCATTTGTTACTGTATTTGTTATTCTTTGTTAACGTTAGTTAATACAAATCTAGCTGTTCATTGTTGTTCATGTTAGTTCACAGTGCATTAACTAATGTTAACAAGATTTTAATAAAGTATTAGTAAATGTTGAAATTAACATTACCAAATATTAACAAATGCTGAAGAAGTATTGTTCATTCTTTGTTAATGTTAACTAATGTAGTAACTAATGAACCTTATTGTAAAGTGTTACCAACCTTTTTATATAGGCTACAAGAGTAGATGTATTATGAAACGATAGATGCTAATAAAGAATATGCGTTAGAATAGAATGCATGACGTATATAGAATATGAATGCAGCTGACTGTTCAGAAATCATTACTCTGTGAAATATGAGAATGTAGGTTAGTCCATCTTCATGATCCAGGACTGAACGGCGCATGCGCACTGAGCATCATGACAGAAGGACAAGAGGCCTTTCCAAAAGATGTGATCAAAACACACGCTTATTCAACCGCATGCGCATTAGAAAAGCTGCCCTTTTGATTTTTTAGGAATAAACAACCCCGTTATGAGATTTTTAATAAATGTATGTGAAAATCACGTGTTCACTCACCGAAATCCCGCGTGAAACATGTACATCCGCGGACCGCCGCCGTTGGCGTATTTTGGGCCGGTAAAGATGAAGTCTTTCTTGATGGACACGTAACTGATCAATGACAAAATGAGCAAAGCGACGCTGAACATCACCAGACCCAGAACACTGACGACCCGAACCATCTCAGCCCAGAAAACACTGCGATTCACAAACGGAGAAGGAACATGATGGAAGTGAGCTGCATCGTTTCAGATGCTGATGATGATGATAAAAAAGATCCGGGATCCGCGGAGTCTCCATCAGCACCGGCCGCTGCCATGTGCAGATAAACGTCGAATATGGGCGTTTAGCTGTAAACATCTGCGCTCATATCCGTCTCATGCAGAAAACACCGGAGATATTTAAAGGAGACTCGATCCTGTTCAGAGAAATCCTAGAAATAAACAAGTCACTGCAGCAGATGGAGGAGCTGGAGCCTCCACGGTCACTAAAGGGTTACACGGATTATCCTGATCACACACACACACGCACACACACATCTGAAATATCCTCATAACAATGCATAACAAACCCATTCTGCCTTTTAGACCTCTGCATAAATGCATAGTATTTTTATTATTATGAAATCATATTGTTATTATAGGGCCAAAAGTGATGTCCGGACAAGGAAATGGACAACTTCACCATTTATTTAAATATTATTAAAAGATTTTGCAAGTACAATCTTGCTTGGAGTCGATTGTTTTATTTGTGACAATAATACCATGAAACATTATAAACTGTGCCGGCAATCATACAAAGAAATTACGAACACATGCAAGAGAGAACCAACAAATATTAATAACTGATTGTTGTTATATGTATACTGATTATGTTTTTTTTCTGTAAGCTTTTTTTTCTATGCATTATTTATTTTATTATATATATATATATATATATTGTGACATAATGATTTCTACACCAACAACAACAATACATAAACCCACAATGTCTGGGCAGTAATGCATAATGTTAATATGTGCAGAGATTACTGTAATCCCAATACAAAATAAAGGTCACAGTGATTTTCGACTAATGGATAGTTTTGGCCTGTGTAAAATCTCATATCATTTCATTTAGTTATGGGTTGTAAGTAACTTTGCAATGTACTAAAATTACAGTAACCTTTGTGGTTACTGGAGAGCTTCAAGCCTAGTTTTATGGAAATTAAAATAGAAATTTGAACATTAAAATCTCCTTCTGCAATTGAAAATGCTAATGGATTTCTCTCAAAGCATCCGGACAAAACCAGGATTGTTAGCAGCCACTAACAGGGACTTAAACATGCTGAAACCTTTGGATTAGTAGATTACATTGTCTGTTTTGTGTGTAAACACTTACTGAGGAACAATCTAAAGCAGCTCTAATCACAACTGAACCTCATAAGTGACTGATCCGAAACACTTTTCAAATACAGCAAAGGCTAATTAAATCTATTGTTAACCATCATAAAACTAGTGCTTTTGTTAACCATCACTAAATTAGTGCATTTGTTAAAAGTCTCTAAACTAGTGCTTTTGTTAACCATCACTAAACTAGTGCTATTGTTAACAGTCACTAAACTAGTGCTTCAGTTAACCATCACTAAACTAGGGCTACTGTTAATCATCACTAAACTAGTGCTACGGTTAACCATCAGTAAACTAGTGCTACTGTTAACCATCATTACACTAGTGCTTCAATTAACATCACTAAACTAGTGCATCAGTTAACCATTACTAAACTAGTGCTTCAATTAACATCACTAAACTAGTGCATCAGTTAACCATTACTAAACTAGTGCTATTGTCAATGATCACTAAACTATTGCTACTGTTAATCATCCCTAAACTAGTGCTATTGTCAACCATCACTAAACTAGTGCTACTGTTAACGATCATTACACTAGTGCTTCAGTTACCATCACTAAACTAGTGCATCAGTTAACCATCACTAAACTAGTGCTATTGTCAATGATCACTAAACTAGTGCTACGGTTGATCATCACTAAACTAGTGCTTCAGTTAACATCACTAAACTAGTGCAATTGTCAACTATCACTAAACTAGTGTGACTGTTAACCATCAACAAACCAGTGCTACGGTTAACTATCACTAAACTAGTGCTATTGTCAACCATCACTAAACTAGAGCTACTGTTAACCATCACTAAATTAGTGATAATTGGTAAACCATCACTAAACTAATGCTATGTTTAATCATCACTAAACTGGTGCTACTGTTAACCATCACTAAACTAGTGCTATAGTTAACCATCACTACACTGAGTGCTTCAGTTAACCATCACTACATTAGTACTATTGTCAACCATCACTAAACTAGTGCTACTGTTAACCATCACTAAATTAGTGATATCGGTAAACCATCACTAAACTAGTGCTATGTTTAATCATCACTAAACTGGTGCTACTGTTAACCATCACTAAACTAGTGCTATAGTTAACCATCACTACACTAGTGCTTCAGTTAACCATCACTACACTAGTACTTCAGTTAACCATCACTACATTAGTGCTATGGTTAACCATCGCTAAACTGAGTGCTGACTTGGGTGCTATGATTAACCATCATTAAACTAGTGCTACTGTTAACCATCACTACACTAGTGCTACTGTTAACCATCACAAAACTAGGGCTATAGTTAACCGTCACTACATTAGTGCTATGGTTAACCATCGCTGAACTAGTGCTACTGTTAACCATCACTAAACTAGTGCTACTGTTAACCATCAATAGACTAGTGCTATAGTTAACCATCACTACATTAGTGCTTTTAGTTAACCATCACTACACTAGTGCTATGGTTAACCATCACTAAACTAGTGCTATGGGTGCTACAGTTAACCATCACTAAACTAGTGCTATTGTCAACCATCTCTAAACTAGTGCTACTGTTAACCATCACTAAATTAGTGCTACTGTTAACCATCTCTAAACTAGTGCTACTGTTAACCATCAATAAACTAGTGCTTCAGTTAACCATCATTACACTAGTGCTACTGTTAATCATCACTAAACTAGTGCAAACGGTTAACCATCACTACACTAGTGCTTCAGTTAACCATCATTACGCTACTGTTAACCATCACTCAACTAGTGCTAAGGTTAACCATCACTAAACTAGTACTAAACTAGTGCTACTGTTAACCATCACTAAACTAATGCTAAGGTTAACCATCACTAAACTAGTACTAAACTAGTGCTACTGTTAACCATCACTAAACTAGTCTTACAGAAGTACTGCAACAGTATTTCTACCTCTCTCGCTTTCACATATTTTTAATTAATGCATGCATTGAAACACATACACAAATTTTTGCTGCTTAAGAAAAACAGACTAAAATCTGTAAAGTTTAACTACACAAAGCTATTAGTGAACACCTGTGATGAATCAGGCCTTTTGTAACCACTCTGAATGTGTAATGCACTTTTGTATCAAACATTCGAGGCAGCCCAGGATATAAACCACACAAATATCAATATCTTATATCTCACTTCTCTGCAGAACACAATAAAGCAGTGAAATTGCTCCTTCTCTCATGAAAAGTTAAAAAGCTGCAAAGGGAATAATTATGAAAAACTCATCAATTTCAGTAGCTGCAGGGAGAATTAAAGATCAGTTTTAGTGGAGCACAAAACAAAATGGATTGCAGTTGAAGTTTAAACTAAACGACTTTCTGGAGCAGAGAGAGAGTTATTATTCAAAGAGAGCAAAATCAAATATCATACACAAAAGAACATTTGCAAAAACAAACATAACTGACTCAGATAACGCATGATATTTAGTACTGTATCTTACCGCAATTGCAAACGTCTTCTGTTTAGAACGACTCCACAAATCTGATATATGGCAGACAAAACACGCAAAACACATATATGATTATATATCCATTAATATCACATCACAAAGAAATCAATATATGCACCATATATTGTAAAATATTGCACTCTGGTCATCAAGATCAAGTTTAGTTAACTTACTAAAACAACTCATTCAGAAGAAATCAGGATTTTGACATCTCATTATTAACACTAGACCGCCAACATTTACATTATTAATTTTTAAATAAATGTCTAAATAGATTTTATTAACTTTTATTTCAGTACATTTCAGTACATAAATGTTGCATTGGCAGCTAAGATCAAATAAGTTCAAGTTTTTTAGATATATTTTTAAATTACATTTAAAGTTTATATTATTTTAAGCAAAGAAAACTTTTTTATGGTTTAAGTTTTAGTTCGGAAAAATCCTGCAACGTCAACAAACACAGAGAAACAAATTGCATTTAAACTTAAATGGGAATCAGATATTTGTGAATTAATATAATATAATATAATATAATATAATATAATATAATATAATATAATATAATATAATATAATATAATATAATATAATATAATATAATATAATATAATATAATATAATATAATATAATATAATATAATATAAGTTTTGCTATATAATTTTGTCAGATATCTAGTGTTTTGCTCTTCCTTCACATTTATTATATTTAAAAAACAGTAAAAAAAATGTAATATTTTCCTCATATTTTAATCAAAATTGTCATTAATTATGAAAATTATATTACGTCATAGTGGAAATATAACATAATATAATTTAACATAATATAATATAACATAATATTTTTATGGTTTAAGTTTTAGTTCGGAAAATCCTACAACGTCAACAAACACAGAGAAACAAATTGCATTTAAACTTAAATGGGAATCAGATATTTGTGAATTAATATAATATAATATAATATAATATAATATAATATAATATAATATAATATAATATAATATAATATAATATAATATAATATAATATAATATAATATAATATAATATAATATAATATAATATAATATAATATAATATAATATAATATAATATAATATATAAGTTTTGCTATATAATTTTGTCAGATATCTAGTGTTTTGCTCTTCCTTCACATTTATTATATTTAAAAAACAGTAAAAAAAATTTAATATTTTCCTCATATTTTAATCAAAATTGTCATTAATTATGAACATTATATTACGTCATAGTGACAATATAACATAATATAATTTAACATAATATAATATAACATAATATTTTTATGGTTTAAGTTTTAGTTCGGAAAATCCTACAACGTCAACAAACACAGAGAAACAAATTGCATTTAAAATTAAATGGGAATCAGATATTTGTGAATTAATATAATATAATATAATATAATATAATATAATATAATATAATATAATATAATATATATAATATAATATAATATAATATAATATAATATAATATAATATAATATAATATAATATAATATAATATAATATAATATAATATAATATAATATAATATAATATTATATAATATAATATAATATAATATAATATAAGTTTTGCTATATAATTTTGTCAGATATCTAGTGTTTTGCTCTTCCTTCACATTTATAATATTTTAAAAAGTAATAAAAAATATTAAATATTTTTCTCATATTTTAATCAAAATTGTCATTAATTATGAACATTATATTACGTCATAGTGACAATATAACATAATATAATTTAACATAATATAATATAACATAATATTTTTATGGTTTAAGTTTTAGTTCGGAAAATCCTGCAACGTCAACAAACACAGAGAAACAAATTGCATTTAAACTTAAATGGGAATCAGATATTTGTGAATTAATATAATATAATATAATAAATATAAGTTTTGCTATATAATTTTGTCAGATATCTAGTGTTTTGCTCTTCCCTCACATTTATTATATTTTAAAAAATATTTTAAAAAATATTAAATATTTTCCTCATATTTTAATCAAAATTGTCATTAATTAGGAACATTATATTATGTCATAGAGACAATAACATAATATAATTTACCAGAAAAGTTTAATAGTAAAGATAACGGTTAATCGTACCAGTAAAGAATTAGGAAAGTGTGTGTGTGTGTTTCCTGCTGCAGGAAAGAGAGAATGTAGGCGAGATGTTGAGGTGAAATGAGCAGACCGATACGGCTAAAGCGCGGGTCAGATGAATGGGGACATTACATGAGGAGACGGCTGCTGAGTTTTTGATGTATGGCTCAGAGGTCAGTGTGTGTGTGTGTGTGGTGGCCAGGCCAGGGAGGGATACGGTCGCTAAGCAACAGACTGACCAGAGAGACTCCTCTGATTGGAGTTTCATGGGATTAATTTCCACGTGCAGAAGATGACCAGCGTCAATCACAGCAACACTCGTTCATCAGAGAACAGAAAAAAGTGTGTGTGAGAGAGTTTACAGTGGCTAAACACTCACTAAGCACTCATCAATCTCAGCTCAGCTCAGCTTGTGCTGTTGTCAGAGGAAGAGGGATGGCAGTGTGGACGAGCGAGGGCAAGAATGGTTCAGTGATGGACTTTAGTTCAATAGTTTGACAATCTGAACAATCACTGGTCACACACACTCAGACTATTTAGGTCCCGTTTACACTACCATACAGGTGTGTAAAGTCTGTTCTAGGGTTGCATATTCTGGGAATTTTCAAAGATGGAAACTTTCCATGGAAATTAATGGGAATTTAAGGGAATTAACAGGAATTTATGGGAATAAACGTGAATAATGTGGGAATTTTCAAAGTTGAGGGTTGGCTCTTCATAGGGAACTTAAATATAGTTGAGGAAAGTATATTTTAGCATAATCTTGACTAAAACAAACAGATGCCATTCAAATACACTTGAATATCCATGCCATTCCTCAATCACAATCCGATGAGTGAAGTAGGATCTAGTTTAACTAAGAGAGTGCAATTCCCGGTCGCGCACACTCTCGCGGTCTTCAAACTGTCTTGCTCTCTCTCCTCCCTCGTGGCTCGCGCATATCAATGAATTGAACTGACTGAATATCTTTGAGAATACATGACGGTAAATGGTCGGTAGACCAAAGTTTTTTTTTTCTTCTTCTGAACTACCACTGGTTGTGAAGTGTGCTTAAATAACGTCGCCTTATCATCTCTGAAAAGCGCTCCACACATTCAGATGATATAAACCACACTTTCAATAAAAAAATATCTGTTAATGACATGTCCGATTCGCGAACCAATGACTCCTTTGAACCAATTCACTTTAATGAATGGTTAAAACAACTGATCTATCCAACACTGAACTCAAGAGACATAAATCCATTTACTAAAGTCTTGTTAACTACATTAGTTAACATTCTATTAATATTAGTTTCTATGTGGATTTACTTCATGACAAAACCACCCCAGTCATTCTAGAATGATTCACTTCTTTCCAAATAGAGCTATTCAAGTCATCTGGAGAAATTGTTTTTATATCGCAATATATATCAGTGGAAAAATAAAATATCGTAATGCCATTTTTTACCAATATCGTGCAGCCCTAATTCATCTAGTAGCAATGCTGATAAGTTAGATGCTAAATAAGCTAGCTAACTCTTATTTACCACATAAGGCAGATGCTAGCTACCTCATGTGTCTGTTTTTTCTGCCTCCCGCAATATGTTTTCAAGATCATTCCAGTTGTTTAGCTAGTCTTACTATTTATGTATCTGTTTAAGCCATTGCATTAGTATTCTTATTTCTTACAAGCTCTTGCATTGCATGAGTATTTTACAGAAAAATGCCATTGCACCATCCGATGTTCTAATATCGAATATTTCCAAAATTCCCATGGAAATTTACCAGAAATGTTCTGCCCCTTTGCAACCCTAGTCTGTTCTGCTCAACAATACTGCTTTTATTTGATCAAAAATACTGAAATATTATTACAATTCAAATCAGCTGTTTTCTATGTGAATATATACTAAAATGTAATTTATTACTGTGATCAAAGCTGAATTTTCAGCATCTTTACTCCAGTCTTCAGTGTCACATGATCCTTCACAAATCACTGTAATATGATGATCTGATGCTCAAGAAACATTTATGATTATTATCAGAGTTGAAAATAGTTGTTGTGGAGACTATGATATATTGTCTGTTTGCAGGATTATTTGATGAATATAAAGTACATTATATAGTTATGCAGTCGATTAGAATGATTACAGATGTTGATCTACCTGTAGTTTCTGTAGAGATATTAAGGTTTGACGTTCATAATCCACACACAACAACTATTGCCACAAGAGTGTGAGATTATCTCTCTCTCTCTCTCTCTCTCTCTCTCTCTCTCTCTCTCTCTCTCTCTCCCGTGCAAAAGCTCATCTAACCTGGTGGCCATGAACTCATGCATCACTGACATGTGACTAGGGTTGGGTATCGTTTGAATTCTAACGATTCTGATTTCGAATTACTTGTTTCGATTTCCGGTTCCTAACGATTTCTCGATTCCGATTCTTTTAAGAGGCAGGGTCAAAAAAGTTTAGCTAACCTTGCTAACCAACGGTCTTTCTGAAGGAAATACTCCTTCTGTCATAAATACTCCTTTTGTCACAAATGTTGCATTTTGCCGAGATTTCGTTATTTTTAGAAAAGTCGAAGCCACACTTTGGACCATCGACGTAAGCTACTCATGTTCGAACTCGCGCTGTTATGCCAACACTTCCGGTAGACGCTTCTTCGTTGGTGTTGTTCAGCGGTTTCTTCTTCCGGTCGACGGACTGTGAATATCGAAACTAGGAATCAAAATTTTAACTTTTGAATCGATTTCTGGAAAAACAAAAAGTTAGTCCCGGTTCCAATTCGAATCTCAATTCTCATACCCAAACCTACGTGTGACACACTCAAACACACACACACACACTTTTCGCACACACAGACCCTAGCCCTAACACACATTCATTCACACACCCACACACACTCGGCACACACATACCCACACACACCCACACACACACGCACACACACACACACATCCAGCCAGACAAAGACTGTTCTGTTATTATCTGTGTGTGTGACTGAGTGAGTGAATGACAAAGACTGTTCTGTTATTATCTCTGTGTGTTAGTGTGTGTGTGTGTGTGTGTGTGTGTGTGTGTGTGTGTGTGTGTGTGTGTGTGTGTGTGTGTGTGTGTGTGTGTGTGAGTAGAGAGAGAGTAATTGCCAAAAACGTTTCTGTTATTATCTCTTTCTCTGTGTGCATGTGAGTGTGTGTGTGTGTCTGTGCTGTGTGTGTGAGAGTGAGTGTGTGTGCATGTGAGAGTGTGTGTGAGACAGTGAGTGAATGACAAAGACTGTTCTGATGTTATCTCTGTGTATGTGTGTGTGTGTCCACTCACTGAGTAGTATGATTCATTCAGCTGCTCTGTGTGTGTGTTTTATGTCTTATCACATTACTGTGCTGCTTCTGTGTGTATGTGTGTGTGTCTCCAGACCGATAAGATCTGCTGTCCTCATGTTAAGGACTTCACTGATAACATTAAAACACACTCGGAAACAATGGCAGTGAAAATGACATCACACTCCGACCGTTGACAGAGAAACAGAGCAAACAGAGTCGAAACATGAAAGGCAAATGATCAACCCTTCAACACACACACACCAGTGCAGCAGTGACGCTCATTTTCTGGGTTCTGGGGACAAACGTATCTTTTTTTCATGATAATCACAAACTTATCCAAAAAAAAAAAATCACAATGAATTATACAAGAGTTTCAGAAAACATCTCAATAAATCTGCTTGAATTTGTCTTAATGAGAACTTAAACATGTCTCATCAGAGGATTATTCATTTTACAGCACTAAGACTCGTCTCAGATTCATCTGTTGATAAATAAATTAAACAATCTCATTACGGTTTACTGTCGTAGAAAAGCCCAGGTTTGCAGTCATTACAACTAAAAGTCATTTTTCTGGAGAAATAACTGAGATCTCAGCTGTGATTTGTCTTGTGTAGCTTCATTCATCAAGCACAAGAAACAAATCTGTTTAATGATGTAACATCTCTTACACGATTAGCCCACAGATAGCCTACGAACATGAAGATAACGGTGAGATAAAGTGAGAATAATGATGGTCTGCAGCAGCAAATAACACTCACTACTAATGCATTTAAGATCCTGATTGCTTCATAATCTTTATATTATATCCAGACTGCCATACAATGACAGCAAACTAAAATCACATGACCTTTTCCTCAATATGTATTTTACAAAAGAGGCTTTTTATCAAGGCGAACTATTTCTTTAACGTTTTTGACCTGTCACCAAATAATATGGAGAAATGATAAAATACTGATTTGTTTCGACTAATATTTGCCAGGTAGATGTCAGAGGCAGTGATCGTCAAACTTCTGCAGAGCTGAGATAGAAATTAAACAACACGTTGAAGAACAGGTCGAGACCTCGTTCCAAGACGCTCTCCACAACACCTCTTAATATTTTTTGCCAAATGCATTTAAAACAAATTCAATTTTTAATGCTTCCAAACATGAACTGCTTCAGTCAATCTCATACTTCCCTCTTCTGAAGTCGCAATTTGAGCTGGTAGTGTTCAAAGTGCTTTGTTGTAAAAAAAGATTAGAGATCATTTATTGGGGACATCTTATTAAAGCCAAAATGTTTCATTTTCCCATTACTTATCAACACTATATAATTATTTATTGCATTATCTATTCTAGATTCTGGAACTTCAGTCAAACACATGCTGGTTTTGCTGCTAACAGTCAAAATAATTAATTGGTTTGAGTAGAATAAACTTAAATTCAACAAATTAGTTCAGTCAAATTAATTTGTATGAGTATTTTGCTATTTATCTGTTTCTTTCAAGTTCACAGAACTGATATATTTAAGTAAACTGAACTGTTTCAATTGTTTTGCGTTTTATGAAATTATTTATTTTAATTTAGACGAACTTAAGTTTAACTGAAATGGCTGGGATATCTATTTCCCAGCATGCTTTGCCGATGGCACTCGGAAGAGAGTGTAAATGATAAAATGATTTGCAATATAATGTTTTGTGTGTGTGTGTGTGTGTGTGTGTGTGTGTGTGTGTGTGTGTGTGTGTGTGTGTGTGTGTGTGTGTGTGTAAGATTAATGTTAAGTGTGAGATTTAGTAGTGATTATTGTTTTGTTATGCTAATTTAGAAGAATTTCTGTTAATGTTGGCTTTAGGATAGTTACCATCATGTTGACTTGAGAGCAAATACCGTCAGCTTGATTTGAGAGCAAATTTATCCCTTTATATTATTATGCTCATACACTGTAAAAAAATATTTTTAAGATTTGTTATCACAACATTTTTTCTTTTGTCAAATCAACTTGAATAATTTATTTAGTTCAGATAACTTATTATTTTGAGTTTCTGATGATTAAATCAATCTCCTTCATTGTATTAACTCACTTTTTCCAGTTCAATGAACTTAAAATTTTAAGGCAGCCAGGTTACTTATTTTTTAAGTTAAACCAACAATTTTTTACTGTGTACAGCAAGTGCTTCTGTGCTTGTAAGTGCTTATAACATAATGTTTCTAATATGTTAGCATGTATTACGTCAGCAGATTAGCTTTTAAAGCTAACTAAGTTTATACTATTAAAAGTGATTTGAGTTCTGCCAACTTATTCGGGTTTACAGTGTACTTTATAGATTTAAGTTATAGTAACTAATTAGTAATTATTTATCGCATTATCTATTCTAGATTCTGGAACTTCAGTCAAACACATGCTGGTTTTGCTGTGTATGAAACATACAATATGCTGATGTTTGATTCTTGAATGAATCATTCTTAAAAGTAACCGGTTCGAGTCAGTTCACAGAATTGATCTGTAATTTTGAATAAGCCAATCTCTGAGAGATGAACAGATAAAACCTACAGGCAGAGTTGAAAGTCAGCTTATTGGTAATGTTCAGTTAAAAAATAATCAAATGTTCAGTTTTATTTGATTCGTTCATTTCAAATAAGTTCTTTGGTTCAGTAACCCATTCGATTAAGTCCGATTCAGTGAACTGGGTAAAAAAGAATGATTCGTTCATGAAACAATATGCTTTAAGTGTTTATACATATATGTAAATATGGACTACTTCAGCAAACACACATTGTAGCTGTTGTGGGCAAAACTAATCATTCAGTAATTTTACATTTATTCCACACACCACTTGGAAACTCAGGTTTCCCAGTGGTAAATATGCCTTGAGAGATAGTTCATGTCCAATTTCCTAAAGATTGTAACTTGTATTTTTGGTTATTCTTATAGCACGTGAGGCAGCAAAACTAAAGGCTATTCAATAAACTTGTCCAGTGTCTTTAAACATGCTTGTGGTTCTGTACAATTCACTGTAGAAGTTTGCAAACCAAAGAGACTATGTGCACCCCAATTGGCACACTGTATGTGCTATTATAGAGCCGCACGACTCTGAAATCTGAGAATTGAGAATCATGAACTGAGAATCATGTTTTTTTTTGTTGTTGTTTCAAGATCACGATTCTGAACTGATATCTAAGCAAAATAACATGTATTTTACAAGAGTTTCTGACAAAGAAAGTAATTGTTGCAGTCCATTTAAAAATATTTAATAAATCAGAATGAACTGAGTTCAGGAATGATTCAAGGACTCACTCATAAAAAACTGTTTCATCACTGGATGATTCAGTGTTTTTGAACGATTCTAACGAGTGAATGATTCAATGACATGTTTTAACAGTCACTTGTCGTTAACGATGTGATCGATAATCAGGGGTGATGAACTGAGAAATCAAATTTTCCTTGAGCTTTTGACATCTTGAGGTCATCAGATTATAAGAGAATATCCTGTAAGTTTCAGAACTGAAAACGTCCTTGTTAGTCCAATAAAAGCTTTTATTGACACCAGCCTCAGCAAACAACTTGTTTTTAAAAGTGGGGAACTTTGACGTACAAAGAGGATAAAACACCACCCCCGCAGAAGAAGATCAACGCCTACTTCAACACGGCTGGTTTAGCCCCGCCTACCGATTCGCACATTACACGCATAGCTAAATAACATAGATGCCTACCTCGTGATGACAAACCGGATCGAGCTACCGAGCAATACAGAATATTGTGCCGTGCCTGGTTGTGGAAGAAGACAGTCGCTGCATAAGCTTCCTCTGGATTCCAATAGGACTGCATGGATAAACTTTATTTTTAATGACGTTTCAGCTGATGAGGTAAAACATTGTCCGTCTGTTCGCTTCATTTCACTGAGGATTGTTTTGTAAACAAGACTGGATTTGCAGACCGATTTAGAGTAAAGAACGGTGCTGTGCCGTCTATATGGATCTGACAAGAATTGTGCAACACACGGACTCTGGGTCGAACAAGTGTATGGACGAATCATTCTGGTTGCCATTTTGCAACATTGGACGTTTTCAAAACAATTTCCCCCAAGTGCATCGATGGGTGAGTTGAAACTCATTATAATATGCAAAACTGTTATCCACTCACAGCAGTGGGCGTTTACTTCCTAGTCTTCAGTGCGAGACGCCCATTAAAACCAATCGTTTTCAGCTAGGCTCAAAACTAGGGTACAAAATTACTATTATTACTTATTCATTTTGATGTTTTTGAATGCAAAAACCAAGCGAACGTCATAAGTTGACCTCAGGCAACAATATAATAAAATATAAAAAGCCAGTTCATGACCCCTTTAATTTGAAACACAAAGTTACTTTCTAAAGGTGATTTACTCTAATTCGATTTCTACTGTAGACATCAGTGTTTATATCTGAACTATAATCTTTTATTCCAGTGCTTCTGTGATCATTTCAATGATTGTAACACAGAAATAATGAAACTGTGTGGTTGAAAAGACTGTTTGTAAAGCTGTTTCATATTTACACATGACACCAGCTCTCTCTAGATCAGAACACAGATCTGAATATTCGCTGTGATTTTATCAAAGCTTTAATTGACACAAGAAAATCACTGTCATTTAAGAATAAGATCTTGTGGGTGTTTGAATTGAGATTAATCGTGCCGCTCGAGGGAGGGGCTGTGAGACTCCAATGTTAACTGACAAAATAACCTTATAAAATTCATACACTACATGCCTGAGTACATAGTGTAGCCTATAAGCACAGCATTTAGGACTCAATTTAATCTTCCCAGGGAAATTAATCCTTAAAGGGTTAGTTCACTCAAAAATGAAAATGATGTCATTAATGACTCTCCCTCATTTCATCCTAAGCTTCGTAAGACCTCCATTCATCTTCGAGACACAGTTTAAGATATTTAAGATTTAGTCCGAGAGCTTTCTGTCCCTCCATTGAAAATGTATGTAGATACAAGACAAAATACAGTGACAATACAATATAATGCTGAATAAAGTCATAGTTTTTGTTATTTTTGGACCAAAATGTATTTTCAATGCTTTAAAATCTTCTAACTAACCCACTGATGCCACATGGACTACTTTGATGATGTCTTTATTATCTTTCTGGACAAGGACAGTATACCGTACACACATGTTCAATGGAGGGACACTAAATCTAAAATATATTAAACTGTGTCCCGAAGATGAACGGAGGTCTTACGAATTTGGGACGACATGAGAGCGAGTGATTAATGACATCATCTTCATTTTTGGGTGAACTAACCGTTTAAACATTCCTCCTTCTCTATCCTTGGCACTTAACCTGTGTATCAGCGTCCGACAGACACAGAGACATGCAAATAAAAACTCAAGTTACATTTGTAAGAAGCGAGACGTGTGTGTCAGGAACGGATGATAAACCTTTGTTTAAAGGGAGTGTCTTTTTGATCCTGTAATCTAATTCTCTGGTTTCTTATTAACTATCCTGGTTACTGTGAGATCCTCTCCCAACACACATAACCGTCATATATTTATTCAAGACTCATTACCAAATGAGAGAAGGAGCGATTTTAGTCTTTGCTTGGACAGAGGAAGAGATAATGAGCCAATCTCATGCGTGCGTGTGTGTGTGTTGACCTGACATGATAACACTTTTGCAATGGAACAACAGCAAAGTAATGTAATTCCAGTGTGGTAAGGGTTAGCATATTAGTTACTATCTGCAAAATAAGAGGTTGAAACAAATCGAAGTTGGAACGACAGGAAAGAAGATTTCCAAAAGTTCAAGTGAACGTCCAACACAATCTAATGGCAATTCGTAACTATTTTATGTTTTGCATAATAGGTAGCCTACTTAATATTAATAAAAATACCTAAATAAATAAAAACTCAAAAAATAATTTAAATTATATCTGCCTTTTGTGTTGTTCTTGTTATACCCATACTGGAATAACAAATATGATCCATTTTTTTATCACAAATGCAATGAAAATACAAGTACCAGTAATCAGTATCGGCAAGTCCTAAAACTAAAAATATGGTATCAGACTTACTCTGGAAAAAGTGGTATTGGTGCATACCTAAAAAGTGATTGCAATGATTGCGGTGTCATAATCGTTATATTTGTGATTAGTGATGTACTGAAACCGATACTGGAATAACTAATATGATTCATATTCTAATGATTTCCCTTTCAACATTTTTTTTAATTACAAATGCAATGAAAATACAAGTATCGGTAATCAGTATCGGCAAGTACTAAAAATAAAAATATCGTATCTGAATCTGAAAAAAATGTGGCATCCCTAAAAATGTGATTTCAATGATATTGGTTCCGTTTGTTATTATAATAGTTGTGTTTAGGGAGGTACTGATACCGATACTGGAATAACTAATAAGATTCATATTCCTTTCATTTCTCAATTGAACTTTTTTAAAACTACAAATGCAATTAAAAGATAGAAATATCGGTAATATCGGCAAGTACTAAAAATACAAATATGGTATCAGACTCGCTCTGGAAAAAGTGGTATCGGTTTCATCCCTAAAAAAGTGATTGCAATGATATCGGTCCTCTGTGTCATTATCGTTATAGTTGTGATTAGGGATGTACTGATACCGATACTGGAATAACTAATATGATTCATATTCTAATGATTTCCCTTTCAACATTTTTTTTATTACAAATACAATGAAAATACAAGTAGCAGTATTCAGTATCGGCAAGTACTAAGAATAAAATATTGTATCTGAATCTGAAAAAAAGTGGCATCCCTAAAAATGTGATTTCAATGATATCGGTTCCGCTTGATATTATAATAGTAGTGTTTAGGGAGGTACTGATACCGATACTGGAATAACTAATAAGATTCATATTCGTAAAATTTTTTAATCCAACTTTTTAAAACTACAAATGCATTTAAAAATAGAAATATCGGTAATCAGTATCGGCAAGTACTAAAAATATGGTATCAGACTCGCTCTGGAAAAAGTGGTATCAGTGCATCCCTAAAAAAGTGATTGCAATGATATCGGTTCTACGGTGTCATTATCGTTATAGTTGTGATTAGTGATGTACTGATACCGATACTGGAATAACTAATATGATTCATATTATAGTGATTTCCCTTTCAACATTTTTTTTTAAATTACAAATGCAATGAAAATAATATAGCTGCGAGGCAGCGATTCGCGGGCCCAAGCCGGTGGCACGCAATCCCGGTGCCTTTAGTTACCTGGAGGCACCGGGATGGCGGTACCCGCCGGCTTTGGCCTCTCATCGCTGCTCGCAGCTATATATATATATATATATATATATATATATATATATATATATATATATATAAAGCCGGTGGCACCGCCACCTTGGTGCCTTTAGGGTTATTCTGCACGAACGTGCAAAAACGTAACCCCTGCTTTGGAATACATACTAGTATGTATTCCACAATTGGAATACATACTAACATACTAGTCAGAACTGAATAGTTGATATCTGAATGACAGATCACCATAGAAGTCAATGGAAAAAATGTGACTAGTAACAAAAGAATAGTTACTAGTCACCATTGAAATAAGTACTAGTGTCTAATGAATAAGTACTAGTATCTATTTAATAGGTACTAGTATCTAATGAATAAGTACTCAGTAACTAATTGATAAGCATTGGTATGTAATGAATAAGGACTAGCATCTAATGAATAAGTACTAGTATCTAATAAATAAGGACTAGTGTCTAATGAATAAGTACTAGTATCTTTAAAAAGGTACTAGTACCTAAAGAATAAACACTAGTATCTAAAGAAAAGGCACTAGTATTAAAGAATAAGCACTAGTAGCTAATGAATAAGTACTAGTACTTAATGGAATAGATACTAGTATCTAAAAAATAAGTACTAGTAGCATGAAAATAGAGACTAGTAGGTTAAAATGATTAAATGTTAAAACGGCTTGCCATACTCTATCTGTCGTTTCGACTAGTCACAATTACGTTACAGATATCTTAAATGATAATACAAACTATCCAAAATGTAATTACGACTAGAAAGACGTTGTTGATATCTACAATGTTAATTACGAATACTCAAACTTAGCTTTTAAATGTTAAAAGGGCTTGCCATACAGAAGTGTAGGCTCAGAGAACACTCAACATTTTCAAACCAAAATATCTGACTTTCTGTGGGTCCTAGCTCATGAGTGTAAATTAGAAAGTTGTCCGGCTTGAGGAGAATATATGAATATATGAAACGATGAGATCAACATGTGTACTGAGTTTCATATTATTACATGCAAGCGTGTTTGATTTATGGACCAAGTTTTTGGACCCCGTTCCAGGGGGCGCTGTCTAGCCCCTTTGCCACACCCGGGTACCATCTTCAGCCCGGCTCTGATGGCTGTGGGATCTGACCTGTGTGCAAAGTTTCAAGAGTTTTCAAACCCATTAAGGGCCCCAAAAGCCGCTAAGAGACTCAAAATCATCAAAAAAAAGGAATGTTAAAGTTTGATGCGTTGCTATGGCAACATTATCTTAGATATTGAATAATGCTTTCACAGCTCTTCATCTGGCGTGTGTTTACATTATACAGATGAAGTTTGAAGCAAATCGGGTAAAAGTAAGAGTGTGATTTCAAAGCATTTTGAAAGTGAAACACTTTCTGCTGCCAGTTGGTGGCGCTATATATTTGACTCACAATAGTCACATCCATGTGATCGGCCTCTTACAACGAACACACTGCTGAAGTTTCATCAAGATCAGTTAATGTATGCAGAAGTTTTAACACACTTCCTTTTTGATTTATTTACTTACTTTTTTGATTTATGGACCAAGTTAATTTAATTAATACACTAATTATATAAAACTATTGTCAATGCACTACAATTAAACAGGTTATATGCCTTTACTTATAAAAAAATAAAAATAAAAACTTATTTAAAAAATACCAGGCTTCAGAAATGTATTTACTTTAGCCAGGCCAGCACACAGTGAAATGGTTAAGCCCCCTCCCCCTACACACACACACACACACACACACACACACACACACACACACACACACACACACACACACACACACACACACACACACACACACACACACACACACACACACACACACACACACACACACACACACACACACACACACACACACACACACACACACACACACACACACAGACTGTGTGTCAGGAGACTCAAAATCACACACACACACACAGACTGTGTGACAGGCAAAGACAGGCCTAGGCTCAGAAAGAGCATGATCATATTCAAACTACAATATCTGACTTTCTGTGGGTTTGAGCTTATTATTGTTAATTAGAAAGTTGTTTGGCTTGAATAGAACAATATACACGGCAAGTTTTGTAACTGTCAGTAAAACTAACCAAGTTATAACACACTTTATGTGTCCTTTTTTAGTCAAAAAAATCCGCCACGGCCAAACCGTTCGAGATATCACAAATCCGTCCGGAATTTAGCATCCTCAATGTCTTGACTTCATGCACACCGAGTTTGGTGGTGATTGGTAACAGCATGGGTTGTAATTTGATGTTTTTCTAGGACATTTATTTAAAAAAAAAAAAACATAATTCCCGACTTCCGTTTGAACTGTCGTAAAACTTAGAGCACGAAAGTTGTTTGGCCTGATGTGATCTATGAGTGTACCGAGTTTCATATTAATCCATGCACGTGTGTTTGATTTATGGACAAATGTTCGAATCCCTAAAAGAATGCATCCTAAAAGAATGGTAAAGTTTGATGCGTCGCCACGGCAACAGTTTCAAAGATATCAAGAATCCATTCATAGGTCTTCATCTGCCGTGTATTTACATTATACAGATGAAGTTTGAAGCAAATCGGGTAAAAATAAGAGGGTGATTTCAAAGCATTTTGAAAGTGACACACTTCCTGCTGCCAGTTGGTGGCGCTATAACTTTGACTCACAATAGTCACATCCATGTGATCGTCCTCTTACAGCGAACGCACTGCTGAAGTTTCATCCAGATCAGTTAATGTATGCTGAAGTTATGACACACTTCCTGTTTCACGTTTCTCGCCATAGTTTCGTTTCCTCGCCACGGCCAAACCGTTCGAGATATCAAAAATCCCCACGCAAACTTTCATCCTCAATGTCTTGACTTCACGCTGACCGAGTTTCGTCGAATTTGGATCAGAGCTCTAGGAGGAGTATTTAAAAGTTCATTGCGTGTGTTTTACAAAAAAACCTCAATAGCCGACTTCCTGTTGGGCTGGGGTAAAAAGTAAGAACGTGAGGTATAGATGAAATTATGCTATCGACATGTGTACCGAGTTTCATATTATTACATGCAAGTGTGTTTGAGTTATGGACCAGGTGTTCGGACCCCATTCCAGGGGGCGCTGACGAGCCGCCCTGCCACGCCCGGGTACCAGCTTCAGCCCGGCTCTGATGGCCGCGGGTTCTGACCCGTGTGCAAAGTTTCAAGAGTTTTCGAGCATGTTAAGGGCCCCAAAAAGTGCCCGAATAGTCGCTGCAAAGAAAAAAAATAAAAAATAAAAATAAATAATCGGAAGGAAAACAATAGGGCTCTGCGCCCTTTCAGGCTTGGGCCCTAATAATCGGAAGGAAAACAATAGGGCTCTGCGCCCTTTCAGGCTTGGGCCCTAACAAGTATCGGTAATCAGTATCGGCAAGTACTAAAAATATCGTATCTGAATCTGAAAAAAAATGTGGCATCCCTAAAAATGTGATTTTAATAATATCGGTTCCGCTTGATATTATAATAGTTGTGTTTAGGGAGGTACTGATACCGATACTGGAATAACTAATAAGATTCATATTCCTTTCATTTTTTACTCCAACTTTTTTAAAAATACAAATGCATTTAAAAAATAGAAATATCGATAATCTGTATCGGCAAATACTAAAAATCTAAGTATCTGTATCATTCTTGTTTAGGAAAAACTGATATTGGTGCATCCCTTGTGGTGTGGCATTTATGGTTATAGTTATAGTTCTTGGTGTGAACAGGCATATACAGTCAAAGAAAATATGACTTTGATTTGATCTGAAGACTTAGAGTTCAGGTAGCTGAAACTGCAAATAAAAAATTACCCAGCATTCCAAAGCTCTGTTATCTGATTGCTGTTTTCTTGCTGATGTCAGCCGGATCCTTTCTGGCTTTCTAGGAAACTGTCATTAGTGGAGCCGATCGCCTGAGCCGATCTGGAAAGTTCTCACGTTAAGCTCTCGCCGATCTAGAGAAGAAATTAAAATGTGATGAGCTGATCCATGTTGTTATTCTGGGAAAGTTCAAGCATTGATCTGATCCTCTCTGTTGATTCGGCTGGGTGAATGTTAACTTACAAATACAAACACACAAACAACTGAAAGAATAAGTGAGATACAAAATACAGTGCAAACATATACCATTGCGGACACCGGGGGAATTTCACACTTCCACTCATGTTTAATTGAGAAGCTCATCCCAGATGAGGTCATATCACAGCGTGTCAGATAAAAACCTGTTAGTTTCTCTCTCCTCTCGGAGGAACTGCAGGATAGTGTTGAGGATCTGCCCAGAGCCCCCGAACACTTCTGATAGCGTGCTGTACATCACTGTCTGTCCTCGGATCAAGAAGCGCAGGTGGATAATGATACGAGTCTCTGAGAGATTTAGAAACCTCAACAGAAGTCATTCGCCATGCATTGAGTTTATCGTCCCGCTGAGAGACATTCGCTTCGGACTCGCTGCACCGCAGACAGAACATTCAAAACACTTACACCAATAACTAAGTAAATAAATAATGCTATAAAACACATGATATGAACTATAATAATAAGAAAGAAATAAAATATATATAATACGTTTATAAAAAAATTAAGAATTAATAAATAAACTAAAATAATAATAATAAAGAAAATGAATTAACAAAAAATAATCCACATCTTACATGCATTTACAGAATAAATAAACAACACCACATAATATAAACTATAATAATAAAGAAAAATATAGCTGCGAGCAGCGATTGCGGGCCCAAGCCGGTGGCACCGCAATCCCGGTGCCTTAGTTACCTAAAGGCACCGGGATGGCGGTACCGCCGGCTTTGGCCCTCAGTCGACTGCTCGCAGGCTATGTGTATGTGTGTGTGTGTGTGTGTGTGTGTGTATGTGTGTGTGTGTGTGTGTATGTGTGTGTGTGTGTGTGTGTGTGTGTGTGTGTGTGTATGTAAAGCCGGTGGCACCGCCACCTTGGTGCCTTTAGGGTTATTCTGCACGACGTGCAAAAGCGTAACCCCTGCTTTGGAATACATACTAGTATGTATTCCACAATTGAAATACATACTAACATACTAGTCAGAACTGAATAGTTGATATCTGAATGACAGATCACCATAGAAGTCAATGGAAAAAATGTGACTAGTAACAAAAGAATAGTTACTAGTCACCATTGAAATAAGTACTAGTGTCTAATGAATAAGTACTAGTATCTATTTAATAGGTACTAGCATCTAATGAATAAGTACTAGTAACTAATTAATAAGCATTGGTATGTAATGAATAAGGACTAGCATCTAATGAATAAGTACTAGTATCTAATAAATAAGGACTAGTTTCTAATGAATAAGTACTAGTATCTTTAAAAAGGTACTAGTACCTAAAGAATAAACACTAGTATCTAAAGAAAAGGCACTAGTATCTAAAGAATAAGCACTAGTAGCTAATGAATAAGTACTAGTACTTAATGGAATAGATACTAGTATCTAAAAAATAAGTACTAGTAGCATGAAAATAGAGACTAGTAGGTTAAAATGATTAAATGTTAAAACGGCTTGCCATACTCTATCTGTCGTTTCGACTAGTCACAATTACGTTACAGATATCTTAAATGATAATACAAACTATCCAAAATGTAATTACGACTAGAAAGACGTTGTTGATATCTACAATGTTAATTACGAATAGTCAAACTTAGCTTTTAAATGTTAAAAGGGCTTGCCATACAGAAGTGTAGGCTCAGAGAACACTCAACATTTTCAAACCAAAATATCTGACTTTCTGTGGGTCCTAGCTCATGAGTGTAAATTAGAAAGTTGTCCGGCTTAAGGAGAATATATGAATATATGAAACGATGAGATCAACATGTGTACTGAGTTTCATATTATTACATGCAAGCGTGTTTGATTTATGGACCAAGTTTTGGACCCCGTTCCAGGGGGCGCTGTCTAGCCCCCTTGCCACACCCGGGTACCATCTTCAGCCCGGCTCTGATGGCTGTGGGATCTGACCTGTGTGCAAAGTTTCAAGAGTTTTCAAACCCATTAAGGGCCCCAAAAGCCGCTAAGAGACTCAAAATCATCAAAAAAAAGGAATGTTAAAGTTTGATGCGTTGCTATGGCAACATTATCTTAGATATTGAATAATGCTTTCACAGCTCT
>JAQIUQ010002541.1:22500-149089 GCA_030378365.1 Hybognathus amarus | reverse complement strand
TGATGTACTCGTTCAGTTAGTATTGTTAGGATGGCTTCAGGCTGGTGAGCCATGCCACAGCCTAACAACAACCCCCTCCAACAAGGATGCATTGAGTCTCCCCCCGGGCAGCCACGCTCGTCCCTTATAATGATGCGGGGGGTTGTTCTGGAAGCATTTCAAGCTTAAGTTGGTTTTTCCCTTGCAGCACAGAATCCCAAGCCATGCCAAACTAGTGGTGATGTTTTCAGTGTCCGTGGATCTGTTTCTGAATGGGCGACTCTGTGGGCAGAGGAACATTGGCAGAGGCCACAGATTCTCACAAAGAACAAGCAAGGGAACTCGGCTTGGTGGCCATGGGTCTGCCTTAATGTGCTTCCGAGGCCATTGTGCAGGCGTCAATGCCTGGCAGTGGCGTTACCGTGCCCAGTGCTGTTAATGAGCTTCCTCTGCTTTTTTTCCCCTCAGATTTTTTGTAGTTGGGTCCCTTGGGGCACCGCAGCCTTATGCAGCACGTTTTTTTTTTCACCAACCCCAGTTGGTATGCGGAGAAGAGCTGACAGGCTGCAAGGTGAGGTAGATGGCCTACTTTTGAGGCCTAGAGTTGCAGCGAGACTCTTTGAAAGGGCAGATGAAGGAGAAAAAACGTAGTGTAAGCATAGAAACCCTTTCTGAATGCGTTATCTGTTGAGTTTGTGCAGTTGAACAAAAACCTACAATAACCTGTAAGACCAGAACCTCTCTTAATCAGTGCTCAAATGCCCAGAGAAGACGTCAAATCTTGATTTGTCTAACCAGGTTCAGGAAGGAACTGGCGGATCTCTGTTTCTTGTATCTGGTTTGTACAGCCTGTTCTTTCTTACAAATATCCAAAATGATTGCAAACTACCACTTACATTTGTCTATCAGCAAATCCTTCCCTAGATGGCTGAAACCCGCCACCCCGGAAAGGGAGTATGTGAGAGGGGAAGTTGACAACAGCCACAGAAATCCTGATTGCATATTCTAAATATGGAGAGGTTCTGATAATCGAATATGCATCTGAACACTTTTTCTGTTGCAATCTAGGTGGAACTCCCAGAGACATGTCTTTCTCACTGCTGCCTCCTATGTCTTTCTCTCCTGAGGTATTGGGGGGGGGCTGGTGCATGTGTGCATCCTGGGGGTGGGGGTTCTTGGTACTTGAGAGTTGGGTGGGTGATTACTCGTTCAATGAGCTCAGGCCAGGAAAAGAAGGGGGGTGGCTCACTTCGGCTTACAATTTCCATTCGCTTGCATTTTCTATTGAAAGCCAATAGCAGTGTCCTTGACCTGGAAGATGGATTGCTGCGCAAGAGCTAAGGTTTAATCAATAGGTCTTTTTAATTTGCCATCGATCCATGTTAAAAGCTACTGCTGCTGGTGCTGTGTGCGTATGTGTGGCAGAGCACATGCGATGAAAGTCTATGCTCTGGATTATTGACATTCTAGCCGGCTATTTCATTATTTAATTCTGGGATAGTTCCTAATGGAGCTGGCTAATAGATTGTGGTTTCTTTTTCTTTCCATTTCTCTTGAATATATTTATAAATTAAAGGTTTAGGGTGGAGCTGTGGAGTGGAAAACCCCCTCGTGCCCCCCAGCCACTAAAACCTTAGCATTGTTTGTGAGATTAGAAATTGCAAGGTATTTGCTTCCTGTTATAGAAATGGTATAGCTTAGTGTGTGCACATCCCACCTTGCGGGCATGTAGGTTCCTTTATGAGAATGCACTTCTCCCTTTTGCGTATTCTCAAGGACACGCCTGCCAGAGCCACTTCTGATAAGGGAAGAGGGGACTTGCTGCCACATACTGGGATGCTCTTCTAAAATGAGACGGCAGCAGAGTGTGCTTTTTTCTGTACTGACTGAAAAAGAGAGAGTGATTGGCCGGAGGTAACCGCAGCATGCTTTTTTAAGAACATCGACGTCACCACTCAGACTTTTAGTTTATTTATCCCAGCACCCGGCCTTTGATAACATTCAGGCAGGATCGCCAGTGGCAATACCAAAGCACTGAGTCATTATCTGCCTAGACTGAATATGCTCTGCACCAGCACTTCCACTGCTGAAAACACTAGCGTAGATGGTCACTACCTTATGTTGTGTTTTGGATGCTTGTCGGGGTTGTGGATCTAGATTGGGATCAGATGCTTAAATGAGAATTATGTCTACTACTTTTAGTCTTTCTTGGTCAGACTCAGCTCTGCCTGAACGCTCTAGTGCGCCTAGTCAGCATTCAACGACGTTCCTAGTCATTTATTTGATTATATATTATTACTTACATTTTTTTATTTAACCTTCAAATGGTCTTCGTTTCCTGTTTACACTTCTGGGCTTCGGGGTCTATGGGACCCCAACAATTGATTGAGTAATTGGACAAAAATATAAATTTTTAATCATACAAATAATATATCAATGTTTTTGTTTACTTCTCATGCATTCATTAATGCTGTGTTTTTGGAGATATAAAGTACTTTTGTATCCATATACCACACAATTCCTCAACTACACCATTAGCTTTAGCATTTAGCATGTGAAATATTTTTTTATGATACATTGCATTTATGCTTGTAGTACTAGGCCTTCATTTCTGTGTAAAAAATTTCCAGATTTATGCGGATTTTTTTTTTTTTTTTTTTTTTTGACGCATGAAGAAAATATATTTCGGGTTTTTTTTTTTTTTGTTTTTTCACATTTCCCATTAATTCTCATGTGGGGTCATATCGACCCGAAAACCAAAAGTGTAAATCATTTTTTTTTACATAACTTCAGAACAACCCAAATAAACCCCATTTTTTTGTGTGTATTGATGGATAATGTATGAAAGTCACAAAACCTCATTCCACTGAGATAAAGGGAACCTTTTTTTATTTAGTTAAAGTCGATTGGGTCGTATGAGACCCCATGAGCTCTGATTGAGGGCTACAAATATATTTGTTGACATGCACAAATTGTCTTTTTTTCATCACCTTTCTTACCCATCACAGCCATACACATTCAAGTGGACATCTTTGGCCATTGTTTCATGTCTTTCACTGTCTTTGTTTTAGTGTTCGTCATGAGCGTTGCAATTTTAAGATTGCATGTAACTCAGGATTTGTAGTTTTGCACATTCTTAGCAACTTAAGCTAATCAGTGCCAAGTAGTCAGAAGCAACAATTCTTTTTTAATATTACATTTTTACTCCAGACTCTAACTAACTCTTTCTCTTCTGTTTTTTAGGGACCGAAATTAGTCAGACAGAGAGCCGTGCCGACACGCTGCAAAGGTGGAGCGACTGCAGCTGCTCATGCAGCAGAAGCGTCTGCGCAGGAAGGCCCGGCAAGGCTCTCGCGCTCCGTACCACTGGCTCCCCAACCGCAAGAGCCGGGCCGCAGCAACAGTAACAGCAGTATGTCTGAGCGAAGGCTCCCTGGACCTGGACTTTGAGGACTCAGTGTGGAAGCCCGACGTCAAAGCTGATATGAAATCGGAGTTCATCATGGCCTGAAGTCGCAATGGTTGCGACATATTTTCAAGGAAGATTGGGGTTTACACTTTAGAGAGGAGAACTCCGAAGACTGTTCACACAGACGCACATTCAGAATATGGTAGGCTTTACTCCTCGTCTATCCTGTGACCACAGAGACTTAACACAAAGGAAGATTCACAGACTTTTACTTACCTTACGTCCTTGATAGAGCTACGATCTCGGAACAGACTAAATTTCCAAATGACGATGTTTGGATATGGATTGGACTGATAAATAGACAGAATTTGGACTCTGAACGTCCAAGAAGTAAACACAAATGAGCATAGCAGACGTGCATACAGTGTTGGGATTTGTTTTTCTCTTTCCTTTTTTATGTTTCTTCTTTTATCGACGGGAACGATCCATACATGCCAAATAAAGGGCATGTTGAACTAACAAATCAGAGACTGATCCTATTTCTCCTTCTTTGACTACGAATGGGCATTCACAGTTTGAGATCATTTGAAGGGTTATTTCTTGTTTTAAAGTCCTGTTTTTCTTGAAATCATGATGATTTCTGAAACAATATGTAGCATTACCCACAAAGCATTCAGGTTTTTTAATCTCGTAGTACGAGGAGGGTTCATTTGCACACACACTGTGATTTGAAATAGACAAATGATATCATAAGCAAGAAATGGCACAGTGCATGTTTCATATATAAATGTACAAAAAGAAAGTATTTCTCAAACAGCTGAGTAGCAATCAAGAGGTTCAAGTATAGGAAACTAAGAATATGGAACAAACAGAAATATGCTGATGTGATTGAAGATGTGAGGCTTGTGAAGTTGGTTGTTATTTAGTATATATATTAAGAACGACTTTTAGTTTTTTACCTCAGCGAAATCAAACAAACCAACCAAATGTAAAACAGCAGTTTCCCAGCAAGGCTCAAGTCACGCTGTGAAATGAATCTGATGTTTTATAATCATTTAAATACATTACTGTCTAAATGTGTATAATAGAGAGAGTGGTGGGGTGCCAGAGGAATAGTTTACAAATGTGCATTACAATGGCAAGAGGGAATCTCTCATTTATGGCATTCAACTAAAACGACCCCGCCGTTCAATGGTTTGTGACACAATTTCAACAAGATTACCCTTATTTGTGATTTCGGCCAGAACTTCTTTGCAGATTCCCATGTAAAAATCCAAACCGAGACGTGCTATTCCCCCTTTACACTCTGATAGTGCCTCATATATAGGCGTACTGACATATTCAATCAGGCAGTTCCACAACAGCGGTTCTGCTGCTATATGGGACTTCTGTTTGCATGAAAAGTGTGATTATCCTGATCCTTTTTTGTAGAAAATAATAATAACAATACTGAGAAACTGGTGCTGAAAAGAAAAGATATACAAGCATGAATTTGTGAAAAATGGGATGGGATGGGGTGGAATGGAAATGGAATGCCCCAGCTATTTGGGATTTTCGATTGGAAACGAGATGTTACATATCAGTTGCAAACCAAAACAGGGACTGGAATTCTACTGTACATGGATCATTTCTGGACTAACTAAGGAACAATGGATTTTTTTCTACTCTCAACATCCAAGGGATTCTCAGAGCAAGCCCCAACACTCCCATTGACCTGTCCAGATGGGGACTAACCAACCAACATTCGCCCCTAATGACTACTTGGAAATAAACGTGAAAATGTCCTAAACCACATCAATGTTGCACTCACTGAGTTTGCAATGAGATTACCTACCTGAAAGGGAACATTGTCTTTTCCTTTTTTTTCTGTTCAAGTGGCCTTAACGTTCATTATCTAAACACTTGCAGAGTGGTGGACAACATAGGGATGTTTCTTTTTGTTTTTGTCCTGTGATTTTTGTTAAAGCATCACTTTTTCTAGGGCAATTTTTGTGTTTAGGAGGTGGAGGCTCTATTATGTCAAGGCTTCGGTGCCTTAAAGTTTTGCCCTATTGGTGTGTACAAAAAAAAACGAATTCTGAACAAATTATTCGCATTTATGCAGGTTTTTATCAATTTATAGGAGCTCTGGTAGAATATTGTCTTTTATGATTGTTACAAGTCACAACCTTGGAGGTTCCATCAGTGTGTTCCGTCGTTTGTTTGATTACGTCCCTTGAACCCTGCTGTCCTACAAAGAAGCAACAAATTTAATTGAAAAAGGAAGTTTCAACTGCAGTGCTATAGTGACAAAGTGCCCTAACTCTCATATGAGAAGTCCTTTAAGGACACATTGACAACATGCACTTCCCTTCTTCTCAGATAAATGACTTAAAGGACAATTTCTTCCCTTTCCCCCCAAGAAAATAATTATTTAATTTTTATATATGTATGAAATATACTCTGTGTGTGCCTCACCTATATGTAAAGCGGTAAAAAAAAAGAAGTGAAAACTGAAAAAAAAGCATAGGAGATGATCTGATTTTAGGATGGGGTAATTGAATGAGGGTGGAGGGAGGGGACGGGGGCATTTTCAATAGTTTGTTGGAGTTATCTGATCACATCATTTAAGTTGCCTGTTCTTTCTTGTAGCCAATGAAAACTGATTACAAGAGTCAAGAAAAAAAAACAATTTACAATGTTCTAGCTATAGACCGGTGTAGCACATGTAGTGACTGTATTAATTTATGAAACCAAAATGGTAACTGTGAATTATGTATTTCTTTGTGCTTTTTTTAAAGTGGGAAGAAGGCGGGGAAAAAGGGCATTGCTGTGCCCTGTTTGTTTTTGTGGAATATAATGGAAATCGAGTAAAAAAAAAAGGAAAATATCTAAATATATTTTTTTCTTAAGCAATACATTTCAGTGTGACTTGTGATAGGACATTTTCTTTTTTTAGGTAATACAATTGAAAGAAAAAAAATGAATTTTTTGGTGTATGTTGTGTTTTTTTGTCTATGTGTTATGCCATGTGGAATTTGTAAGTTGTCTATATTTTACTATGAAAAGCTATGTGCTACTATATAAGAGCTATACTATATGATGGATGGATGGATGGATGGATAAACCAAAAATAAACAAAACTATCTGAGTAACAGTTAGACGTCAAAGATGAATGAAGAACTCTATTTATATTGCCAATATTGAAGAAACCTGATGTTAACAAACAGAATCACTGAAGGAGAAATTTATGGTGATCAGTGTTTGTATTAGTTGGGCTCTTGACCCTTAAGTCATTCACTTTAAGTTTTTTTTGGCTGATATACCTGAATTATAACAGTCAGATGAACAAATAGAAAAGGTTGATAGTGTTGGTTATGTTTTAATCATACCTATATAATCCATTGTGCTTTTACATGCAATTTGTATCTTAATAATGCAATGAAAACATATTTAACAGTCATTTATATGTCCATGACAGGGTGGACATATCTATGCTTTATGCTCTAAAAAATGGTCCATAATATAAAAAAATAATAATTTTGGGAGCTCAGATAATATATTTATTATAGTATTTGAGTGTCTACTATTATGACATGACATAAACTAACAAAATGTGTGAGTGTTGTGAGGGTTGAAAGGCACTCTATGGTGATACTGACCCAAAAGGTATAACAGCTTATCTTTCCTCCTCAGTTTTCCACAAATAAATAAGGAGTAAGCACCTTTGGCGTTAGAAATTATTACAAATGCGCGCGTGAGCTCCGTAGGTCCGCCATACTGGTTTGTTTACGTCTAGGTAGTTTGGCGTGAAAGACCTGGAAAGCTACAAAGTCGTAAGTCGTGGTTTAAAGTTCGTGATTTACGTGCTTCAAAACCCTGCCTGGAACGCAGCATAACGCACATTACCTTTACTGGCGTAGTGTTCCAGGTGTGTTCCTGTCAGATGTAAATAATGGTGTCGATTAGACCGAAACCCTATAATGGCGTTGAAGAGAGGCAAGCAGAACCACACACGACTCTTACAAAACGTTTCTGAAAGGTAATTTGCATATATATATATATATATATATATATATATATATATATATATATATATATATATATATATATATATATATATATATATATATATATATAGATTACTGTTTTACACAATAGCATCGAACTCTGGCTCCTATATAAGTTAGCTACTCAAACAGCCTTAGCATTGGTTTACGTTCTTGATCAAATCGAAAAAGAACATCATAAAGTATATATACATGAAAAATACATTTATCAGGGCTCTCAAGTTTTGAAGACAGGCAAGAGTGACGTTCCGCCCCAATGGGGGGGGTGTTGTTGGTTGTTGGGGGGGGGGGGGGGGGGGTTGGGTTGTTGGAATGTGGGTGTTTCATTAATAATATTAATATTAGTGTTTTTTGTGTTGTTATTAATTGCTGAGACTTGCAGAAAATGTATGACACATGGCACCGTCTCCTCCTCTAATGGGGCCTACCCTTTTGGCCACCTTCTCTGGGCCAGCATCCTCTAACCTAGCCTTTTTAGGGGGCTTTCCTCTCAGGGCGAATGAGAGGATGCTCGTCTGCTTTTACCTGACATCTTCTGAAAGACATATATGCAATGATTAATGCATCCATGGCCAGGATAATTATAAAATATGATTCTCTAACAGCAGTCAAGTTGTCTTTGTTTGTGTCAAACAATTTGTAAATTTGTTGTAACATTAAAACAGGAGATCTCACTGACTTACTCTGCTGAATGATATTCAGACTTCAGTTCGACTTTCCTCTGCGGGTAACGAACTTTTGGAAGAGATGTTGTCCTGCAGAATCACGTGAACAATTCCTTAAAATGCTTTTTTATTGGTTGTTGCGTTAAATCTTACCCAGATACAGTAGTGCTATTTTCTGATTGGCTAAAATTGTGTAGCCCTTTCCTTTTTTGATTGGCTGATAAAGCGACAGGCTGCGAGAGCAGGGAGAGACGCGCGCTTGCGTTCCATTATGAGAGTGAAGCGGCTAGAGACAATTTGGGCGCTGCGGCATATTAAATATATGTATAAATCAGTTTTCTGCGTGAGAAACACAATGTGTGGCGGGAGTGCGTGACAAAAGACCGAAATGAGTGACTGTCACGCTCAATGCGGTGACGCTTGAGAGCCCTGATTTATAAAATTAGTACATATACAAATTCAGGTCCAAAATGTTTGTGCGCATTTGTCATAGACACGAAATAGCATAACTAAGTGGCTAAAGCCAGCGCTGGCATTTGATAAAACTAAAACATTACCTCTGAAATTATACATGCAAATACATTTAAATGATTAAGTCTTAGCCTACTTACAGTTTGTGGCCCAACAACTGCTGCCTCTGGTTTTAAAGTTGGAACTGCTTCATGTTTTAGTGACAGTTTCTTGTTGAATCCGGTGCTCGAACTCGTGGAGATTCTGGAAGCTGTCTTCCGTAAAATGCGCAGCACAGAGAGCTAAATCACGATCGTCATTTTCAGGAACATAATCCAACATAAATTGTATTCATTGTTGACGAAGTACAGCGTCCGTGGGAAGCTCGAACACAGAAGACCTGACAGCTGGGTGAACATAACACACTCGACGAGCTAAATAAATATGGCCATGCCCTTTTTTGCATTTTCCGGAGGGAGGGTTGATGCAAATGTATGGGTTAGTGACGTCTAAAACCTAGCTGTAGTCCCAATTGAAGTCGTTTTTGTAGGCATTAAGCTCCTGATTTTTAAAAGACGATATCTCTGCTTACACTGAACTTTCAGCGCTGCAACTTTGCTGATACTGTTCATGCACCAACAGCAACATTACACACTATTTTAAAATGGAAAAAGTGAAATCACAATCAACCCCCCCCCCCCTTAATAATATTGCTTGTAATCTGTTGCTACAATTTTATTTGCTTAGATATAGCATTTTAATTTTTACAGTATAGATAGATAGATAGATTTTAGATTTAGCTTTATAAAGCCTACAGATTTATATGTCTGCTGTTCGCTCAACCGCAGGGGTGCCAGATCAGAGGCGGATCGAGCGAAGTGACGGCGACTGAGACTCCCAACGCTCCCCCATCTGTCAGCCAGTCCGTCCTCCTCTCGAGAGCTGAGATGAGATGACAGATTGAGGGTGAGTGCAGGACTGGCTGGTACAGTAGGCAAATGGTGCACATACACATGCTGTTTTAAGGAGAAGCCTTCAGCTCAAAGCTCCCACTCTCTCCGAAGAATTGAGAAATAAAATATCTCGTAACATAAAAGGAAGCCATTTGCAGAAAAATTAAAGCAAAAGACAAGAACATAGGAGTTCAAATTGGTTTTCAAATGAGGAAGATTACTGGCACACACCACGCATGCTAATTCCAACTACTCTATTTAAAATCCTTGCTAGTGAGTGGGGTCATCTCAGAAATAGTATGTGGGTGACTTCCTCTGGGTCTCTTCAATGCCAAACACAATTATAAAGCAAGCTTTTTATGTTTTTATTTCGACATGTTTTTTGCTCTGTTATTGCTACAAGTAAATTGAATATATGTTGAATATTAAAGTACTTTTAGATGAAATATAGCAACTGTCACACTGCAGAATACACTACTTGAAATGTCAACAACCCATCTGCTAAAATATCTTTATCCCCTCATTAATGGTAAATGAATTATGGATGTTTACATATGTGGTGCAGCTCACAAGCACAAGCAAAACCACCAATTCCCAAGTTCCTTATGTTTTTTTCCTCAGTAATGATATCTACAGGTAGGATAGTTTGCATGTATTATCATAAATGAACATTAACCCCTTCCATAAACTAATCTTAAAATCCAGCTTTTGGTTAGTATGGCAGTAGCAGTTGCAACTTGCTAACATTTTCACATCACTGCTTAAATCAGAAGTTTCTGTGAACTTTACATTTGCTTCATTTCCCCATTCTGCACCAGCTCAAATTATCCATTGAAACCACTTTCTTTGCAATTCATAATAATAAAAACGAGAAACTGACGAAAAAACAAAACAAAAAACAACTGATATCCGTGCCACCACAAGTCAATTAGCGCCGGGTTTTATAGCATTTTTAGAATATGACTCTATCATGCATTTCACATCAGCCTACATTTCTCCACAGTGCAACTCGTATGTAAAATTGCCATTGGTAATGAATAGGATATGCAGAGGCTGAAATTTTAGAAAACTTGTGCAAAGTGCATGCAGACAAAAGAACAAAGTACTACTTTTGTAACTACTGTTATCATAGTAAGAACTGCTGCCCAAGCAAAGCTTGAAGGCTAACCTTTTAAGTTTCCTGTAATGCTAAAACTCTTCTGTCAGACGAGTTTCCCAGAAGCAGACAACCCTTTATGCATTGTCTTAGCTTTGCATCTGCCTCCACACCCAGCTGGTGAGAAGAAAACTGCAGTAGCGCACTGTTAGCGGTGCGTATTTAAAACGAAACTTAGCAATAGGGAACAGAGATGAGCCTGTGGCCAAGGACCTAAACCAAAAACGGCAGATCTTTGAGGCAGGTTGAGTTATGAAGACATTTCCACGGTTCGACTGGGCACAGCTGAGAGTGGTCACATGGCACTAACATTTCTGTATTTAGTAGTAGCTGATTGAAAAATTGTGCTTTGTGTAAAAGACATATTTTGTTTGAAAAACGTCTTTAAGACTGTAATAAATTGCTGCGTTCACTCATATGTCGTAATTACCATAACTATTCAAACTTGTAAAAAGCAGACACATGATCGTAAAAGACTCATCATTTTCTGAAAGCTACGACTTGTACCATGTGACGTAATACCACACGGCCAATGCAGATTAATTGTGAGTTAATTGAGCAAGAGAAATGTTTAAAGGGGTCATATAATGCCATTTTCATAGTTTAATTTGATTCTTTAGGGTCTAAATGAAAAGTTTGTAATACTTTAATTAAAAAATTCTCATTAGTATTGTAAGAAAACACTAATTTTACCTGGTCAAAAACAGCTCTGTTTTCAGCACGCCGTTTCAGTGCATATGCCTTTAAATGATAATGAGCTTAGCTCACTCTGCCCCTCTGTTCTGCAGCCATTTTGACACAAAGCACATGGAGTGTTGCTTTGACAACAGTTGAGGGTATATTTGGAGAGAGAATGGCAGCGGGAGTCTCTGAGGACACATCTGTGCAACCGTATCAGTTTGAACCGAAGTTCGGACCCGGAACAAGATGACGGCCCAGAAGAAGTTTGACAATTAAGGCTTGAACAGGACATTTCTGAACGGTTGGTTAACGCAATGTCACTTCTGATCTATCTTTGTATGTACTGGCAGGGTAGAGTAACTTAGGCCCCGTCCACACTACTGCGTTTTCGTTTAAAACGGACAATTAAAATCGAATACCGATCTCCGTCCACACCAGCGTTTTATCTGCGTATTAGAAATAATCTCCATATTAAAACGACTGAAAGTGCGGATCACGTGACCGTTCACCAACACTGGGCATGTACGCGCCGGTGTAAACAGTGTTTGGCGAATCAGGGAAGGATACGTCATGACTGATAACACCCAATCATAGAGCCGAGCGTCAGCCTCTGCGTCAGCGTTTCTAAACTCCTCCGTTTTGTTTCGTCACACACTAAAACGCCCTCCGGAGATTCAAAACGAAAAGCGGAGCTGCAGCGTTTCTAAACTTCTCTGTTTTAGGTCTTCGTTTTTCCTGTTTTAGTCTGGACGGGAGGTGCAGACGTAGCAAAAGGTCTCCGTTTTCAAACGAAACGCAGTAGTGTGGATGGGGCCTTAGTGAGATGTATGAACGCTATGTGTTTACTGATGTATACGTACTCAGTTTGTAATAACACAATAACCATAACGTGTTGTTTCTTATATTGAGAACTTCAGTCCACATAGAGAGACATGCCGTAATGTGCCCTGAGTGTAAACCTTAGCCGCATTCATCGTGAAGCGTGCAAGCGATTTGCAAAGATTAATATAAAGGTTAATAAACACAATCTCTTCCACAAGCACTTAACACATTTAAAAAAAATTATTTCAAATTTATATATATATGTATATATATGTATAGTATATATATATATATATATATATATATACATACAGCCCGTTCTCATCCCAAGGCGTCATATACTGACAGCTTTTGCCAATACGTAAACATCCAGACGCACATGGCATCCTGCTAGCGTCAATATGAGACGCACGAATATATATGGGCCAGAAAGCGCCTCCTAGTGGTCTAACTCTAACCCTACCCCAGACCTAAACCTACCATAACCGAAGCGTGTTATATTGACGCTAAAGGGTGCCATGTGCGTTGGATGTATACACATTGGCAAAAGCGTCAGTATTTGACACCTTGAGATGAGAATGCGTTGGTATATCTTGCTTGTCTGACCTATGCTATTCCGAGCAATGTCTGCAAACTTTGTTTTTTGAGCACTTCTTGCGTTGTTTTTGCGTCTTCACGATAACTCGCTTGGTTTAATCCTCAGTCGCTTTGGATAAAAACGTCTGCTAAATGACTAAATGTAAACTTTCACTCACTTCTTCTGGAGGTGCAGCAAGGACATGCATAGTGGGTACTGATTCTTTTTTCACTGATTTCTCGTTTATAAAGCAGTGGTGAGAAATGATTACGCGCAAACATGAAAGCATTGACGTTGCTTGTGGAGAATATTTCATCGAAAACAAAACTCAGCCACTGCGTCTTCAGTGGTTTGGATTTAGGAACATCAAAATGACTGCTGTGTTCAATATTACACCCAAGAATAGAACACCACAATCGCTTAGACACCGTCCAGCATATCAACAATGGCGGTCTATGATGAGCAGCTCGCTCAGGGCAGGGATGTGTTAAAACCAAAACCATAGACTGTAAAAAAAGGTTTAAACACTGCTTTCAGTCAACAATCGTGACGTCACATGATTGGCGAAACGGCTCGATTTTTGGCTGGGGAAAACATATAAGGAGATTTTTTTTAAAAAATGTATCATTATATGATGGTTGTGTACATGCACTGCCAACACACATTCACTATAATCAACTTGTACCATTATATGACCCCTTTAAAGTATAAACAGCTCCAAGTACATGTTTTCATCTTTTATTTACCGTAATTACGCATGAACTGCAGAAATAACTAGCGCTTAGCAACATTTTCTACAGTTAATATTCATGAACAAAGATCACGTTTTATAGTGCCGTCTGCCACTTTTAATATCATTTCTGTACCCTTGGTTTTGCTACAGGTATACAAACCAGCCCATTTTTCATGCTACGGTTGTTGTTTTTTTAAACTAATATGTGAAACAACACTAAAATGCATCATGGTAGTCCTGCAGTAATTTACAGAAGTGTTGCCTTGTGAGTACACAAAGTGAAAACCCTCATGTGCTTTCTTGACAGGCTTTTTTTTGCTCTCCGTCCACGTCCTGTTAGCTTCCTGTGTAGTTTGCAAGAGAAGAATGGTGATCTGTTTAAATATTCATCGTATTTATGCAGCTGTTGGGGCTGAATGGACCTTTAATACCATCATAGTTTTTCCTTTCTGTCGTTCTCTACTGCTTTCGGACAACACCAAGCTGTTCTGGATGCTTTTCTGTGCTTTTCCAGCTGTCCAGTCACAACACCAGGGCTAACCTTCGACCCTGGTCCACCACCATGGCGAATTAACAGTGAGTTTTTCTTGAGCATGGAACCAGACTTCAGATTCTGGCTCGTGCATGCAAATGCATGCTTTGTCCTTGTTACCCCAGTTCTCATGACATTAATTTAACAGTATGTGGTTTGTGTAATTAGTGCTGGGACATTTTTTTTGGTGTCACACCTATGTGGGACGTGCTAAGTGTGGTCTGTGCTCGTCCTTCTAGTACAACACTGCTTGAGCCCCTCACATGCAACCTTTAACATGACACATGCTTCAGAAGGCCAAAACCACCTCTGTTTCAGCATGCACATTGAATGCCTCAAACATTACCCTTGAAATTAATAATCGCTGCCTCTCATTTACCGTTCATGACCTAACCTGCTCGAGTATAGGAAGCTCACCAAATGATCTGTGGTCTAATTATGGGCTTTCGAAGCTAATTGTGTTACATGTTTGCTGCTCAAGGGCTGCAATGCAAATAACATGATTTATTGCGCCACGCTTCGAAAAAGGCCAAGGAATCCTTGCGGTCCCAAACAGGCGGGAAGAAGACCAACCTGCATCACCATCAGCTCCAGCATTCTCTGGTTAAATGTCAGCTCTGATAGTCTCAGATCATCGGTTAGGAGAAGCTTTTACAGGCACATAACTTACAGGATATCATTACTTTGTGAAGAACAGCTGGTGTTCTTGTTCAGATCGCACATGTGCCATTTAAAGACACTTGGCATTTAAAGTTTGGCATTGACACCTCAGGAACACCCCTTCGAAAGACTTTTCAAACAGCACCCAACTGTGCAAAATCCTGGAGACCTTGTGCAACTGCCTTAACTAACACTGTGGTTGCAGTCTCGTGCCTCACGGTGAGACTTCAACATCCTTGAGGTTTGACTGAGTGGAAAATACAGCCAACCCACGCATACCCGAAACAGACGCATCTACTTCGCTCTGTGAGGAGAAGTGCAAGCCCAGAAAGACGGGTGTTGTAACGTAAACCCTTTATCTGTGCAGCTGGATCCCGTGGCCTTGGGAAAACGAAGCTACTAATGCGACACATGCAGGTGTTGATTAAAGAACCGCAGAGGGCTCGTGTAAAGTGCATCTCCCCTTGGCAGTTTCTTAATCTGCATAATAGTTATCAGGGGTGACCTGTATTGTGCGTGAGGTGCCGTCCCTTGCTCTGTGCTTGAAGGGTACAAGTGTCTGAAATGTGTTAGAAGTGTCACGTCTAATGAAAGTGGGCTGCTGGGCGCACGAAAAAAGGCAGTTATTAGTGGCGCATGTAGGCTTGAATGATACCTTAGATTTTGCGGCTTGTCGGAAAGACGTGTGCTGTTCTAACAACCTGACTAGTGAACAAAATGAGCAAAATATAATCCAGCAGACTTGAAGGGATCCGCGTCACATCTACAGACCTGAATATTATGGAAGCTTGTTTCCGCCACTGAATAAAAAAAATAATACAATAATAATTGCGACTTTTTATCTCACAATTGCGAGATATGAAGTCAGAATTGTGAGAAATAAAGTCGCAATTGCGAGATATGAAGTCAGAATTGTGAGAAATAAAGTCGCAATTGCAAGATATGAAGTCAGAATTGTGAGAAATAAAGTCGCAATTGCGAGAATATGAAGTCAGAATTGTGAGAAATAAAGTCGCAATTGTGAGATATGAAGTCAGAATTGTGAGAAATAAAGTCGCAATTGTGAGATATGAAGTCAGAATTGAGTAACATAAAGTCGCAATTGCGTGTTATACAGTCAGAATTGCAAGATATAAAGTCAGAATTGCGTAATATTAAGTCGCTGTTGCGTATTATAAAGTCAGAATTGTGAAGTATAAAGTCAGAATTGCGAGATATAAAGTCGCAATTGCGTGTTATAAAGTCAGAATTGCAAGATATAAAGTCAGAATTGTGTGATATAAAGTCGCAATTCTGAGAAAAAAAATACTTTTTATCTCACAATTCAGACTTTTTTTCTCACAATTGCGAGTTTACATCTCGCAATTCTGACTTTATAACACATAATTGCGAGTTTATATCTTGACATTCTGACATCTTTTTCTCAGAATTGCAAGATATAAACTTGCAATTTTTTCAAAATATTTTTTGAGATATAAACAATGGGCTAAATTTTTTGAGATATATATTTTTTCAAAATAACTAACTCCCCCCCCCCCCTCAGAATAGGACTTTATATTCGGACTTTATAACTCGCAATTCTGACTTTATAACACGGAATTCTGACTTTATCTCGCAATTCTGACTTTATAACAAGCAATTGCGACTTTATATCTCACAATTCTGACTTAATATCTCGCAATTCTGACTTTATATTTTGCAATTCTGACTTTATCTCGCAATTCTGACTTTATATCACGCAATTCTGACTTTATAACAAGAAATTGCGACTTTATATCTCACAATTCTGACTTTTTATATCACACAATTCTGACTTCATATCTCGCTATTCTGAGAAATAAAGTCAGAATTGCGAGATGTAAACTCTCAGATTGTGAGAAAAAAGTCAGAATTGTGAGATAAAAAGTCACAATAACCTTTTTTATTTTTCATTCTGTGGCGGAAACAAGCTTCCATAGAATATTGTAGAGACTTTTGAGCTAGTGGCAAATAAGAGTATCCACAACATAGAAAATAAAACGCAAATAAGTTCTAGGTGAACAATTCGATTTGATTACGATTTTTTATAACGCTGTATCATGCTGCAAAAGACATGAGCAATGGTCAATAGCGTCCATCTAGCGCATGTGTACATAGAAAAACTGGAAAAGTGGAATGCAAAAACACATTCTGTTTAGTGTAGTGTCAAAATGTCATGTAGTTTAACCAGTTTTTCCTGTGTACCTTAAACGTGCATGTACACATTTGAATCATTACATCATATCAGGACAGTTGTATCGCCCTGACATCTTTTTGACGTCATGCCCTCCTTAAAATATCAAAATGAAAAAAAAAAAAACAAGCTATCATCACAGAAGCTCTGGCAACCACCCACGACACTCTAGCATTATGGTGGCAGCTTTTTGCACAGTCAAAGCCACTCTAAAAATATTGTTTTTATTACAATTCATGCCAAGGAACAGCATGTACGTGGTATTCAACTTCCAGATTCCATTGAGCCAGGATCCTTCGACTTAATGCACCAAGGTCCTTTTATGGTACTGTAAACAGAGTGCTTTAAATCCAGCTGAGAAAGAGAGAGAAAGGAAATGAATGAACACAGGAAACCTCACTCTGGCAGGAAGTGGGAACGGCTGCTATGGTAACAAACTGAAAGAAGGAGCCCTGGTGGAGCTGTCGCGAATCGCTGTCTTTTGACGTCATTTCGCGCACAGAGAGAGCGAGTGAGAACAGCTGCCGAAGACATAAAATAAACAAAGGAGGGGATGAACTTTAGAGTGCTCGCTCAGAAATGCTACACGAGGGCCATGGTCCGATGTTTGGAAGGGCACTGTCTTCTCAGAAAGTCTTTATGCAGCTTTGTATGCTTTATTTAGAAATTGGTGAAACCTTCGTGCCAAAATATAGCCAATATGTATTTTGAATATATGAATGCAAGGATTTAAAATTGTTGTACTCAAAAGTACTGCCATATGTACTGGCGGTGAAAGGTTTATTTTACAAAATTGTCCATTATAATGCTCTAATCTCTATTAAAATGGCTGTAAATGTCATCTTTACCAGTGATTTTGTATCTTTGCTAGTCTAGTGCCATAAAGAGCCTGAAAGCTAATTGCAGTCTAGATCAATGAGGAGAGTGAAGCCCATTCCCGGTGACCTTCCTCTGACCTTTACCGCCTCTCAATAACCACCCGGCTCGATGATCAGTGCTGCGATCGCGATTCCTCTGGAAATTTACGCTCTAGATTCTTGTGGGCAAGCCATGATTTGAATGAATAATATGAGTCAGTGGTTTCCTTTCATGCTGCACTCAAAGACATGTCATCTGGGCACAGACTTCTGGGGTACCGAAATGAGGTGTGATTTGTTGTGTTGTGTGTTCGCCGATGACTGAAAGAGAAGCTGAGAGAGAGAGAGTGAACCAAAACACTGTTATCCACTCCATGAGGCCCCTCTGTCTATGTCAGTGATTATGAATGTCTGGATTTCAGCTGATGTTTATGTGTCAGCCTCACAAAAGCCCCATCACCCTTATCCGGTTAGCTCTGTTCTGTGATAATCCTACGGGCAGCTCTGGTTTCCCATACAGCCCTGTGTTAACACCCATCCACCCACTTCAGATCACAGAAATGCGCTGATGAGGGACTAAGGACAGGTGCTGCTTGTGCGTGCGTGCGTGTGTGTGTTAGTTAAGGTTTTAGGAAGTTGAATGACATACTAAATCATTTCTGTCTTGATGTGTGAAGAAACAGCAAACACCTCCCACTGGGTAAACATAAAATTATTGGCATAAAACTTGACAAGGCATTTCTAGTAATGGTATATGCTAAGTTTGGCTGGTTTTACTTTCAAGTTTAAAGGCGTTATGATCATTTAGTTTGAGAGAGCAATACAAATATTTGCAATTTATTATTGTTGTTATCATTATTACATTCATAAAATGCAACTGTCATCAATTGAAAAACAAAGATTTTGGGGTCCAGATGGTGTATATATATATATCAATATATCTATTGACCATTATATCAGGGATTGATTGGATTGCAAATAGTGGGTGTTACCTACCAGAATGGAGCCATGTGATTGGAGGGGGAGGGGCCGAAAAGATGATGAACTGGTGATGTTTTTTTCCCAGAAGCAATTGTGGTAATGGCCCCAAAAGGTTCGTCTAGCGTGTTTACATAGGAAATGACGGAAAAGCAGCACAGTGGATCGTAAATGTGTTCTGTGGAAATGGCCCCATACTGTGCATCCTGTTTTGTTGTTTCTGGAATATCCGAGGCACAAAGGCGCAGCCCTCTTCTGGGAAAGGGAGGCGGGGAGCAGCACCTCATTTGCATTCAAAGATACAGACACAAAAACTGTGTGGTTTAGCTTCCACCTAAAAAGGTGCATTTTGGCATGGTAAACTTCACAGACGACACATTCTGGAGACACTTAAGACTTACATTGCACATCGTAAAAAGAGGCATAGGTCCAATTTAAAGGAGTCATGAACTGGCTTTTTAAATTTTATTATATTGTTGTCTGAGGTCAACTTATGATGTTCGCCTGGTTTTTGCATTCAAAAACATCTAAAATGAATAAGTAATAGGCTATTTTGTACCCTAGTTTTGAGCCTAGCTGAAAAACGCTCAGTTTTTATGGGCGTCTCGCATTGAAGACTTGGAAGTAAACGCCCACTGCTGTGAGTGGATAACAGTTTTGCATATTATAATGAGTTTCAACTCACTCGTTGGTGCTCTTGGGGAAATTGTTTTGAAAACGTCCCAATGTTGTAAAATGACAACTGGAATGCAATTCGTCCATTCATGTTTTACCCATAGTCCGGCTGTGTTAAAGTAGGCGTCGATGATCTTCTGCGGGGATGGTGATTTATCCTCTTTGACGTCATAGTTCGCCACTTTGAAAAATCGAGTCGTTTGCTGAGCCTGGTGTCAATAAAAGCTTTTATTGGACTAACAAGGACGTTTTCAGTTCTGAAACTTACAGGATATTCTTATAATATGATGACCTCTTAGATGTCAAAAGCTCAAGGAAAATTTGATTTCTCAGTTCGTCACCCCTTTAACAAGTAATAAAACTATAAAAAGTAAATAAATAGGAGGATTCTGAGGATGTCGAAATCGCTCCTGCTGTTTATGAGGACTATGAGTATCTAATAAAACAAATCAGGTGTTAAAAAGACAATAGGCATATTTAGCTGTCAAAATACTTTCTCGTCTTTGAAATGTTAGCCGCACCAAAACATGGGGCGTTTAAGCCAGTGAAATCTTGTGCAATCTATTCCCACAGTTGGCATTTTGGAGATTCATATGCTTAGTATGCAGTGTTTCCACCTTTTCAAGATCTCTTTGTTGAGAGGAACCTTGAAAGTTCCCATATTATGCTTATTTTCAAGTTCAACATTTTATGTTTGGGGTCTGCTAGTACATTTACATAATTTTTTCTCATACTATACATTGCTACAGCACCTCTTTCAGCGCGCTCAAGTTCGTTATTTCATATGTAGGCGCACGGGATGCGCACTCATAATGGAAGTCGACGCGGTCGCGGTGCGACGCGCTCGTTTTTCCAGCGCGTCACGCCACGTCGAGATAAAAACATCTCAACTTTTCAGAATGCGGCAAGCGCACCATAAGCGCACAAGAGACCACGTGACAAGAACCAACTGGAGCGCAACCGCCCTGAGCGCTTTGGAAAAAGGAGAATGTGGCGCGCCTAGCATTTTCTACGCGTTTTCTGGTGCTATATGTAAATCCGGCCTTAGAATACTCTGTTCTAGTTCTTGTCTCTTTAAAGGGCCCGTGCCCTCACAGTACTTGGACGTGGCTGTGGTTACAAGAGGGAAAAACGAATAAGCTGTTCGTTTTCTCACACAAAACACTCGTTTCGTGTCCTAGGCCATCAATGTGTACTTACATTTACGAGTCATTAAATCATGTTTAATTTGGACTTCTCTGCATGCTCTTTTAGGTTGTGACCATAGACCTGCGTTATATGACTGACAGACAAGAACAGTGTGACCTACATATATCAAAATTGAAAATACTGCGGAAACAAAGACACCTACATCTTAGATGCCCTTGAGGTAAGCTAAAACATACCAAAAATTAATTTCAAAGCTGCTTTTCCGAAAATCCCAGTCTGTTGTGATTGGTCAACCACTTAGAGCTTGTGTTGGAAATGTAAAGGCCCTTATATAATCGGGTTTCTCTCTATGCCTCACGAGCAGGTGTAAACCATATTATATCTATGGTAACTATAGTGTTTGTATTGTAAGTCCATACAATGATTCAATGCCCTCAATCCAAGCATGTAACATAAAAGAAATAATAGCAGGACTGCAAACGAGGTGTTTGAGGCAGTTTTTTTCTGTTGGAGATATTAGCTCCCTTTGTGCTTTATAACTTCACAGATTGTTCACATGCAACAGTTATATTTCACACGAAAGAAAATGTCAAATTAAAGGAAAGCATGAATGGTGCTTGTTGCATAAGCCTCTGCACATTAGATATTAGTTCATTTGTAATCATTTTGATGACCTACTTTCAGACACATATCCACCAGAGACTGTATATCCACCATATTTAGTCCCTCTGAACCCACAAGAAAGGCCTCTAGCATCTGAGGAACAGTCACTGGGTTTCAAAATAAACACGTCTCAGTTGGATTTAATTGTTCATGGAGGGATCATTCAAGTAACCCGAAGTGCTGTCCTCGCCTTTCTATGTTAGGGGGTGGTTCAATCAATAGGGATTTTGTTAAGCGGGCCGGTGCAGAATGTGGAGAAGGTCTTTCAGACATCTGCAATCATGTGACTGATGGGGTGGGGACACCGAGACTCATGGGAGTAGGTGGGTTGCTCGGCCAAGAGGCTCTCTGTTCAATCGATCGCAAGACATCAATTGGATAGACTCAAATGAATGTGCCGTTAACCTTGGCGAACGTATGCACAAGCAACCCACACACCAACGCCAACACGAGAGCCCATTTATTCTAATGCAACGCAAAGATTGCAAGCATTGCGACAATTATCGTAGTCTCACTTAAACCCTGAGAAATGCATAACGCGCTTATTTATGAAATGACTCGGTGTGGTTTCTAAACCAAACGCCGTCACACTGAAGATTGCACCGATAAGTGTATGTGTGAATTGCTCTTTTCAAATCTTGACCGAGAGATTTTTTTTTAGGTTTTTGAAATGGTTTCTGGTAAGTATCCGAACAGTCAGCTTCAGAGAAACAGTCATTTCACGCAAAGAGCTCATCAGGCGCATTGCTACAACAGCCAGTTTCACATTTACACACACACTGACACGCACTCTAATAAAGACACATACGCATTACGGTATACACAGGAACAGTTTGCTTTTATTCAGTTGACCTTGTTGTAAAGGCTTTACCCCTGTTTGGTTTCATAACACCGTCTGTAACCAAATGGTTGGCATTGAAACTGACTGGAAATGCATTTGCATTGAGAGCAACATGAAAAGTCCATAAAATGAAGAGGAATCTACACAGAATATTCCTCATTATCTTCTCAAAAAGGACTCCATGTAAAGGCTAGTTCACACACAACAAACAAATAGAGCAAAGTCTGATGAGTTTGGGATTATTTATTAGTGTTTCAGAAATAAAAAAACAACAACTAAGAAATTTTCTACCAGTGGTTTCTACGTGTAGGTGATTTGTTCCAGAAACATTCTTTGTTAAGTTTTTTTATATGTAGGCTATATCTCGTCTGTTGAAGGAGTAGGAGCATAAATGTCCGTCCAATCATTGCATTCTGGTCTCGAATACTATGATACGTGTCCTACCTGCCTGTATACGTCTGTATTCATACATCCGCGCACCTGCTGCCGCGCAGACATCACACGTCATTTGGTGGTTTCTGGTTGTTTATGTTCATTATTGTAATGATATGTTCTTTGAGATTTCGAGGTATTTAACATCGTCCCTCGTGATGCTTTGGTTTGCTCCTCCTGTACGGGTTCATGTGTTTTGAAGGAGGCGAGGCTTTGGAGATGCTCTGAAGGGAGGAAGGGATCTTATTCTTTCAAAGCTAGCTCGCTATTGCTAGCCTCCCTGAAAATTATACCCTACCTTTAAACAATGGTTCAGGAAAAGTAGACCAGATCAGTCCGATTTGTAAAGGAACCATTTAAGATCATTTCTGTGAACCAGATCAAGTGATTCTTTGAAAAGATGGAACTTTGTTTATGAATCGGACATCGCAATTGCTCTCTAAGCAAAGATGAGATTTAAGTAGTGACAGATGACGTCCAGCTCCCCCTCTGTGGACATAATGGGTGGAGTTACAGGGGTTGGACAATGAAACTGAAACACTGGCCAGTGTTGGAGGTTTCACATGTATATGCCTGGTGGCCAATCTTCAGAGTGAAGCACGGATGGATCAGTGATGGTTTGCACTGCAATATCATGACAATCCTGACTGTGTTTGATGGACACGAGTCAAAAATCATGAGCTGGAGGATCATGAGCACCTGATGCTCAAACCGCGTATCTGCATGATCATGCACCAACACACACAAGACTTGTGACAGAAGGGTTTGATGAAGATGAAAGTGACGTTGAACATCTCCCATGGTCTGCACATGGTCACCAGATCTGAATATTATTGAGGTGTCAGAAAACGTTTTCCTCCACCAGCATCATATAGTGACCTGGACACTGTTCTGGAAGAGGAACGGATCATAATCCCTCTGGTCACTGTGAAGGACTTCGATCTGTCATTCCCAAGATGAATTGGTGCTTTATTTGGATGGAAAATGAGGCCCTCACCATCCTAATAAATGATTGTGTAGTAAGACCAGGTGTTTCAGTTTCATTGTCCAACCCCTGTATATTTAGCGATAGGGTTATGGGTAGAGTTGGGGTGTGGTTTTGACCATCTATCTCAACCCATTATTTCAAGCAAGCTGGACGTCAAGCTCCACCCATTGGTTCTGCAGTGAGTAGCCTCTCGATTATTCCGAGATTTAGTAAATAAAGTTGCAGTCACATTTTCCATTATATAGAGCAAAAATAAAATCTCAATGTGCAATCTGAAATTTTGTGAGACACAATGTGAAAAATGACCCAATGGGTTCAAGATTGTTGAACTTTGAACACTCAAAGTCCCCATATTTACAAAAATGCTGCATGGTTTGAGAGTGACCACTTGCTTAATTCTCTCTACACTATTAACAAATTAAAGGGTTAGTTCACCCAAAAATGAAAATTCTGTCACTATTTACTCACCCTCATGTTGTTCCAAACCTCTATGTGTTTATTTGTTCTGCTGAACACAAAGGAAGATATTTGAAAGAATGTTTTAATCAAACACATCTCAATCCCCATTGACTACCATAGTAGGAAAAAATACATACTATGATAGTCAATGGGGAATGAGATCTGTTTGATTAAAACATTCTTTCAAATATTTATATATCTTTCAGAATTTTCATTTTTGGGTGAACTAACCCTTTTACTACTTTTCCAGCAAATTTTCGAAGAAGCTTTGCTAATATTGTATTGCCTTGGCTTTACCACTTGGAGAAGTGGTAAGACTTGGAATATTTGCACACAAGTTGTGGACCACTATATAATACATTTACTTGTAAGCTTTTGAGAGGACACAAAAGTGAGTAAATGATAACAGTTTGCCGTTTTAGGTTAGCTATCTCTTTAAACCTGGTGTTTGTTGAAGCTTTGTGAACTATCCTTAAAACAGGCATGTTTATGGTGATAAAAGAGGAAGTCAGAAACAGGAACTGTTCAACACAAAGTGCAGTTTACGGTATGTGAATAATCAGAGAGTATGGTGCCAGTACTTCCCTCGTTGTTTCCATGGCTCACACTCTCCATATGTCACAAACCTATTTATACACCCCAAAAACGCATACACTCACATATTCACTTAATCCATGCTGATCGTCAGGATTTGCAGTGAGGCTGTCTACAAATCTAAGAGCAAGGCTCCCGCCTCTTTGGGTCGATTCAGATCGAATTCAATTTGTAAGATATTATGTATTGATCTGTGCACATTGGCCTGAGAAGGGTGAGGGACAGATGATCCTTTGACCCATGCTGGCTATTCTCTTAATCATCACTCCCGTCCCCTCAGGTGCGAACTATGATTCGGTAACTAACTGTTTTTCCCAAGGTGCCCTTAAAATATCTGTCAGCTATATTTTCAAATATGAACGAATGCGTAATATGTTGAAGAAATATGGCGTCTGATATAAGTGAGCTACTTAGGTAGGCAGCATTTTAAAACATTGTATGCTGTTTTAACGTAATTAGCCTATGCTAATGTTTAAAAAATAGCTACTTTGGCCAAATTCAAGGCAGGATTGCATACACTACCAATGCTAGTATGCGTTGTAGTGAACAATGAGCTGTAAATATAATACATTTAACACTAAAGTGTGAGTAAAAGATCAATCTTTTTTAAAAAAGTGTACTGTGTACATTCATCCTTACTGCATTTTGAGCTAAGCTACATGCTAACACAAAACTCTTGGCTTGGGCATTTTATTTTAGTTAGGTTGCTTAAAACCATCTGCCTGCTGCTAACTAGGTTTTTGGACAGGAGCCTAAAAGTGTACAATGCTTTTTCTGTTTGTTGTGTGCATTTATTGAATCTCAAATGACTGTATGCCATAGCCATTTAGCTGCCTGTGTTTAGCTAAATAACCAGAGCACATTTTCACACCCATACCTTATTACATATTGATTGATTGATGCTTTTTTACGATGGACTCCGAGATGGCCAGACCTCCCACACTTGCATCAGCGCGGCAGAGAATTGCATTTAGCCAAGCAGCAGGTCCTAAATCAGTTCAATCAATACCCTTCTGCTGGGCTCTCATCACGTGCCCAAGTAAAATAATTCAAATGAGATAGTTAGATGCTTTGAAATGTAAAAATGAGTAAAGAAAATCTCACAGTGCGCATTGCCTGCTCTTTACACCAACGTCGCCTCCAGGAAAGGAGAATGTTTCTATAAATCCTGAAATTAAATCAATGACGGCTTGACAGGGTAAATTGAGATTTGGGTCTGGTTTGTTACACCAAGCCATTAAATTAACATTAAAAATTCAAAAGTGCTTTATCAATTCACAAAGGATTTAGATCTGGATCTTTTAGGTGTTGTAGCAGCACCAGCTGACTCTTTTGACATGTTTGAAAAGGGCTCTAAATCATAATAGGCTGCCATTTCTAATAGGCTGCAAAGATTCATTTGCCGAGGGGTATAAATAGAGCTTTAAAAAGATTTGTAATTTAATTGTGCTGCCTTTTTAATGTATGAGCACTTTTGTTGTTTAAAATATTTCCATTTCATCCCAACTTTAAAATCTCCAATGATCCATTATTTTGCTTACTAGTAGGGATGCATGATATATCGGCAACATTATCGGCCAATATATGATCTTTTTTTTTTTAATGTTATGTATAGGCCCAACAAGAACATTTAGCCGATATTTAAAAGCCGATAAATAATGTATTATTTCTTTCAGCTGAGGCACTTTAGATGTGCACTGTTCAACACGATGCTTTTAAGTTGCTTGAAATACGATTGAAATCACTTTAAAAATGGAAAATCCAGTTAAAGTGCAAAGTCTGTCATATCGGCTACACAACATTAAAATAAAAACATCATAATTTTGTTTGTATCTTGGCTTGTAATGAGGAGACTTTTTTATAATCAGGCTCTCAAAAATTGTCTAAAATGTGGATTTACATGTGCTGTGCAAAAGTTAATTGCGATTAATTGACAGTCCAAATAAAAGTCTGTGCTTACATAATATATTTGTGTGTGCTGTATATAATTATTTTGTATATATAAATACCTATGCATGCATGTATATATTTAAGAATTATTTGCGCTTCAATTCTGTATATATAAATACATAATCTATATTATATAAATATAAATATTTTATATATGAATAACACATTTTCTTAAATATATACATGCATGTGTGTGTATTTATATATACAAAATAATTATATACAGCACACATACATATATTATGTGAACACAGACTTTTATTTTGGATGCGATTAATCGCAATTAATTTTTGCACAGCCCTAATTTACATTTATCGTCCATTATATCGGTTATCGGCTTTCAAATATAAAGAATTATCGGTTATCGGTATCGGCCAAAATTGTCATATCGGTGCATCCCTACTTACTAGTACTACACCCCCATTTACTTAAACAGAGCAGTATATTTTTTTTCAGACTGACTATGGAAACAAACATGAGAATTTCCAGTGCTTCGTGTCTCTCGTCAGCTCATGCGATGCGTGCAACAGTTTTAACTAGGAGAATCTCCCATCAGCCAGGCAGGCAAACCCAAAAGATATTTGCAAGAGGCAAGGAAAGCGTCTGGTAGAGAACAGGAGGCCGGAATCCCAAACGGCAGCCATCTGTGAAATTTCCATTCTTATCTCAATGACAACGGCTGCGCTGCTGAGGTGGGAATCCCTCTATTTACACTCTACTTCCTCTCTCAGCAGGGAACTGTGGGTACTCATTACCATCACAGGAAACCCTGTGCATTAGTGCACTCCCTCTGACCATGTTTCTTTTCTCGGTTTGCTAGTGACCGTTTGTGTCATTTACAGTCACAGTATTTTTACATTTTGCTATTTTTTTGACTTGTGAGTCAGTGTATGAAACGGAATTGTACATAGTTTTAGCTGTGCTAGCGTGATTCTGCAGCGAACATGGCTAAGAGGCTAACACAAAACAGATGCAACTACAAAGGGGGAGGGGAGCAGACAAGGCTGAAAGCAGGTCGTCTTGTTCCTGGTGTTGGGAGAACCCCGGTCTGACCCAGGCTCTTATTGTTTCACGGAAGCAACATATCCATGCAGGAAGATGGATGGACTATTGAACAAATTAGCCTGCTTAGCTCTATAGCCTGCAGACCTTGTTTTCTGCTCTGTCTGTGATTCAAGTTAGTTTTCAGATTATTCAAGACGGATGAGGGTTTTCGTATTCATATAAGAAAGAGAGGAAGTTGGGGGATTTTTTTTTGTGCATTACCTCTAGTTTTTGAAAAAGTACATTGTTCGCTCAACTGTCAACAAAACTCTCACTACAGTGCAAAAAAATAGTTTTGTCTTGTTCTCCAGTACCAATATCGAAACATTGTGAAAAGCAAGATACATTTACTTGAGAAGCAAAGTTAAAAGATATTAAGTCTTCTTTTCTAAAAGATAGATCAAAACAAAGTGAGTTTTAGAAAAATCTCCTAAAAAATCTTGTTTTCCTTTTAAATGAAGTCTATTTTTCTGACCCCATTTGGCAGATTGTTTGTCTTGTTTTAGGCATGAACTCAAAAAACACTAATTTTGATGCAATATCTCAAGTAAATCTTGCTTTTAAGAAGTTTAGATATGGAAATCTGGGAACAAGACAAAAAAACACTAAGAAAAGGATGTTTTGCAGTATATCATTTTGACCTACACCAAAGTTTCTATTTTTTTTCAAAAGAAACTCTAATATTTTAAAAATGTACTGCATACAAAGACACCCACCACCGCTGTTGACATCTCATGCCCCCTATTGAAATGCACAGGTAGTGACATCAGTTCATATCTTCCCCATATCCTCTCAATTCCGTATCACTCGCTCAAACTCACCTTTCCATGCTCCAATCAGACGCCGGCTATTGATTTACCGGATTGATCCTGGACTCTGTCCATCTGCTCTCGGCCTGTGTCTACAAGTCCGCCGGCCTCTTAAAGAGCTGGTCCGCAGTGCCTGGGACAGCTGGTCCTGATAACCAATCTGTCTTTTGCAGGCTTTTTTGTAAAACAAGATACCGGGCAACCAGACACCTTGAATTAATACATGAAGCATTTGCAGTCCTTCTTGGAGGAGGGGGTGTTGGGGGCATGTGCAAAGAAACAGTTGGCTCTTTCAGGCCTTATACAGAGCATTCTTTCAAGGGCAACAAAAGCCAATGGAGATCTTCACTATGGGTCCTCTTTCAATAGAGCCAGTGGCAGTTAAGACTATGAGATACTTGTTTGTGTATATTGAAGGGATGTTCAAAACTACATATTTTCAATATATGGAGCCAAGTGGATCCGAAACTGGTTGAATTAAGTTGACCACTCGTCAACTTAATTCATGACTTCAATTCATGATTCATGATTTTATGATTCATTACTTAATTCAGGACTTAGTCTTAAAAGTAAGCCCTATATAATTAGACTGGTTTCAGGTTCACATTTAATTAATTAATTCACAACATCCACGATTTGATTATCAACCCACCAAAATAAAAGCTTGATAACTATTTGAAAAAATATATATTTTTGTAAATATTAGTGTTAACAATTTACAAATTAATAGTTATATAACTATATATTTTTGTATTAATCTCAATAAAAATGTGTTATTATTTATTTATAAAGATTTGGCCCATGAGCACACGTAGCACAGCCATGGATATTGAATGGGTAAAAACTGTGGAAAAATGGGCTATGAAAAACTCAAGTGAACTCTATTCACTTTATGGTTGCTGAAAGAGGTTTAAGTTGGTTTTCATAAAAGAGTAAACCCATCTGTGAACCCCCACATTCTCCCCATATTGTTTAACCTTAAAAATACACTCACCGGCCACTTTATTAGGTACCCCATGCTAGTAACGCATGCCCTTTTGCCTTCAGAACTTCCTCAATTCTTCGTGGCATAGATTCAACAAGGTGCTGGAAGCATTCCTCAGGGAGTTGGGCCAAATTGACATGATGGCATCACACAGTTGCCACAGATTTGTCGGCTGCACATCCATGTATGCGAATCTTCCGTTCCACCACATCCCAAAGATGCTCTATTGGATTGAGATCTGGTGACTGTGGAGGCCATTTGAGTACAGCGAACTCATTGTCATGTTCAAGAAACCAGTCTGAGATGATTCCAGCTTTATGACATGGCGCATTATCCTGCTGAAAGTAGCCATCAGAAGTTGGGTACATTGTGGTCATAAAGGGATGGACATGGTCAGCAAAATACTCAGGTAGGCTGTGGCGTTACAACGATGCTCAATTGGTACCAAGGGGCCCAAAGAGTGCCAAGAAAATATTCCCCACACCATGACACCACCACCACCAGCCTGAACCGTTGATACAAGGCAGGATGGATCCATGCTTTCATGTTGTAGACGCCAAATTCTGACCCTACCATCCGAATGTCACAGCAGAAATCGAGACTCATCAGACCAGGCAACGTTTTTCCAATCTTCTATTGTCCAATTTCGATGAGCTTGTGCAAATTGTAGCCTCAGTTTCCTGTTCTTAGCTGAAAGGAGTGGCACCCGGTGTGGTCTTCTGCTGCTGTAGCCCATCTGCCTCAAAGTTCGACGTACTGTGTGTTCAGAGATGCTCTTCTGCCCACCTTGGTTGTAACGGGTGGTTATTTGAGTCACTGTTGCCCTTCTATCAGCTCGAACCAGTCTGGCCATTCTCCTCTGACCTCTGGCATCAACAAGGCATTTCCGCCCACAGAACTGCCGCTCACTGGATGTTTTTTCTTTTTCGGACCATTCTCTGTAAACCCTAGAGATGGTTGTGCGTGAAAATCCCAGTAGATTAGCAGTTTCTGAAATACTCAGACCAGCCCTTCTGGCACCAACAATCATGCCACGTTCAAAGTCACTCAAATCACCTTTCTTCCCCATACTGATGCTCGGTTTGAACTGCAGGAGATTGTCTTGACCATGTCTACATGCCTAAATGCACTGAGTTGCCGCCATGTGATTGGCTGCTTAGAAATTAAGTGTTAACGAGCAGTTGGACAGGTGTACCTAATAAAGTGGCCGGTGAGTGTATGTTTCACATGCAAATAAATAAATAAATAAATAAATCTTCAAGTAGCCTAATTTTCCAGCTTTTAATGTAGATGCACTCACTAACAAAATCACCCCAATCCTTACGAAATGATTAATTAATAAATAAAATAAAATAAAATTAATAAAATCTTAGTAGTCCTAGTATAACATAGTGTCCTAACTACACGCAATGCGAAAAATTCCAGCGACGGCAAGTAGTCTGTCCACACTAGACGTGACGCGACTGTGAGATGCCACACGTCAATCAAAAATCACAGCCATTTAGAACAGCGTGTGGGCGGAGTCTCTCTGTGAAAGCGCACTGCTGGACCACACTCGCATTGGAAATGGGTAAGGACTAGGGGTGTAACGATACACAAAACTGACGGTTTGGTTTTCCGAGTGGTTTTGACGTCTCGGTTCGGTTCGGTTTAGAAAGTTAAAATGGCTTTTTTTTACAGTGGTTTAATGAAAAAAATGGTCTTTGTCTTTAAATTAATTCAATTACAATTTAACATTTCACAATGATTAAAAAAAAATCTGCTAATCTGCTGTAAACTATATAGGAAGCCGCACATTACTATAACATTAAAGGTTGTAGCCTAGACTTTTAACCTAAATTCAGATGCTATTTATTTTTTAGATATAATAATCAACACACAACACATTGTATGAAAACATGTAAACTGAACATAAGACAGTTTTTGCATTAACTTGTCGTCAATCTGTGGCGATCTGTCACATCACATTAAAGAGCGCAAAACGCCATTTATTGTTTGAATTTCGTGATCAAATAGACAGAATTTGAAAGATTACACCTTGCTTGTTATCGAAAGTGACAAAACACAGAGCTTGTTATTTGGTGTTAATGGTGGTTAGGCCACAAAACTGAATTCGTTGTGTACTGTACACATAAGACATGAGGTCCATTGAGCCGGGCTGGGCGGGAACCGGGGTAGCAAGGGGTGGGGCGTGTTCGGTACGCAATGACAGTATCGCGATTCCAATCATGAGTTCAGTATCGCGGTTTTTCGGTTCGGTTCGAAAATCGTTACACCCTAGTAAGGACATAATCAAATTAAAACATTAACAAAATATACTCATTGACTAATTTTGTTATGAAGTACAGTTGTATGTTTGCATAGAATTCATTTTGAACCCTATATTATATGCTTTCAAAATCTGAGGTAAATTATCCATTATCGCTTGTGGCACAGTGACCTATTTTTAACAAAATATAAATTATGTGTCCTCATAACCAGTGTAATTTCTTCATTCTGTCAGCCGCGACGTCGCAGAAATAAATTTGAAATTAGAAATTCTAAATTAGAAAATTCGTCGCGTCTTGGTTCAGGACAAAAACTCTGATTAACATGGAAAAGATACCTTGTCGCGTGTCGCAGCAATTAGGACACGGTGTTATATGGTCAATACTGAATGAGAGCGACTGTACCTTTAAACGCAGTCTGAATATGCTGAAGATTTTCCATGATTTTTGCATGAAAAACTACAAAAAAATATGATATAGCCAACTATTAGATCTCACTGAAACGACTAGTTGGTTGTTGGACAGTCAACGACAAGTTATCCACAGTGACACATCCCAAATAATGATTTTATCTTTCCATCCATTTGTACATTTTTGTCACCATGTACATTTTTTCCTTGAGGATCAATAAGATTCATCGCTCAACAATACCTCGACGGTTTTACTTGTTCGAGCAAATATGTGCTTGTGTAAAAGAATCCCACCCCACCCGTAAGGACACCTGCAGTAGCAGTGTAGGAGAGGTTCAATGTATCTGCAGCATCAGTGGCACTCAGGAAGTGCTGTCAGGCCTGATCTATAGTCCGGCAGATGCTGTGCGCTCAAGGTTTAGGTGGGCTAGGCAGCCAAACAACAAGAACGAGCATTTAAGCAATGCACTGACTCACAGAAGAGAGCACAGACGGCTGTTTGGTCTTGTCTGGGATCCAAAACAGGTGTGCTGTCAGGGTGTGGAGAACTCTGAAGAAAGAGGAACATGCAGAGTCCTGATGGTATTTTCAGAAGCTGTTGGGGTAACAGTGTCAGAGGGGTCAAGAGAGGTGGCCAAAGGACTTCCTTGGAGCAAGCAATCCCAGATTGATAACAACCGTTGGGATCTAAATGTTGGAAACCAACATTTGGGGTCAGCTGGAGCTGTTTGCCCCTACTTAACCCTCAAAAACGGCAAAGACGGCACCTGTTCCTAAGCATGTCCTTTGTGCAAACTGCAGCTAAATATGGTTGTTGAGGGCATTCTGTACACAAAGTTTGGTTATGGAGAGTGACAGGCGCATTGCACAACCGAACCCATTTGTTAATTTAAAAGAAAGTATAAAAAAACTGAAAAAATGTACTTCTATCACAATGATGGTGATTGGTTTTCATTAGTATGAGTTTGCTGAATCATGCATTACTATTCTTATATCTAAAACCCCTAAGCTGTACATACCTGAATGATGCAATAAATCATGCGTTTGCTGAAGAGAGGTACTTGTCTAAACTGAGACTGATAATAAAACACGTACCAACAAATATTTCGATAACATCTAATAGGACCATAATATCTACAGGTATATACACTTCTCTCAACACCCCAGCAACCACACAATGTGGTTTTAGTATCTCTTTTATTTTCCTGAAAATATATATACTTGAAACAAGATCAATTTACTTTAAAAGCATACGATATTTAAGGAGTAGTTCACTTTTAAAAAAACTTTTGCTGATAATTTACTCAACCCCATGTCATCCAAGATAGCCATGTCATTCTTTCTTCAGTCGAAAAGAAATTAAGGTTTTTGATAAAAACATTCCAGGATTTTTCTCCATTTAATGGACTTCAATGGGAACCAAATGGTTCAAGGTTCAAAAGACAGTTTCAGTGCAAACTGTTCAAAGGGCTTTAAACAATTCCAGACGAATACGGGTCTTATAAGCGAAACAATCGCTCATTTAAATAAAGAACAAAGTTTACGTTTTATAAGCTCAAATGCTCGCCTTGCTCTATTCTGTGTGACTCTCCGGTTTGAACTCATTCATCAAAATGAACAAATCTTTTCCAAGTCAACTGGTTACATTTCGATTCGTTGAAAGAACCAAATGACACGAAAATTGATTTGTTCATATTGATAAGCGAGTTCGAACAGGAGAGTCACGATGCACATCACAGAACAGAGAAAAACTAAAACTTTTTTATTTATTTTTTAAATTGAGCGATCGTTTTGCTGATAAGAGCCCTAACCCATCGTCTGAAATCGTTTAAAGCCCTTTGAATAGTTTGCAGTTTGCATTGAAACTGTCTTTGAACCTAGAACTGTTTGGTTCCATTGAAGTCCATTATATGGTGAAAAATCCTGGATGTTTTCATCAGAAAACCTTAATTTTTTTGACTGAAGAAAGAAAGACGTGGACATCTTGGATGACATGAGGTGAGTAAATTATCAGCAAATTTTTTAAAAGTGAACTACTCCTTTAGACTTTAACCAGTTCTCCAGTAAGACAAAGTATACTTCAAGTAAAGATAAATATGAAAACATGTCCCAATGTTGTGTTGTATTTAACATGCCCATGAAACCGACCAGTGATATGGAAGTTACGAGTTTTAAATAAACTGAACTCTAAATGTCATGGGTAAAAGGATGCTTTTCTGCTAAAGCTATGTTGCCATTTGGCCTTCTCTGTTAAGTTCAAGTGTTGCTTCTATTTTAATCAAGTATATGAACAGCTGGGTCTCAGTGTGCTCTACAAGTTAAATAACGTATAAGATGATGTGCAGACAGTGAACACCTGACTTTATTGGAACACATCCTGCTGCAAATCATTATGCTAGTAAAGCTTGCCTTCAAATAAATCAGCGGTATTTGCGAATAAACGTGAATAAAGATGATTTTGGCTGCTTCACCAGGGCATACTGGGATACACTTCGTTAGTAACAGAGGGCTAACAAAACCAAAATGAAAACCGCAAATTCGCTTTGATTTCAGAGGAAACGTCGTTAAGCCTGTGTTAGTGTGTGCACCTGTGAATGTGGGTGTGCGGTGGTGACGCTGATGAATGGCTTTCCGAAGGCATTGTAAAAGCACAATTAAGATTCCATCAGGATAAAGGTAATGGTAAATTATGTACATTAACAAGGGTCCAGGCTCATCCAAACACGCCAGCGCAAATAACAGAAAGGCCACTCCTCTAAACAAGGGAGGTATGCAACACTGAATTGATTAGGTAAGTGTTGGAGTGTGTTGTTTTTGCATGTGTGCATGCATGCGTATTAAGAGAACATTTGTCCTCATTACTTTGCTTGTCACTTGCTCTATGTATTTTGCCAAAGGCTGTGAGTTTACTTATGGGAGCTCTATGACCAGTTGTCCACACAGTAATTATGAAATTGACAGCTATTCAATCTTTTTCCAGACGTCCAAAGTTTATTTATTTGCAACTCTGGAAGGAACTAGACGAATTTCATTATAAACAAATACATGATTCAGGATTCAGGTTTGAACTTATTCGGAAAGTGGTCTGGAGTTTAACATAGCCTACACTTGTTAGTCAAAATGAATAACAAACAACTGTCCTAACCTCTTACCCTTACGGCCCAGTTTGTTTAAAAGAATGCACAAACATTTACATGCGTCATCATGCTTCTTGGGTAGGGTGTTCGTTTTAGCTTCAGTTCGAGAGGCGAGTGAATGTTTTTAGTAACATGTTTCCCTGAGGGAACATTCCCCCTTTATCTGTAAGGAAGAACAGGGTGTGGATAAGAAGCAAAGACTGAAATCTTTCTATCTTAAGTAAATGTATGTTTCAGACTTTCGCATTATTATGCCCAGTATTGCATAATATTTGTGAGATCATCTGTATTCTGACTGGCCAAAAATACTTCATTTGAGTAGCTTTAATGTAAATAATGCCAGCTGAAAATCCAGGGAAGCCAGCGTGCGAAACTCAACATTTACCAGTCTTTTCAGTAGAGAAGTTCACACCCTTCACGATTTGACCTATGGGCGAATCTTTCAAGAGCTCAGAGCAGCTCAAGTATGGTGGCAACCTCTCCATCTCCTTCCACGTGAGTGATGCCCTTGCTTTGTTCAAATCAATTTTGTGGAGTACAAGGAGGCTTCTGCTGTGTCAGTGTGGCAGTGCGCGAGAAAGACATATTGACATGCTCTCTCGATAGTTCGAACATAATCCTGCCCGCTCGTCAGAAGCGCTGATCACCGAGACATCCGACGGGTAGGGCCGGCATAACAGCTTCGACCCTCTTCATTTTCATTAGCATGGGTTGTGGGAGTGGTTGCTAGGCAGAGTTTCTGACTATCTTACTAGCATTTTTGTTTAGCAGCAGATGCTAACAACTTGCAACAACGACAAGACAATTCTTCATTATAATATTCTATTCTCACACCGCCACATATTTAGACCAAGCGTGCCGCACAAGCCCTCAAAAGTGAAGCCAAAATGTCTTGATCGCCATAGATATGTATATAAAGGCTAGATGTGTTACGGCGGAGTTTCCATCGTCATCACCGGTGGCCATCTTGTCACAGGTAAGCTGATGTAAGATGAGTGGTCAACACGAACACAAATACTCTTATCTTATTTTGACGGATTTACAAACGGTTTGGTTTCTTACAAACGTTATTAACGAGGCTATAATTATCTGGATGATTATTTTCATTTATACACTTATTATTCATAAGTATGCTGTGTCATAGCTACATCTCTGATGTTTATAACAAACCAAACCATTTGAAAATCGGTAGAAAATTTAGCAAGTTATGGTTATTTAAATAGTACATGTACTATTAACACAATGTTACGAGTGAGCGAGCTGCCTGTGACAAGATGGCCGCCAGGTGCAGACGTCGACCTCCATTGGCCAGCAGGGCGGACGACACATGTAGCCTTTATATACATATCTATGTTGATCGCCCCCTATGACCGCTCCTAGTATAGGTCATATACCCCGCCTCCCCATGTTATTCAACGGGACGTGAGACCAACTAAACAATTAAATTACACTTCACATATCCTTTATCCAAAGATAGTTTCTGTCATTTCTTGTAGTTTCTATCATGTTGATGTAATTTCAAGTGTTTGTTTTTAAAATAAGTTTGTTTTTAGTTAATTATTTGATGCTATAAAAACGGTGCTGTGAAATCATGATTGAGAGCTGTGATTGACAGGTTCTCTGTGCGAGGTAGTCACTGAAGCATCGACAGACTTTTTTCATAATGTTGACTATGTGGTTAGTAGTTGTATTTACCTTATTTTAACGAGGTACTGCAATCAGCAGACGTCATTGGAGAGGGACGTAGCAGACAGAGGCCACTTAATGAAAGTGCGGGGCGTGTGCTTGCGTTTGATTCAGCGAGAATGAGGGCGCGGCCTTGATTTCGCGGCTTTACTTCCTGCTCACGACTGCGCATGTTTGGTCCCGAAAACGCAAGTGCGCAGACTCAGGTCCCAAGATGTCAGCGCCATATCGGGACATTGGTGGCTTCAGTTCTCTCTGATGGAAAAGAGCGAAGGGGCGTTGTCCATCTTTTTTTACAGTCAGACTGCGTTTAAAGTCGGCGTGAAATGGGAAGTTGAGATTGTCATTTTTTCCCTTGTTGGGCGTGTATCCAAAGTGAAACGGCTTCTGAAATTAGAAAAACATGTAGGCAGGGCTTGATTTCGTCCTTCGGGAATTGATTGGATCGTTGGAGGTTGGGCGTTGCAAACAAAATGGAGGCAGATTTGACTGCGATTCTCTGAAAGGGGGGTTACCGATAGCCGCACCCTCATCGGATCTGGCCGCACCCTTTCGCCATCGTACGTGACCAAAATAGAAGAGAGGTCGTTTCGATGGGGGAGGGAAGGGTAATGTATTTGATTAAAGATTGTGTACATGAATTAAAAAAAAATTATGAAGTGCACAGATAAATCATTTATAATAAACACTACAATATTACATATAAAATTTGATTTCATGCCGACTTTAAAGGTACAGTCGCTCTCATTCAGTTTTGACCATATAAACTAATGATCCATATGTAAATATGCCAATTCACTTGAAAAACTTTTAATTTGACATATTATTTAACTACTTTTAACTTGACACATTTTAAAGTTGCAACACTGTAAAATGCTGGTAAGGTGCTGAAAAACTCCCAGCCGGAAGTAGAATCATTGCTAAAAATGTCTGTTTAATACATTTATTTTAGAATTTTTAAATAATTTTCTATTCTATATCAAAATTTCACTTTTACAGGCAACATGAAATGGAAGTTACAATAGTCTTTTCTATCCTATTGTGACGTAGATCAAGGGAAATGTCTTTTTTTAAGTTATTTTGAATTAAAAAAAATAATGATGGTAATGGATAAATCATTTATAATAAACACTGCAATATTCCATTAAGAAACAAATCATCAATTTTGATTTCATAGTGACTACAACTTGTTTCCTTGTAATTAATTGTGAAATTTACTATCAATTTCAAAGTGAAAATTGTTTGTACACTGAATTTTTTTCAGTGCATAACAAGTTACCAACAGCCTCTTACAACATCTTTGGTCAAATTAGCTTTTGCTAATTTGTCATCATCCACTAGAGCGTCATCATTCGCTAGAGCGTCTCTTGAGATCTACGGGAGTGAGGTTTACTCTCACAGCTTTTACTAGCTGGCCTCTGTTACAGTATAGCCTCTGCGACGGACTGTGGCGTGATACACTGGGTCATGCGGCTTCTCACGAGTGCCAATGCCGGTGCTTGCAGTCTCAGGGGTACTGATATTTCTGGCTGTTGAAGTTTCTTTGGACCATGATGGTGTCTGTGGCTTTTTAGAGTCACCGTTCTATGGCTGGTGCAAAACCCAAGAGAAATACACTTCTTACTGTGCAGCACTGGAGTCTAGAAGAATAACACACAACTAGCTTCTGGATCAGGCAACAAAATTATACATGTAATGCATTAAATGTCCTATTAACAAGATCAACACATTTTTAGCTCAAGGAAATACTCTATCATGATTGCGTGCCTGTACTCAAATTGATCCAAGGGGACTGCCCATGCAATTAGCATAATATGAGTTGCGTATAAAGCGTCTGCTAAATGACAAGTAAGCACCTAAGGGTTATTACTGGTATAATAAGAAGTGATGAGAGCACTCAGGGAACTCTGTTGCACGATTCATAAGAGAAAATTACCCAGGCTGAATGCTTTTTTCATACATGTCACTGTCTCGTAGCATAAGCCTACAGTTAATAGCAGGTTAGCATGCTGTTGTTTGCTAATATAGGCCTATAGATGTAAACATACCATGTCAGATACCAAATTAGCTCATATATAAGATCGGTACAGTGAACACTGAATCACTTGCCTTCATTTTGACCAGCTAACCAGGAATGCTAACCCATTAGCATGCTAAGCCAAGCCTACTATTGGTCATAAAAAAGGGTATAAGGCCTGGGATTTTTTAAAACACTAATATGGAAATGTATTAGAAGTGTAACTATTGATATCTATCTTTGTTTGTGGATATCTGTGTATTTTAAGGGTTATGAAAGTATAATTTGTTTCATAAATTCATTTTGCTGCTAGCATCATGCGTCACTAGTTGAGCTACCACAGGAATGTTCATGTTCATTTTCATGTTTCTAAAACCTTAAAGCTGAATATCCACGTATTAGGTATGTCATGCACATACCTAATAACTACAATGATTCAGGATGTCAAGATGGTTTATTTCATCAGGTATAGCTCTGATGCAAGCAAGTATACAGTTTTTATGGGCCAACTAGCATAAATGTGCAGAAGTGGGTCAACCCCGCTGTGTCTGGAGAGAGTCTAGAGCTTGCACGCAAATTTAACACAATCATTTTCAAAGTAACTGTCCAACTTTAGAGAAAGTTGCAGGAATGCACTTTTGTGGCATTATGAGGTCCTTTGAACAATGTTTATCTGTTCCTTTCCCTCCCCACTTCTAATGAAATTTCCCGTCTGACTTTAAGCCCCCTCGGGACAAGCACATGCGACAGATCCCACATTGTTCATTGTTGTTGTGCTCTTCTTATTGTATTTAATGGAAGAAAAAAACTTTGAAAACAAGAAACTTCACCACGGTGTGGGCAGCAGAGAGAGAGATGACAAAGATCGCATGCTGGCTGCCTTTGATCTCTTGTCTTGGGAGACTTTTTAAGGGGGTGGCACCGCTGTTTTTTGGAGACTCGGGAGAAGGAGAAGTGCGACCATCCTTAAGGACCTTACAGAGTCTTGTATACACGAGAAGTGTGGGTTGTTTATTTGCAGTGTCTGCTGCCCACCTTGCAGGCCTCTGGGGAAAAGTTCCCATCCTTTCCCTGTGCCCCGAGGCCACTTGTGGTTCTGTGGGCTGCTGTACGGTTGAGCTGCAGAGGAGAGGAACTTGGATATCCCAGAGGCATTTTCTCTCAATATTTTGCTCTCTCAAAAGCGATGGAGAGAGACCATGCCGAGCCTCTCCCTCGACAAACAAACATTATCTAAATGTCGAAGATGTGCTTTTAAAATCATAGGCCAGCCAGTCAAAATACTAACTGTTCACTGGTTCGCTTGTTTAACCTCGACACAACCTTTTCTCAAACGTTCGTAGGGATGGCTTGGAAACGCATAGGGTTGTCACGAACTGTTATTGAGCAAACTGGTTTCTTTTGAAAGGTTCAATACTATATCTAATATTAAATAAAAGCAATGGCATGTTTACTTTGAATATTTCTCATTTAATTCAATTATTGATTTTGGTTCCAATTACTTCAAGTAAACAGTTAGTTATAAATGAACAAATGAACTAATTACAAGCAACAGAATGAATAAAACCAATGAACCAAAAATACACAAAAGTAAACAGCAGTAAAGAACAATGTAAATAATCTACATTTTCCACTACATGATTACTAAAACATTAGCAAAATACTAATGCATGATTTAAAAAAGCTGTCTATTTTCTTGTCCGGCTTATTAAAGCTAAGCTACTTAGAAGCTAACTATGTACTAGTGCGCTCCTAAAAGGTAATACATATCAAAGAAACAGAAAATAAATAAATAAAACTACTTAAAGTAGAACTCCGGCGCAAAATGAACCTTTGGTCTAATAAAACATCGGTACCTAGTCAATTTTCTGCGATTTGTTTTTATAATAATCGAATGTAAAGAGTTTTATCTCTAAAAACTGTTTAGCGTATAATGGTAGCACTGGGGGCATCTGACTAAGTAAAAAGAAATCGCTAGTTTATACCACTAACAAGGCTCAAAATAGCCCCACACTAACACAGTAACATAATGAGGGTCCATACACGCAAAACGAAGCATTGAGAACTTTGTAAGTGTACAGACCGTTTAATAAGAAGATAGGCTACTTTATAAAGACAGTTCACTTTGTGTATACAGACAGGAGCCATCTTAGAAAATAGTCAATAAGTCGATCCCAGAACGCCGTTTATACAGTTCAGCTCACTCAGAACGACGTTCGTAGTTTGACTGTTTTCCAACTAGCGCAGGGCTGCCAACTCTCACGCTCTCACGCCACACCCCCAATTTCTCACGCTAAAGTGTTAAGCCAGTCGGCAAAATACCTGAAAGATAAGTTTATCTATAAATCCACCAGTTAAGCCACTCGTGATCGACTAGTTTTAGTCAATTCCTCTCTGCACTCTAAGCGTTCTGTTAACACTCTGATTACATCCACTACGGGTTTTCCAGTCTCATTTACAGGAAAAACTGCTCCGTGTTCGCGTGAGCAAAGTGCACACGTTTCTCTAAAACACCCAGCACAAACCGAATGCCTATTCTTAAAGTCTTGTGCTGTTTTATGAAGGCAAAAAGCAATATCATGGTTTCGTTTTTAGTTCATTGGCAAAATATAACGCTTAGAGACCTACATATTAGTTTACACATTTTACATCTCATATGCTCGACTAAAGCGATTCGAACTGGGTTGAGCGCACTCAATCTCTTTCATGAACTACACGCTCTATGACCTACACCACTGTAGCTGTTACGTGACAAGCGTGTTTTTGCTAAAAAGGCGGCTTTAGTGCAAATATAGGCTATGCTCCATTTAGACCCCCCCCCTCACGCCAAGCTTAACTCAAAAGTTGGCAGCTCTGAACTAGCGTTTTCAGCAAACTAGCGATTTCCCCATTACTGAGCGTTATACGCTCAGTTTTTGAGAGAAAAACTCTTTACATTCGAAAATCATGAAAACAAATCTCAGAGAACGGTTGACTAGGTACCGATGTTTTATTAGACCAAATGTTAATTTTCCACCGGAGTTCTCCTTTAAAAATGGCCAATGTTTTCAATATATGAGTAAAACATTAGCACAATATTAATAATGCTTAGTTAAAATGTTGTATATAGTATTTTCCGATTGCTGATTAAAGCTAATGCACTCCCTCGCACAGGTGTCTTTCAGTAAGGCGTACTAAGAAAATATTGACGATGACATCCCTCACTTAGGGGCGTGTCCACATTGTCCAATCAGATACTTTTGAGAATGAGAATTGGCATATTGGGTGTGACATCCTTTCGATATCTCACACCCAAACTTCCTGTTTCAACGGGAATACGCGCAGCGTAGGAAACAGCGCTGTTCGTGTGATATCATTTAATAAATAACTCGTCCAAGAATAGAGAGTGCTATTCGCAGCACTTGCTAGATGACCAGGAGGAAGGAGAAAAGTGACTGTGATGAGGTGTTAGGTTGAGGAGGATTGAGGAGGTGGTGTGGCCCTTGAAGAGGCAGACATGGAGGCGGGTTGTCGCTTTGGCATCTGCGGGGTGAGAGTAGGGACTTGGCTGCACTGCAGGGGCGATGGCCAAATCTGCACTTCTCAAATGTGGACAGTGGACACACATACGAAACGTGACAGCCTTTTACCTCCAGTCATTGCCAGCGCCTTCCAAGTGCATCTGATAAATATAAAAGGACTCGACTGATAAATGACTGAGGCTAAATACGGCAATCAATCTTCACACTCCATACTATCTCTCAGCACGAACCTCTGACCCTCTGGTCCGCTCTGGCCCTTAGCATTATCCATCCCTCATTTTTACGAGCCACTCTCCTGCAGTCTAGTTTACTACAGCTCCTGGTTTTGCTCAAGCGGGCCTGTTTCCCATTTCTTATGAGATATCCTGTCCGTTATTAACTTTTGGAAAGAATCCAACAGCCTGCGAGACTGGACATGATAGCGCACTGCTTTCTGAAATGCATGAACTAAATAATGATTTCATTATGTAGATTTCAAAACATGCTTGAGTTTCCCTGGTATTTCAATGGATGGTTAATCATTTACTCACCATTGTGTAGTTCCAAACTATTTTTTGTTTTCTTTTCATCTGCAGAACACAAAGAGGAATACTTTTGAAGAATGTTTCAGATGTTTTTGTCCATATTATGAAAGTCAGTAGCCTGGTTTCCATTACAGATTTGTTAAAAACTTTTGCGATATTTTCTAAATGAACTATTGCGAAAGGAAGGCGTTTCCATTAACCGAAACGTGCTTTTTCCGTCTCGCTATAAGTAATTCGAAAAATCATGGCAATGGATGTTGGTAGGTTTAGTTATATTGCAGCCACCACACTAGCCATTGTTTTTAATTGCAGGAGACATAGGCGTGTTATCAAAGCATTAAAGGTATAGTTCACTTTGATATAAATTTTTGGTATGTTTTAGCTTACCTCAAGGGCATCTAAGATGTTTGTGTCTTTGTTTCCACAGTAGTTTCAATTTTGATATTTTTAGGTCAAACCGTTCTTGTCTGTCAGTCATATAATGCAGGTCTATGGTCACCACCTTTAAGAGAATGCACAGAGAAGTCCAAATTAAACATGATTTAATGACTCGTAAATGTAAGTACACACTGATGGCCTAAGACATGAAATGAGCAGTTTGTGTGAGGAAACGAACAGTATTTATTTAGCTTTTACCTCTTGTAACCACAGCCACGTCCAAGTGATCTGAGGGCACAGGCCCTTTAAAGAGACAAGAAACGATATAAATACTGTTCGTTTTCTCAACACAAACTGCTAATTTAGATGTCTTACTTTAGCCATCAATGTGTACTTACATTTACAGAGTCATTTAATCATGTTTAATTTGCACCTTCTCTGTGCACGCTCTTTGAGGTGGTGACCATAGACCTCCATTATGACTGATGGACGATCCATGAACGATTTAGACCTGGATATATCAAAATTGAAACTACTGCGGAAACAAAGAAACCTACATCTTGAGGTAAGCTAAAACATACCAAAAATTAAATGTGAACTATCCCTTTAATAGCAAGCAAAGCCCCTTGGCGGCCACTATGGTATTTCTGAGGTGTTTCTCCCTCATTTTGTGTCATTTTTCTTTGTTGTTAAGAATCCAGTATTACCGTAATTCTTTTGTCTTTTATGAGTTTAATAAAGAACTCTCGTCTCGTCTTCTATGTCCAAACATAACGCGCTATCTTTAAAGAATGAGCGACTTTTACGTAAAAAAAAACTGACCCCCAAGCCCAAATTCTTTCCACGATATTTGAGATTTTTGCTAAATTTACACATTTCCATTTCGCATTACGATTATCACTTTTGGAGAATGCGTGTGAAAGAACACCATATACTTACACCGAAAGTCATTAGGGACCAGAATATTGTAGAGAATTGGGAGCAGACCTTTTTAACTTCACCTTTAAATTGAAGACATCTGTAGCGCTATACCTTAAAAAATCAGATGCATCGACTTCATCAACATAAAACAACAAGAAATGAGACTTTCATATAACAATTATTACAAGTAGACGTATGTAAGAAATTAGCAAGGAAGTAGGAGGCCAAAAGTGAAGATCGGATTCTCCAAAGAGCTATTAGCACAGAGGAGGAATGTGCAACTTCCCTTGTTTAGATGTTTGGCTTAAATCACCTTTACGTTTAAACTTCAGAGGAAGTCAACTCCCTGCCGTCCCTGGTGATTGAAACCAGCTCCGCTCCTGGGTCTGTCTCTGGAAAGGGGAAGTGACATGTCTTTTGGGGCTTTGAACCCTGACCTCATAAAATATGGGCTTTCCAGAGTGGAAGGATTGTTTGAACAGGGTTTGGTGTGTTAGCATGGGCTTGTGTGTTATATGCCATACTTGTTGTGTGCGTGAGATGTTTTAATTGAATGCATGAGAGACGTGCATTGAGGATGTCACACCTATCTGTATGTGTGCACTCCTTTGTACTGTTATTGTCCCTTTGTGACCCCCTCACACCCTGTGATAGTTGCACATGTCATTACTTACATACACTAGAAATACAGTTTGACAAGATATGTGCAATAGGCGTTAACATTGTTTTGCACACCAAATATTCCGTTATATATGGTGGGGGCTAGGGCTTGTTGTGACATGGTGTAACCTACTGTGATGCATTTGAGCTACAAACCTCGAAACATGGGTCATATATTATGTATGGGTGATTCTTTAACTATGGTACTTTTCTTGTCCCTGGATGAAATAATAAAATCTAAAAAACATTTCTTCTTTTTTGTTTTTGTCAGACTTACTTCACCCTAAGGGGAACTTATAAAAAAATGTATCATGGTTCAATCATTCTTTTTATTATATAATATGAGGCCTTTTATGCATGATTTTTACTGTTTTCCCCTGTCCCTAAGCCAGACTTTGTACCTTCAACCTCGCTTAATTCTAAATTAAATATTTAAATAATGTAGATTTTAAGTACAAATTATAAAATAATGTCTATTTCAATTATACATATTATATATTGCAATATTTATTCACATTTTCTTATATTTTTCATAAGTAGAACCCTTGTCCCTTGGGTTCACTGTCATTTCCGCCACACTGTACAAAATAGAATCCTGAGATCATTGTTTTAGGTTTGAATACTTAGTAACCATAGCAATAGAAACTCCACAGTGAACACATGGCTGGGTGAAAGGGTGACCTCTTTAGGGGGTAATGAAAAGAAGAAAAATCAAGGTAAATATGACTAAAACTGAGAATATGTTTATTGGCCGTCATTTCCAAACGGCTCATATTTCACATGGACGTAAAAATAACTGGATAAAATTAATTTAATAATGTGTAATTTGTGTATATTAAATGCTAACTGTAAAACTAATATTAACAGGCTAACATAGCATGATATTTTAGAGGAAAAGGGGGAAATGTCATTTCCGCCACAGTCATTTCCACCACGGTGTTCATTGTGGTGGTAAAGACAGGTTGTGGTGGAAATGACATTGTTAATGCTAAACAGCAAATTATTTTGGGCTATAATACTAAAACGTTAATGTAAAAACAAAAAACCCATACAATTAATTAAGTTAAGGTAGTAAGAAATATTTGATTATTTATTATTGCTAAATATTGTTGGTAAATAAGGAGAACTTGGGCGTTCTCTTGGGCTGTCAGATAGAAAATGCCAGATATATATATTCGTACGGAGTCACGGACGAAGGCTTAGTGTGTTTAATGTTGATTATGACCAAGCCATAGTAATAAAGGCTTTTTACTTTTCTAAGAGAGTGCCTTGGATGTTTCTTGATAATTTCCATATGTTTTTCCTATCCAAAGAGCACCTCAAACTTATACACTTGAGTCCAGAAGCGTTTCTATTATAGACAGTTGTTTTTATCTGATATTAAAAACTGTTTGTAGAAATGTTTTTATTTTCTGAAACTGTCTACCTCAAAGAAGTTACCATAGTTGAAGAATCACCCATAAGATATACCCAATAATAGACACGGTACTTCCTTTGAAATCGATTCCAGCACAGCTATAACAACCATGATGAAATGACCCTTCATAATAGATAATGCTTTGCAATGAATTGGCAATTTCTCTGTTCATTAAAATATGTTAATGACCTGTTGAGTGAATAAAAACAATATCTTCCAAAATGAATATGCTTTATTTAATCAAAATAATTTGTGGCAACAGATTACAAGCAATATTATTAATTAAATTGAACAAATTAGAATTGAGTAATGATTAATCAAATATAATTCCTTAAAAGTTAACCATTTAAAATGAGCTAAACTTACAACAACAACCAAAAGAAGTATTTTAAGTCACTACTATGATGATCAGTGTTTGTTTTTAAAATTACAGATTTCTCCAGTGATTCTGCTTGTTAACATTCAGATGTCTTCAATGTTGGCAATATAAAATAAAGAGTTCTTAAGGCTATGTTTACACGGAAACGATTCTGAAGAGAAAGCGCAAAAGTGGACGTCCGTCATCATTTTTTATTCTGACGTTTAGACGAAGCGTTTTGTGTGGGAAATTCAAGGTGCAAATGGTGGCGCAAATGTATCTAGAGAAAGTCAATGTAGTATTACACTTCCAGGTGGCTAGGAGTGCATACTACAGTAACACCAAGTCCACGGCGCAGACTTTTGCGTTTTCCCTTCACACGGGAACGCGATGGTAGAGCGTTCTAAGATTTCCACTTTGGAGGGTGGTTTCACTTTTTTGCGTCTTTAAGCCTCAAAACGCCATCGCCGTGTAAACGAAAGGCACATCCAATAAAAATATTTTACGCTTTCACCCGAGCGTTCCCATGTAAACAGGGCCTAAATAATCTTTTACGTCTGTCTGTTAGTAAAATATTTATAGTTAGTATTTAGTATTTATAGTATTTATATTAATAGTTAAATTTTTTGGTGTAAACTTTACTAATTTTAAATGGTTAACTTTAAAGGAAAAATCTGATTAATTATTACTCAATTCTAAGTTGTTACATTTAATTAATAATATTGCTTGTAATCTGTTGCCACAATTCGATTGATTAGATAAAGCATGTTCATTTTTACAGTGTATTTATGGATATGACGAGAGGTACACAAACGAGTGACGCAGTTATGCAATTTCCAGCAAAAGCATCCCGCTTTTTCTAAAATGTAAACACTTATAATGGGCTTACCACAGTTAAAAAAAAACATGTTTTGGACCGACTCGCAAAAACCTGAGAAATATTCACTAAAGTGTCACAACCAGCCCCAGTCCTCCTATAATAAAGATGCGCATTTATAGACCAAGCTATGCATGAATATTGCAAAAGGTGTTTATAATGCCGCAAGTGAAGAGGGAATGGCACATAAAAGCTCAACAATTCTCATTACATTACCAAATAAACCCAAATAAAAGGCCCTTTGTAGTCTCCAAAGCAAGTGCCCTTTCATCACCTTTTAGGAAAAACAACAGCCCTTTCATTAATAATGCCATTTCAAAAACAGGATGGAGCAAAAAAGAACACAAGATGTCTTTGGTCATCCTTGCCGTGCTAATTGAAAATGCCTGTGTATCTATTTTCATTTGCTTTACATTTTAAATGACAGCTGAGGAGCCAGACGGGCCCTCACGTCGGTGTCAAGCACCTCCAACTCGCGGAGGGTCGTGAGTGTCGTCGCCTAGCAACGTCGCAGAAGCAGACGGCATGAGAGAGAAGAAAGGGGATCCCTCTGAAAACGCTGTGTGCAATCGTGCTTATTCATGCTTTTGTTTGGCCAGTTTAATTTAAGCTCCGCCGTCAGAACATTGTGTTGCTTTTTATAAAACGTCCAACTGCATTGCATTTGTTTTATGCAATGATTCATTATCTGTCTATCAATTAAAAGTTGATATAGAGTACATATATATGCATACACATCTGTCTGTCCACCAATCTAGGAGTGAATATATAATATATGTGAATGGAGCAATATAAAAATGTATAAAAACTATAATATAATATACAGGTTTATTCATTTTTGTCCCTTTTGTTGTGATGTTTTCGTTTGCCGCCAAGCCTCAGACACAGATCTGTGTGGGGGTTGTCTACATTCTGGATGGGTTTTTAGGCCAGCGGATGAAGGTAGAGGGGTAATTTCCAAATGGCTTGGCTCAAAGCGTGTCTTTGTCTTCACCGGCTTTCATAACCAGACTAAAAAATACAGCCCGCACAAACATGAAACCTGTGCCAAATAGAGTCCACGGAGACAATACATCATAGTTACTACTGCATGTGCTTTACGCTTAAAGCTTAGTCATGGTGGATCAGTTGAATATGAAAAAAAAATGAACAAATGCAGGTTTGAGGTCACATTTTCCCACTGGAAACAGTTTGAATTGCCCATTTCCACTTGTGTTTATATGTTTCTCTCACATCTGATCATAGTCTACTCATATATATTCTGTATTGCATATATTTATGTTATGAAAACTCATAGTGCTTTGCATGGTAATGGATATGACGATGATATGTTTTGGTCTTGTCTAAATAGATCTGCTACGTCTGCTGCTGTACGGGACTTGCTACTGCCAATATATGGCTGACATATTTGGAGAAAGTTGAATCAACTTAAATTAAGCCAACCATCTCAAAGCTTTTTTGAGGTTACTGATTTTCAGGCCTCTGAAGTTGTGCTAACTTGTTTTTATTTAGTTGGATTGGTAGTTAGATGAACTTACTGAGTAAGGTATAACTAAGGCAACCATCTCAAAGCTTTTTTGAGGTTACTTTTTTGAGATTACAAGTGAACTTTTAAAGGGGTGATGAACTGAGAAATAAAATTTTCCTTGAGCTTTGACATCTAAGAGGTCATCATATTATAAGAATATCCTGTAAGTTTCAGAACTGAAAACGACCTTGTTAGTCCAATAAACGCTTTTATTGACACCAGCCTCAACAAACGACTCGTTTTTGAAAGTGTGGAAGTATGACGTCAAAGACGCGAAAACCCCACCCGCTCATCAACGCCTACTTCAACACGGCCGGTTTAGCCCCGCCCACCGATTGCGCATTAATGCATAGGTAAACAAAAGCATACCTTGTGATGACAAACCGGAAAATGTTGTGCCGTGCCTGGCTGTGGAAGAAGACAGTCGCTGCATAAGCTTCCTCTGGATTCCAGTATTAGGAATGCCTGGTTAAATTTTGTTTTTAATGACGTTCCAGCAGATGAGTGTAAAACATTATCCGTATGTTCACTTCATTTCACTGAGGATTGTTTTGTGAACAAGACACAGTTCGAGGCTGGATTTGCAGACTGATTAAGATTAAAAAAGGCGCTGTACCTTCTATATTGGATCCAACAGGAGTGGTGCAACACACTTATGTGAGTAATATTTTTATTTTAGAAATAATAATCTACTCGAGTCAGCTAGCATTGCATTGTTACCGTTTGATATCTAATAATTATGTGTATGTGTCTACAAGTATCCGTTGTATTCGAGGTGCTGTTGGTTCATTGTCCTGCGATTCGGGGATCGGACACTGGGTCAAACATGTATGGGCGAATCATTCTGGTTGACATTTTACAACAGTGGTTTTCAAAACAAATTCCCCCACGTGCACCGACCGAAACCAACGACAGAGTTGAAGCTCATTATAATATGCAAAACTGTTATCCACTCACAGCAGTGGGCGTTTACTTCCTAGTCTTCAATGCGATACGCTCATAAATTCCGAGAATTTTTCAATTAGGCTGAAAACTAGGGAAGAAAATAGCCCATAACTTATTCATTTTTATGTTTTTGAATGTAAAAACCAAGCGAACGTCATAAGTTGACCTCAGACAATAAAATAAAAACATTAAAAAAGCCAGTTCATGACCCCTTTAAAAATGATTTGGCACAACTTCGACCACTGAAGTTGAGTAAATTAAAAAAAATACTTTAAAGCCATTTGCCTAATTTTTTTAAGTTAACTCAACTTTAATTTTTGACTATGTACATTACACGCTGCTGTGGGCAAGCAGCTGCTGCTGTACAATATAGTGTACATGAATTACCCATTGCAGATTCATACAGGTGGAGCTGGGGAAGATGGGGGTTTCTGAAAGTGTTACTCAACGTTCACACCGCCGCCGACTAGAGCGTCAAAGAAGCTCTGGCCGCCCTGTCAAGGACGCTTGTCAAAAAGTACGGGAAGCTTGTTGCCGCTTTGAAAACTCTGACGTTGCAGGGAGAATAGAAGTGTCACAACATGAAATGTAAAAAACAGAAAAAACAAGCAATACATTGAAGAAACTTTTTTAATGACAGCATTTTTAAAACCGTTTTGGTCACATTTGGTCGGAAAAAAATAGTTAGCTATTATTATTGCGGTCAAATTTGCGGTTAATTTGTCACTGTGAGCAAATTAATTGCATTCCCACTTTAAAACGAACATTCGTAAATATTTCAAATAAATGTTGCGCTCATGCGATCCCTAAAAGCAAACAACGTCATGTCATAAATGATACGAAACCTGTTTTGGTAGGAACGAAAGTTTACATTCATGTTTCTCCGGAATCAACCAGTGTGAGGGACGTCTATATTCCGATTGGTTGCTGGAGTTTTGCCGCTGAACCGCGTCACAGCTACTTACCATAAAGTTGAGCTTCTTTCATCTTTCTGATTGACGCTCAAAATGCCCAAAACGCGACGCCGATAACTTTGACGCTCCTTGCAGTTGAGAAAAGCCAGCTTCCATTGAAAATGAATGACTTCCGGCCGCTTCGGAAGCTCAAGTCGGCAGCGGTGTGAACGTACAGTTTATTTTATTGGCTACTGATACAGCAGGAACCAATCAGCTGTGCCCTATAGAGAATGATGTGATTACAAACAGCTTGAGTTAAGAACCTATTAGCCTGCGCCATCTATATTTTATTCTATTTGATTTATATATTATTGTTATTCTATTATTGCTACACATTACACACAGAAATGTCCAATGTAAATATCTATTATATTAAATGCAATCACGTTTGTGTAGATTTCGCATTAGCAATTTTAAGCTATCATGGGGACTGTGAGCTTCTCTATTCGTGAGCATGTCCGAGTGCATCTGTTCCATAAAAAAAAACCTTAATTCAATGAGTCTTTTCATTGGAACCCTTCAAAACAAGGACTATCAGAAGTCCTCTTGATTAGAGGACTGAGATCCTCTTTTTGATACAGAAGTGGACATCATCTTGTCTTTGAGGAAGTGCAGTGCTTCATCAGCGGTGCCTCTTTACCAGCCTTGTACTAAATTTAGGAGTACAAAAAGTAAGTACACTGCAGTCAGATAGCCTTGCCCATTAATGACCCAAGGTTGTACACTGGAAACATTGTGACATCTCTGTCTTACCCGCCAAAAGTAAACAGCACCTCCCTCCTTTGATGTCATAACTGCTCATTAGCACACAAAAGACTACAGATTATGCTTCTTCAACTGAACAATCGTGGATGAAGTAATCAATGGCACACACTCTGTTTTAAATGCAATAACAAACTGAGTCACTTTTTTTAACTGACAAATCAACAGGTTGGTATTGTCAGCTGATTAAAGGGATAGTTCTCCAAAAATATTCTTACAAACCTCATTCCTTTTTTTGTGGAACACAAATCAAGATATTTTAAAGAAGTGTGCAGTCAAAGAAACAACATGGAATGTAATTTTGTTTTTTTCTGATGCAAGACTTTTATTTTGAAAGTTGTGCCTGAAAGCTGTCGTACAATGTACGGCTTTCATTGTACGGACAAAACCGTGGAAACATCCTTTAAAACAGGTCATTAGGCCTCAAATTTCTTAGAACTTGTACGCTGTATTTTATGTTGTTAGAATTTAATCTAATTAGAATTAGAATTAAATTACGTTAGAATAAATTACACTGACAACTTTTCGTTTGACTTGCAGACACTGAATCTGGACAACGCGTTTTTTCTCAGGCACTTACATATGGTGCGTTCTATTATTCATCCGTCTCGTAGATCCGAATCGGACGACAGACGTTGCCTAGCAACAAGCCCCCTTTCCTCGGATTTCTCCTCTCAGACGTCGGACAACCGTGAGGACACCGAGCAAGATTCCGTTTCGGAATTGAAGATGGCTGCGTCCTGTGACTTGTAAGAATGAATTGTTTTCATTGTTTTTGAACCGCTTTGGTATTTTAAATGACGATTATAATCACTTGTATTACTGCGTCCCCTGTAGGTATGGGAATCGGTAGTTTTGAGTGCAATTACTAATGTTGCTAGCGTTGCTAACAGAAGATTAACATTAAATAAAGTGATGATTTTCAAGTTCAAATGTCTGCGTTTTGATAAGGTGTAGTCATAAAACATTTTTTTAATGTAAGTGCCTGGTACTCGGCCAGTGCTACCATTATAACAGCATTCCGGGTGGCGTCCATTTTTTTCTCTGACTCGGACACGCAAAACAAATAGAACACTTGAAGTGTGGACGTGACGTCATATCCGAGGTCCGAGTTGGTTCGTTGGTTATAATAGAACGCACCATTAAACTGTGTCTGACAGCTTTCAGTCACATCTTTCAAAATAAAAGTCTTGCATCAGAAAAAACTAAATTACGTTCCATGTTGTTTCTTTGACTGCACACTCCTTTAAACAATTCTTTAAAATATCTTGATTTGTGTTCCACAAAAAAGGAAGTCATAGGTTTGTAAGAATATTTTTGGGTGAACTATCCCTTTAATCAGCTGACAATACCAACCTGTTGATTTGTCAGTTAAAAAAGTGACTCAATATGCCATTGATTACTTCATCCATGATTGTTCAGTTGAAGAAGAATAATCTGTAGTCTTTTGTGTGCTAATGAGCAGTTATGACATCAAACTGGAGGCTGCCCTGTTTCAAGATGGCGGCTCTATTGATGCATTCGTTCCAATGAACTGCCATAGCCAAGGTGATGTCTAGTGTATATGTCTATGGTATGAACTAAACAAACTGTGACAGTTTTGGTTTGGAAGGACATAAGGGGTGAGTAAATGACAATTTTCAGGAAATGTTCCCTCATGAATAGTTCTGCACAGCTGTATCATGTTTATATTAGGCCAATTGAAAACTACAAGTCAATGGGATTTGATCTTCTTGTACTTCAGCTCTTCGCAGCATCTTGCACTATGCTGGTAGGTCTGCAAAGCACTCAGTGGAGGCCACGAAAGTTATTCGCAAACACTTCCAGCCTACCTCCGTCTCCTCCAGTCCACACTCTGCAATGAGTCTTGGCCAGACCTAATGTTGAGTATCTAAAAAGAGCCGGCTGGCTGTGTGGGAGTATTGAGTGGAGTTCAGGCCAGGAAGTTGCCTACACAGCCTTCAGTCTGAGTCAATTTTCACAGAGCTACATTAGGACAAAGGGTTTGAATATCAGACTGTATAAAGCTGCGTCTGATCCGAAATCACACTCCACAACCCCCTGATCATCATCCCTAAACGCCCCCTCCGCCTCCACATCACATGCTTGCACACGGCTGGGCTTTAAAAAACAAATCCTGTCAGGCTCGTTTTTTTGGTCACAGTAAACATGATGAAGAGATGCCATTTATGCACTTGAACATATAAGTGAACCCACAAAGATTAAATTTATAGAGAATTCACATCTTGTTTTCCAGTTAAAAAAGAAAAATTAAAAAATAAATGAATTTTAATTAGGAAATTGAGATATTTGATTTTTTTTTCTTGTTTTAGACAATTCCCAACATTGAGTCAGATTACTGTATAAAAATATTAAAATGTTAAACTAATAAAAATTACAGGATAAATGCCAATTGTCGCATTTTTTCTTCCTTTAAGCACAGTTAGTCAGATTTGTTTAAAAAAAATTAAATATAAATGTTAAGATAAGTAAAATAAAAATAAATGTTAAAAATCCAATGAGGTTGCATTTTTCTTGTTTTAGGCCATGTCCACCAAAGCGTTTTTCCACGCGCCTGGCGTTTGTTTTCAATGCAGCACAGCGTTTTTAGACGCCATGAGCGCAACGAGGCGCTGAGCTTTTTTTTTTTTTTTTTACAATTGATTGAGTAATTGTACAAAAAATATAAAAAATATTTTTTGTTTCCTTCTCATCTATTCAGTAATGCTGTGTTTTTGGAGATATAAAGTACTTTTGTATCCATATACCACACAATTCCTCAACTACACCATTAGCTTTAGCATTAGCATATGAAATGTTATTTTTTTATGATACATTGCATTTATGCTCTAGTACTAGGCCTTCATTTCTGTGTAAACATTTTAAATTTAAGGTGTTTTTTTTTCACATTTCCCATTCATTTCAATGTGGGGTCATATTGACCCTGAAGACCAGAATTGTAAACTTTTTTCACATACCTTCAGAACAACTGAATCAAGCCCAGTTTTTTGTGTGTGTATAGATAGATAATGTATGAAAAGTCACAAAATCTTATTCCACTGAGATGAAGGGAACCTTTTTCTTTGTTAAAAGTCTGAGGGCTATGCACTCATTTAACAACTTTTAATCAGGTTAAATTAAAAAAAAAATCATAAAAAACTACAAACTTTATGATTTATAGATTCTGAAAAAAATCATAACCTTGCATCTCAAGTAATGCACATTTTTACAATTGATTACATCAGTGATTAGTCATTGTGACAACTGTGCTACTGTGAGCAGAAGCACACGTGCTGGAAGGATGTCTATTGTGGCAGTACACCATGAACTTCCAGGTATTTGAGTACACTGAGAAACACGTTTGTTCTGCGTCCCCTCCACAGGAGAACGAGTGGGGAGGTTTTTTATATTTTCTGAGAAGGTGACGTAAAGTCATTTAACCTGTTTTATCGCAGTCAGTCAGCGAATCGTCCGTGGGAGCTGGTAAATAAGGCAGCGGCAAATAATTCCCTTGACATTTACACATTTCTCACGGTGAGTCATTTTCAACTGCAAGGTAAAGGAGAACGAAAATCCAAAAAAAGGATTTATTGTTATGCATCCCTTCGTGGCGTTCAAAAACCACGCTTTTCTCCCTGTGTGTGTGTGTGTGTCTTGCCATCTACGCCCACGCACTCGCTGCTGTTGACAGTGCCTGGTGTTCTTTCCTCAATTTACCTCAGTGACTGTAATCTCAGAGAGCGCGTCATCGTGCAGGCTAGTGCGTCATAAGGGAAGCATCACCTCACGGTGCGCGCACAGACGACGAGCTGAGGCAAACGGAACACAGCACTGCCATCTATCTCGCACTGCTCTAAACAAATCCCTGTCTCTAATCCTCAAATGCAACCATTTATATTCCCTTTCAAGGTCCGACAACAAAAGAATGCTACACTAAGAAGGCTCGAGGTTAACAGGAAAAATCCCTAAAACCCTTCTTCAAATGACAATTATATGAATGCAACACACAGTATGGGCATTAAATATCGTCTCGGTGGGGATAATTACACAGTTGAGATACAGCAAACAAATGCTCAAGACATTTAAAGGGATAGTTCGCTCAAAAAAATAAAATTCAGTCCTCGTTTTACTCACAATTGTGTCGTTTCAAAACTACGTCTTTATTCTGTGGAACACAAAAGGAGAAATTTTGAAGAACTTTCTGGCTGCTCTTTTTTATCTTTATTTGAAACATATGGCGACAATATAAATGCATGTTTAAAGGGCCACTCCACCCATTTGCATTGGGCTTTTCATTGTTAGAAACAGTTATTCTATTGAATGATCGTGCAACACTCTCTCATTTTCCCCTGAGACGAGAGAAATCTGCTATTTACCTTTTTCACCTTGCAAAAATCTTCATTTTACAGCATTGTAGGAGGAAGTGTGTTTCTGTAAAGACTACAAGCACTAGATCTCACCCTTTCAAACCCACCCATAGGGGGTTGGGCCTAATGTGCTAACAGACCTATCACAGATCAGTGCCAGTGCGTCTGATTTCACCGGTAGAAAAGTTTTGAAAATATGGACGAAGCTACTGAATACGCAGACGGAGGATTGGGATTACACATAGTGTCAGCCATTTTTTTGGAAGCTAAGCTAGCAGGCTCTTGTTCTGCTGGCTCAACTTTCCGAATCGACAAATGCCTTGATTGCAGTTTTCTGTTTGTCTATTAAAATAATGCGCTGTCGATATTTTTTTTTTTTAACGACAGACGCGACAGCGGAATCTATACATCTCAATTCTCCAGCTGCAGTCATCTTTGAGGTAGACCAGTTGAGCGCTCTGTGATAACGTGATGATTACGTCCCTGCAGATCACCTGTCCATCATCGTATAAAGCCCGCCCTGGCAGTTTGATTGGCCGGAACGTTTCTTGTCTGATCATAATTTCTCCTCAATGGATCGAGTCCAGACCGAACTTCCCGACCAAAAAATGTTGTGGGCGGAGTTCGGGCTGGCATCCAGGCTAGTGCGTTTTAACATTGCTAAGAAATGCCCCGCTCCTCCGTGAGAGATACGAGACCGGTAACTTGCGTCTCACAGCTGTCGCTCATCAGTACTCATGCCACCGCCCTCGCGTCGTTCTCTACACGGCCCTCACTCGCCCTGCTCGCCACAGTAAACATGATGAATGGCGACTGTTGAAAGCCGAATCCTGGACATTTTGGACGATCTCGAAACACATTTTCGGGCAGACTCATCACGGAGACTCACTTGTAGCCTAGACTTGTTGTTTACCTATGGTGCTGTTACCGGTCAGGCGTGGCCTCCTAGGACAGCGAAGCAAGTGCATTCTGGGAGTTTTTGTCTTTCATCCACATAAGCCAAAAATCTAGAAAGCTCCAAATTCAAAAATTACCAATTTTCAATACACATTCATCTTTCCAGAGGTGAAGTGAATTCAGATGAATGAAATCTTCCATTTCCATCACCATCTGTGCTCATGACAGAGCCAGGACATACAGTGCATTTCACTTAAGGATGAAAACACTAGGAGTTTCTTGCACTCGCACATACACAAAGTGTGAACATCGAGATCACACAAATAAACACAATATTGCTTTTTCCTTAAGAGGGTACAGGTTCAAAGAAAGTTCAACTGGCTTTGAAAAGGCAGTAGGGACTTGAGTGTCACAAGCAGTGTAAGACATACTTACAGCAGAATATTGTAGAGTAACATTTGTGTGGAAAAGTAAATGGCCAACATTGTCAATAGTGATTGGCATTTTGAAACTGTTTTTATTTTTTTGCCAATCACTTTTGAACATATATCAAATGTCAAATAAAATGTAAAGTTATTTAGAACTTAAGGGTTATTTTAAGGGTTTTAGTTGCAATGGACAGCATCAAAAGTGCAGTGCAGTGAAATGACTGAATATTCCTAGTCACCTGATGGAAATCCAGCTCCATTCATCCAAATGTCATCCCTGCCAAATCCAGAAATTTTCCATCCGTTTCAGTCCAGGCAGTCGCAGACAAAGGGACCGAAATGTCAACTGAGACAAAGTGATCAGTAGATACAGGACATATCAGCTTGTGTCTTCATGGACCATTTCACGTAGGTGAGCCCCATCACGTTGTGACATCTGGATGCTAATCTAAATCCAGCTCCATGGGTGAAGGCAGCTGGGAATATGAATGAGCAGCTGAGCATCATAATGTTTAAAGTTAAAGATAAATACAGCGTGTCACGTTGATCCTTGATGTACCTGAACAGATCGCTGGATGGCCTGCTGTTAAGATTGAAATGACAGAGCCTGGATCTTTACCTGTGCGGGAACCGTTGCGTAATTAGCATTTTGGATAACTGCTCAGTTGCATAAATGAAATCAAACTGCCATTGCAGAGTTCTAAATATAGATATCTGCTTTTTAAAAAGACGTCTGACATTCATACGCACAAGATCCAGAGCACTAGTAAAACATAACTTACTCTGGAACAAATTGGCATTCAAAGTTAGCTAAGAGTTAGCAAAGAAAAGTCATTAGCAGTTAGCATTCAGTTAGCATTCACTTTGTGGTTATTCTGCATATCAGAGACCAGATATTCTACTATGCATACCTACAGAAAGTTTGTGAAGGATAAAGATCACTAGTGGTTGAGCTGAAGAACTGATGAGCAAGCATCCCCACGACACTTCCTTAGCTTGTGACGCTATAGACAGGCGCCGCTCCATTGACAGTGATGAGGGCCATGTTGAGAGATGAATCTAGACAAAGGAGCCTTGAAATGCAGCACAACTAAAACAAACACAACCTTATCCACACTACTTTGCTAATGCAACATAAATGCCAAATCCAGGAAGCCAATATGTCTATTGTGGAGGAGCTAAAATGCCAGAATTAGGTAAACATTGGCCCTGACCCTGAGCTCAGGCCAGCTTTACATGAACTTCCCTGTGTCTTTCTTCTGCAGTGCCCCCACGGCAGCTGTGTCAACACACACAAGGGTCCTGACCTTAAACAAACCCTCATGAAAGTCATTATACACTGTCTCACTAATTCACCCACATTCGGATATATAACGACGGTGTGAAATCGTAAATGCGCAATAAAAATAAGGGCTCAGGTTGGTGTGTTTGGTTTTGTAATTACCTCAAAAACAATGGGTCTCATACACCAATCATTACATGGATTATTTGTCTTTATATACACAGAAATAATGTTAGCCTAATTCACAACACATGCAAACACACATGAATCTGTTCTTAATCTCATTGCAATGTTAATGAATTTGGAGTAGTCTAAATAAGTGGACTGCATGCCCAATGTAAGCAAAACACGCCCACACCATCTCCACACAACTTATTCTTTATAGCTTTTCGCCAACATATGACGCTCTCTCGCATGAGAGCGCACGTTGTAATAAACACCTTTAAAATAGATATCCCATAAGCCAGCTGTAAATACGTGTATCTGCATTTTTATGCAGAGGAACTTCGAATCTATCTTACTATCTTGCCAAGTTCACACAACAGGATTTTAAGCCCGATTTGCAAATCGTTGAGCTCGCCGACAGGTTAGGGTGTTATCACGTGCAAATCACGTGGGATTAGCGGACGATAAACGCTTGCCAATCTGTTCGTACGAAAGAGCCAACAATGCATCAAAGACGCCTCACAGACGCGTCGCGAGCCCAGAAAAATATAGATGCTAGATATCCAGAGCTATCGACGTGACTCAACCTCAGTGATGTCATGAGCTCCAGCCAATCAGAGCAAGGCATGGGTTGAGGTCACCGGGTAAATCTAATTTTTTATTTATTTATTTTTTGCACTAGTTTCTATCTGATGTTTATATTCGCGTGTTGTGTTCTTCTCTTCTTCACTGGGTATTGACGCACGTGCTGTTTTACGTAATTTCCGGTTCGTCTTATCGCATGATTTTTCGTGACAAAACGTGGTTTGTAGACAAGATACGCAGAATCGTTGGGTGACAGATTTGTTGTCAGCTCGTGTACTGCGTTACCTCCTGTTGCGGATCGATCACGTTGTGTCGAGTGTTGTGAACAGCTCAACAACTTGAACACTCCTGATTTCACTGAGAGCAAGTCATGTAGTGTGAACCGCACAGTTCAGCCCGACGTTTTAAAATCATGTAGTGTGAACAAGGCATTAGATGAAATATAGGATATTTGATTTTTGTATATGGGTTGGATACAGTTTTTTCCTAAATTTACAATACATTTATTATGAAAATTATTGATGAGTCAGGATTTATTCGCATTTTAAGATACGTACGTTCAGAGGTTGACTCGAACTGGCTAAATGTTTTATGTTTACGTCAATCTGGATAACATGAATTTGCTTGAAAACCAGATGGGAAAGCAATTTCCATTTTTGCTTGACAATGAACTGTTGTATTTTGAAACTGGCCTTTTTTGGACCAACCATTCATGCCGGTTCTGTATTATTGCTAACATAAATTAGTTAGCAAGACACCACTGAGAATTTATAGGTGGATATTATTCTAACGGCTGGATGTTATTTATTCTTCGTTTGTGCGCTTCCTCGTCTCTGGTTTCCACTTTTATCTGTTTTTCCAGAGGGCCCCTTGTTTGGTGTCATAACAAACCCGCCCTGGCGCCTCCATTCGACGGTGTTCCTTCGACTTCGTTGACACAACTTTGCTGCGTTGCACGTTGCCCCGCTGCATTTTTTTGTTTTTCTTTCTTCTCAGATTTGCCGTGTCAAAAAGCATCACAGCGGATGTGCAGTTACAAAGCGCCCGCATCAGATGCGGGTTGGGTTTCAAAGTCAACTCGAGGTCTAACGTTCGACTAGGGCGTTGGAAGCTTTAGAGTTGTCCGGTGTACCGCAGAGTGACTCATTGTCACCTCGTCAGCCTTTACAGGAGAAGCCGGTGCTGAAAACCCCTCATTGTTCACATCCCTGCTTCTGAAAAATGTTGATATAGGTGTTAGGCTTGCCAAGCTCCCTCCTCCGGAAATCATCCGCACACATATAGTCGAGCAGCCACCTCTTCAGGCCTGGCCTTAGGCCCTTTCAGCCATCACTGTGTCACAGCGGGGCTGGTGACTAACGGTTTTGGCTGCTACTTTTGCAAGGAAGCGGCTGACGCTTCAGGGCCACTCTGCCAGAGTACACAGGCTGGGAATCTGGCCAGTGGCGATATAGGAGGGAGCCGCAGGCATGCCAGGCCTGGGAGGGAAGCCATCATATTAAAAGTGTCTGTTCAAAAAGGGAATAAAAAGATGGCACGCCGTGACGACACGCGGCGAAGATAAAACAGCCCGCAGGCAAATAAGCGGGACATGCCGTATGTAAATGCCCGTTACCAGCGAGCCAAAGGACAGCCGTGACGTGGCACCATTGTGAATTTACATGTCAGATATAGTAAAGATAAGCGTTGTAGTATCCAGTTCTGGGTGCTAAATTTAGCGCGGGCTAGAACAAAGCCGTGCACATGTACATGAAGGCCATTTCCTCCTGCTAGATTTTGACCTTTGCAGGCAAGACCAGAGCGCTTCATCCGCTGACACATCAACCCACAGAGGCTGAGAAAGGCCGGCAGAACAATGCACTCTTAACCTGCGAAGAAGGAAAAAAGAGCGATGAGCAGAAAACGGGTACTGTCCCCAACACAGGAAGCCGAGGCAATTCCCTTTGTGTGAAGACTGTGAATGGATGCAATAGTGCTGACCACACACCACAGGCATTAGCAACCGGCACATGGCCATTTCGGTTTGACCTTCAAGCTGGTTCCTGGAGCACAGCTTCAGCGAAATGCCCCCTTCAACCTTTTTGAAAGAGCAGTCATCTGTTTGCCCACTTCTCAGACCTCTCCTTTGTGAAATTTAGTGTGTTTTTAACAGCAGGCAGTCGGCCACAGAAGACCAGTCAACCGTGAACCAAAGCCCTTTCAAACTCGACCCCTGACTTATGGGTGACCAAATCTGCACCTTTTAGGAGTTCAGCATGTCTCCTCTGTTTGTTTTTCAAAACACTGTGGGCTGATTGGAGGATTTTGCTTGTGTATTCTGCTAGACAAACTCCTCTAACAAGGATTTATTTTTGTTCTGAAATGCAAGAGGAGTCGAGGATAGAAAGGAAAACAAAATCATGTGTTTTGTTGCCGTTAGCTCATTAGAAGACGTTTTCTTTTCGCCACCAAATCTTTTCCAGCCATCATTACATACATGAGAGTAATGTTTCCTGCAAGGCCCAAAAAGGGGGGTGTACATTATGGACCGCAAAACTAAACTCTTCTAAAAAAATCTTTTGTCGTTGATGTCAAAGAGTGTGCAACTAAAGTATAAGGCAGACAAATTCGGCAGATGCCAACAGGGAAATAGGAATCATAAGGACTCTTTTTTTGTGTGTATTTCATCCAAATAGGTTTAGAAGGAGTCAGATTGACTGATTAAAGGGATAATTTGCCATTGACAAGATTAATTTTTTAAAATTGTCTGTTTATGGAGAAGAGCGAAATGTGTTTTTAAATAAAATTTCAAACTACAACTTTTGTCTACAAAAATGCAGTACAATCTCAAATTCTCACAAAAGCCGTTAAAAGCTCTTATATAAGAGAATATCTCAGTGCAGGTAACAGAGAAATACACATTATAGTTTTATATATACTGCTGATACTGTAAAAATACTAAACTGATTTCAAATCTGCAAAGTACCCTTTAAGCACAGATTCACTAAGTGTGTTCCCACTTGTCTGGTTCGATTAAAACGATCACTCTGTTAGTGCGGTTAATTTTTACACTGAATTCGAAATCACGCGTCTGAATTTTTCGTACGTTAAAAAATAAATACCGATCTCACGTTATGTCAATCACGGTTGCACACTGCCTCCAAAACTTTCGTCCATCATAAAAAAAAACGAATCGGGTTTGATTATCTGCGTTTTCGCATCCGTAGCAAGCAGTTTGAATGGAGTTTAAATGGTGTTTTGACAATTCAGAGCCACTGAAACACGAATACGAAAAAAATTTCTGACTTAAAATTGCAATGGCCTTAAGTGTGAATGCTGCCATCCAAACAGTTGAAAAGATGGGTCATGATCCGCTTCCAAACGAACTCTCGTGCGGTTCTGGAATTATGCGGTTAAATATGAACGCACCACAGACCAAAGCCATGTAAACAAACTTAAAACGGGAAGAAGTCACAAGTTACTACCCTAAAAGGACAGAATGCTTAATCATACTTGTTTTTTCTCATCATAGTTGAGTACAGGCGTTCAGAACCTTGCAGCAGATCTTCATTTGTGTGACGGAGGGATTCCTGCCGCTGTTTTGACTCCTTTTATAAGCTCTTCACAAATTCTCAGCTGGTCGAAATACCCTCATATGTAGGCTAGAGTCATAAAAGCAGACCATTGAGGTTGGGAACATCTCTATGCCTTTAGGTTTGGTGTTAAAATGCCAGTGTGAACACTTAGCAGACCAGGGCTAAAAACAATAAAAAATTGGGGACTCAGACCAAATGAACCAAACTAAGTGTGAACACAACCTAAGAAGTTTCTTAGGTTGTGTTAAATTACTTTGAATTATTAAAAACCAGTTCAGCCATTAATCAAAATATGTTACACTGTCGGTTTCTGATTCAAACTACACTTTGATTCACTGAAAAGAACCAGCTCATAAATCACGAAAATCATCAGAATATAAATACATGCTTGATTTTAAAGACAGTTGTTTCACTCTAAAAAATGCTGGGTTATTTTAACCCAATTTGGGTCAAATATGGACAAACCCTGCTGTTGGGTTAAATTTATAAATTACATTGGGTTTGTCCATATTTGACCCAAAATTGGGTTAAAACAACCCAGCATTTTTTGGAGTATTCCTTCTGTGCAAGATCGCATTTGATGTCCAATGTAAAAACCACTAGACATACCCAATGTTACCCATGCAAAAAGAATTGAGTGCCGGCTTAGAAGGATCCTGCCTCAGAACTGCTTTATTTACCAAACAAACACAACACACTGATAAGTCAGCATTCAGTTCTGTGTACATATGTCTACTGATGTTCAGAGACTTGTCGGGGTGGTTCAAAAGTGCATTTGATGTGAAGCGTAAACAGACTCGTCCTCTAGGGAGGGTTGTGGTGAATTCTTACATGACGGGAACTTAAACACTGCGGCTGAGGTGTGGGAACGCGTGAAGTGAAAAGAAAAACAAAGGGAAGGAATTATTGTTTTAAAAGTTTTGCTGTTAGTATTCCAACTCCAAACTTTTTGTTCTCCTTTTTGTCTGTATTATGTCAAGTTTTTTGATTATGTTAGCTATGTTTAGTTGCTTTCATGAAGATCTTGGGGGAGATGTTCCCCACCAAAAATGTAAGCAGTGCATAATTGCCTGAGTAACTGCAAGACTCGCAGTGTTTTCACAGTGATAGTACAAACGAACTTCAGATCTATACAGGAAATAAAGTGATTTCTGAGTGCTTCCAGATTTTGTTATCAGGAGTAGGCAATTGAGATCTATTAGAAACTTGTTTATCTAATTTACATCTGAAGGGACGTCAAATTTACATCCAAGTTTTAATTCATCTCAAAATGGAAGACAAATCGTAAGGTGTATAGTTATGAAATTGACTGGATTCGAGTCAGACTTTATTTATTTATTTATTCTGCAAAAAAGTAGGAAATTAGAGTAGCTTATTTTTATTATTCTATTTGGCTTAATAAAAGTGTATACTGAAAAAAAATGATAAAAATTGAGTTCAATTTTCACAAGTTCAATGCCCTTTATGCAATAAAAAATGTACACACTTCTTGCACTGGCAATCTGAATGCTGAACATGTTTTAAAAAAATTTAACTCAGTTATACGATTCAACTCATTTTCCTTTAAGTCAGTTTAATCTAATTTAAGTTGAAGTTGATTGTACTAATAAAATCTTTTTTGCAGTGAATGCGTTTTGGGAAACATAGGAAACGTTGTAGGGTTGAGCCAACAGTTGACATCCCAAAAAACCTGCACAAGATGTCGATATGCGAAGCAGACAGACTTTTTTTAGCACTTTTGAATGTGTCATTGAAATGTGATCGTCTCACGCTGACAGTTGATGTCTATAATCACAACTGTGAAATTCAATAGCTTAATTCAGTCATGTTCCTCCACAAACCAGCGCAGTGCCAATATTCATTACTTGAAGACATTTATAGAAAAACAGATTGGTGTAAGATTAAATTGAGCTTTATTGCAGCTCATCTCAAGCTCAAAATAACTTGCTATAAGGCCATGAAAATATGTATCAGCCTTTGACTTGGAATGTAACACTATTTTCACCCAGAACAAAAACCTTAGCAAATCTCAAGGAATACAAGGTTTTTTTCAAATGAATAAAACGTCGCCACAATGCACACACTGCTCAGAATGCTTTGACTCTTAAAGAGATGGAATTACTTTGTGTGATTGTGGGCTTCATTGTGGAGCAAGGGATCGTGAGCGAAATCCTCTGTCAGGCACTGGTGCTTATCCCCGTTTCTGTTGTTTTTTTCAACCGAATGGGACTCTGTCATAAACGCATGTTACTCTGTGACGGACAGAGGGAGCGAAAAATGAATTTCGTGTGAAAGGGGACAAGAAAACACGAGCAGAAAGGGGAAAGAAAATAAAGGCGAGGGTTTGAAGTGTCTTCTTAATAGTTCACAACAAAGACTTTCGCAGCCTACGAATCAGAGCATGTACTGTATGGTTAGCAATGCGCTATGCATTATTCATGGCGACTTCAAAATCTCAATTATTGATGAAAATATAGAAAAAAAGGAACTGAAAGAACCAAGCAAGAAAGCATATGAAAGAACAATGATGCAACAGCAGGAAAATGTAAAAACGCAGCAAACTCAACATTAGAGGCTAAGTTCGAAACCGTACTACTCTTACTGTTTTACTAATAGTTGCTATAATTCGTTTAGACAGCCAAAAGTTATTACATTTTAATAAAAAACTGTTAAAAATGCAAAATAATTATTTGCAGGATGATTACTGGAAGCCACTTGCTGAATTGTATTATGCTAAGCTAAGCTAACACTAACAAAGTCATGTACAGTATCAATGTACTAAATGTTTACTGTTGCATACTGTTAGACAGCACTGTTTAAATATAATACTACGCAGTATGCTAGTGTTCCACTTTCAGCTTTACTCACTGCAATTCATTAGCCTAGCGGTTAGCACACATGCCCCTGATGTGGGTTTGCTGTGTCTCGTTCCAGTTGTTCAACCCAATGTTTCCTCTTAAATCTCCTCACTCACCATCAATAAAATGGCCCAAAACATTTCTAAAATGTAACGGTAAAATGCTATGACCTGTAGCGATCTCATTATACAGAGACGAAGCTGTGGAGGGTGTCCTTTCAATCACTTTCCTCAGGGTTTTCTGTAACCTGTAAATAAAAATAGAGATGTTTTGTTTTCTTTTAAGGCAAACGGACACTTGCTTAATATATACTGGTATATAAAAATAATATTCTCTGGTCTACATCAACATTTGTCTTAATTTCCTATGCTGTTTTAGGAGAAACATCTGAGAAAATGTAATCAAATATCAAAAATGCTCTTAAGCTAAACGAAAAATATAAATGAATGTGGGTAGCACAGATAATTTGGTTTCGGAAGAAACAGGCAAACAGGCCTTAACCCAGATCTCCATGAAAGCTACTAAACATAGCTAACATAATCAAAAGCCTAGCATGGAACATAATACACTTATGCATTTTGCAGACGCTTTCACCAGTGCATTCAAGCGATATATTTTATCAGCAGCTGTGCCCTTAAGAAATCGAACCCACGATCTGTCTGTTGCTGGAACCATGTTACACACAAAAAAAGAAAATGTGGTGAATTCAGACTGATTGGGACATTTTTCACACAAGTCATTTCAATGGCAAAATAATTCCCCCCTACTCAACATCATGTCCTTCCAAACCTGTATGACGTTCTTTCGTCTGTGGATCACAAAAGATAATTTATATAGAGCGAAGGTTAATGCCAATTTATACTTCTGCGTAGGGTGCGCGCAGTTACGGCGTAGCATACGCACAGACGTGTACCATACCGCGTACCCTACGCCGTAGCCTGACGCGCACCTCCTCAAAAATGTAACTACACGTCGCGACGACGCGGACCGCAAGATCTGTGATTGGTCGGCTTGGTAGCATCGCATTTCCTCCTAACGCATTTCCGCACGTACCATCTCCTCCGACGTCTTCTCTCGTTTGCCTTTTAGTTTTAGTAATTTCACTAAAATTAACTGTTTTTCCACCTCAATAAGCTCCAACTCCAACATGATCCGCTCTCTTTCAGTTGCCATTGCTTGTAGTAACCTAGCCGCAAGGAATCTAAACACAGTGGAACATTAAAACCCTCCGCCGCCAACTAGCGTTTCGGAGCAGTGCTGCAGAGCAACCAAGACCTGAACGCAGAAGTATAAATGCTCACGACGGCGTCGCTACGTGCGTAGCCTACGCCGTACACTACGGCGTACCCCTCCGCGCAGAAGTATAAATTTGTAATTGAAAAGTAAATGAGAGGAAATAATAACCGAATTTTCTTTTTTCTTCTTTGTGAACTACCCCGTTAAATAAAGTTGAATAGAACAACCAAGAACCCATTAAGTCTCCTGAGCTATGAAGGAGCAACTACTGAGCAATAAAATGTTCCTCTGGGCAATACCATCAGTTCTGAACAAACGGTGTGAGGCAAATCATTGTGGTAAATGGGGTTAATACTAGAAAAGGTCTTCATGCGCCCATTTTTTTCTTCTTTTAAGCATTGTGCGTATGTGTATTCACGTCTGCTCGAGGAGGCTTGGGGCCCAGACACTTGGAATCATTTAGAGAGTATGTCGAGTGTGGGTGGAAAGGAATGCGTGCCCAGATAAAAAAGAAAAGAAAGTGAAAGAAAAACAGATGAGAAAGAGGAGGTGGGGAGTATGTGTGATAGATGGAGAAAGGGCAAACGAATGGTGTGGCGGAGGGGGGACGCGCCACCTGAGATGGAGGAACGCTTTAAGTGGCAGAACGCAGGGAGGAGAGAGAGGGTGAATAAGAGGACAGCGAAAGAAAGAAAAAGAGGTGGGAGAGGGGGAACAGGAGGGAACAACAGACAGAGGGGGAGAGAGAGATAAAGAGAGAGAGCAGAAAAGCAAGCAGCCCACTCTCTTACCTACTGTTCTCCATCAAGCAGATTTCAAATGGCTTTTGCAGGTCTCGCTTAGGGGAACATCTATTCCTATCACAATGCTGCCCACACACATCTCTCTGACAGCCGACGGGAGGGGGAGAGCGAGTAGGAGAGAGGGGAAGAGATGGAAAATAGAGAGAGAGACATAGAACAAGCAATCGTTCGGGCCTTAATGGTGCACTAGCCTGAGCTGGAGGTTAGCGTGCGATGCCCCCTCTAGGTCCAAACAAGGAGGAATCGAGAAAGCTTTCTGTCAACATTCCCATTCAGCTCAATGGCAGTTGCTTGGCTGGTGCAACTGTGCCAGAAGTATGCGACCTGGCGGGTGCCATCTTATAAGAAAAAACAAACACACACATTTACATATAAAACCTGAATTGGATTCTAGGGCTGTACGAATTTCTGATAGAATTGCCAATACGATTTAAAATGTGCGGAGCCCCAAACATGACATGCGGGGGGAAATATGTATATCATGTCCTCATATTAAAGCACCTTTCCACTACAAACAACAGCCGTCAGACCGGAAGTCGTTCATTTTAAAGAGTAGTTCGGGAGCTGCGTGGAGTTCCGATTATTTCTGTATGCGTAGATTTCAGATCCGATTTTAAGCTTCAATGTTGAAATATTTAAGTATTAAAACTTGTTCGGCCGACCGGATGTGATGTATTCTAATCAAAACTATGAGCGCGAAGCTAGAATTACAAATATTTGAACACTTTAACGTTATTCTGTACACACTATTTCTGTAAAATTGCGGTTATTAATAATTATGGCAGAAAAAGATATTTTAGAATTAGTAAATCAATATATATGTTTATTTTAGATGTATTGAGGTAAGTTTGTTTTGTGTGGATATATAAATTAAAAAAAATTCTTCCATGGTGAATTAGCCGAGGTAACGCTTGCTTCGCGACCAATTTTAAAAGTTTCTTGCGACTGCCACTAGGGGGCGAAATGCGACAATCGAATGTGAATGTCGTGAAAAATGGAAAGGTGGCTTAACTATTGGCTCCCAAGACTTACTACTATGTCAGCATTTTTTACGCATTTTTCCCTCGTTTAAGTGAATCGTACGCTCTAATAATTTGTTCCTTTGTTTTCGTTAAATCAAAACGAGGAAACAAATAAGTTCAACGTGGCCACGATTTACTAAACAAGAGAACAAATTATCGTGGCTATGATATATAATTTTTGTAATTATTGTGGCTATGATATATATATATATATATATATATATATATATAGTATATTAGTTGTTTTTTTAGCTCACGGTTTGCTGTTGTCGTTTGTATGGGCTACATAATTTGGCTAAACATTTAGCAATTTTTTCATTTATAATTTTTTTTTTTACTATTATTAATTTATTTTGCTGTGAACCAAGTCACTGCGAGACACTGAAAACACTGGATAATGACCTGCTTCTTTGAAACACTTCTCTGTAATAGGCCTAGATAAAATATATGAATTTAATTAAATCACGTCCTTTATGATTTGGTAATCGTGTCAGGCCATTGGAGTTTGATTTCGATTAATTGTGCAGCCCTATTGTGTTCTCTTTTCTTCTAGAATTTGCATTCAGCTATCCATCTTTGTTTTCCCTAACCCATCTTTTTTATTGACCCTGTCCGTTTCTTTACCGTTTCGAGCATCTCACCCCCTCTCCATCCCTCCCCCAACCCTCTTCTTGTCTTCTTCCCTCATCCTTTGCCCATGTGACCACGCCTGCTCTGAGAGCAACTGCAGTCTCACTGCCAGAGGATTCTGCCAGAATACGAATGAGAATCCAGCTTTTCCAGGGTGAAACGTGGCTGCAAAATAGGAGGACAGTGCACATACAAACACACTTACAGATATTGATGTGCCACATTGATTGATTCTGTGACAAATACTGGGTTAGGAATAGTTCTCATTTTAAACAGAGATGGTACACCCCAAGGGCTCTAACAGCCGGCGTATTTAATGTCGTTGTGCATTCTCTTTCCGTGATAGTTTAATATTGACCGTCTGATCGATAATAAAGATTGCATTCATATGGCGAGTCCTATCTGAAATTGATATACGACACGGAAAGTGACCTCGGATATCTATTAAAAATATTCAAAGCCCAAACATTACGTGATGAACAAGTATATTGATTTCTAGAGAGAGAATAAACCATGTGTATGCCTTAGAAAGGCCACAGAATTCTCATTTGAGCCCCATAGAGTTCGGCATACCCTAAATACTGTTTGATTAAAACAGAAATCTATGCTACTATATTTCCGCCTATTGAAGGATGGTGCTTCTCAAATCAGAAAGCTTTATTGACATGACTCTGACAGGATGACGAGGCCTTAACCTTAATCTTACTGAGCCTGCAAGACCGATCAGCCTGTCAGGCACAAAGTGAGCGTCTTTCATACATCTGCCATATTTCCTATTAAAACAGCTGGGGCGAGACATATCAAAGGACTGGTTACTGTTTTAAAATAGCCTTTATACTTTAATAAACATCACAGCCTGGCCAATCCACAAAACTACTTTCTTCACAATAAATTGATCAGATCACAGACAAACTGCTCATTATAAAAACAACTTTTTTATTGTATCTGACTATATGCAAGTATTTATAAATGTAGGAAGAGCAGAACAGACATGGGTTGTGATCCGAATTGGCATACTGTCTTGAATTTTGGTTAAGTTATTACTTCACAGATGCTAAAAAAAATACTTTCTATCATTTATTTTAAGACATTGAATGTACTGGAGCAGTAAGCTTAAGCTTCAGTACATAAGCTTAAGTGTTGACTTAACAGAACTAAGATTTTGATCTCATATGTGTTGTTTTGATCTGACATGTGTTGGATTTACTTAAAATATATATATGCACCATTTTGGCATCATACTTTTTAAGTAATCCCAACTTGGAATAATTTTACATAAAATAAACAAGAAAAACTTTGTTAAATGTACTTAAATTTTTGAGTTCACGTAACATTCTTTACTTAAAAATATATGTAAGGCGATGCATACATCACATTCTTTAAGTAAAGAATGTTGCATGAACTCAAATATTTTATATTTTTATAATTTTGAGTAAAATTATTCCAAGCTGGGATTACTTAAAAAGTATGATGCAAAAATGGCACATATATATTTTAAGTAAATCAACATAATTTTTTCAGTGTGTAAAATGTAATCTGGACGTACTACATTTGTCATGTTCTTCCAGCGTCCGTTGCGTCGCTTCACGGACATTTTTAAATCCTCTCCCGTGGCCTCATGGATTAGTAAAGTGGCCATCTAATAGAGTGGTCCAGGTATGACATCACTTTGTGCGCAAAACGCGGAAATGAGTTCCATCATCCCAAAGTCTTTTTTTTTTAATGGGATCTGCGGTGAACACAAGCTCAGGAAACTTTCACATTTTATTCTACGACATAAAAAACATCAATAATACCCCATTCGTGTTTTTTTTAAGATCATCATGCTAAACAGGTAAACACAGTCCGCTTTTTATAACCTATTCTAACTCAAACTTTTGCGATATTTTCTAAATGTTCGTTAGTAAAATATTGCGAAATTACGGCATTTCCATTTACCGATGTTATGTGACTAAAAAGTAATTTTTTACTCTCACGATAAGTCATCCCAATAATGATGGCAACGGATGTTGGTAGGTTTACGTATACCGTATACGTTTTTAAAGAATTATCGTAAAAACGTTTTTGCAATATATAGGAGTGTTTGCTAAAATTTACGTGTTATCATTGCGCATATCGGCCTACAAAATGTCAAGACATACATGCACACTTCAGAATCTTGCCGAAAGTTGTAGGTATCCGGGTACTTCTTTTTTCCTACACCTTTAACATACTTCTTTTTTCACATGTTTTTCACCTACTATATAGTAGGGAAGTATGCAATTTTGGATGCAACTCTTTTCATTCTAAAAACATTTGATTGGGAAAAAATGTGCACCACATCATCAATATTTTCCTGGAGAGAAAGATTTTACATTTTAAATTAGCCTATACATGTGCCAAACGTTATCTTTTTTCAATGTTTCGAGTCGGATAACATTAAAATAAATGATCTTAAAAGTAATAAACATAGAATAAAAATCACAAAAGTTACGTGTTTTTAGTGACTATAACTAGCGAGAGTTGATCAAGAAAAAATCTATATTAAATAAAAAATGTACTATTATCAGAGCGTAAATACATCGCTTTCCAAAATAATTCGTGGAAGTGTTTATATACCTCATGCGGCCTCTCGGACAGAAACTTGATCGTCCAAGCTCTTTGAGGTAAAGATTTAGGCTTACATTTGATATGCTCAACAGTGTTTATACAACAGTGATTTCGATTAAATACAACGGTGTTTGGAGTAACACTTTGCAGTTACGTTACTTCGTTTACACGTATTTTAACGTGTACACTATTTTAAGTGGAATCCATGTAAAACATGAAAATCTGGATCGCATTTTAATGAACGGTTAAAAAAAATACACGTACCTCACGAGCCGCCGTCGTGTCAATGCCAGCCCAGCTGCATTGATAATGGGAGCGCGCTATAGTTACGATCTTGTTTTGTGTGTTGTTCGCTTGCAGACACTGTATAAATTGTGCATTAAAGCACTGATCAACTTTCCACTACAGTAAACTCCAGACATGAAGATTGCAGCTTTATCTTTATCTCAGGTACACCCACGTGGATGGACGTTCCGTTGATCTCAATTGCGTTTTATATTCCCCTTAACTTTAAATCACAGAAAACTTTCTTCAGTTTTAAATTGCCATTAATGCATTATTTTACATATTTATTAAGTTGCTTGGCTGGCTGGTCCTCACAGTGTAGCTCTATACTCAGTTCTAGATTTCTTAATTTAGTAGTTGTAGGCCTATCTCATTATTCATAAGCACCTGGGACCACCTACACTAAACCCCAAACAAAACAGGCTAGATCTGTGCCTGATACAAATGCTTTGTTATTCAAACATGTCAAAGTGTATGGGAAAACCAGGTCGAAAGAAGCAATGTGCAACTTATGTTCAAAGCGAAATTATCCTGAAGTCGTTCTTGTACAAAATACCACCTGGTATTGATAGACAGCAATTGTGAGATATTGCCCCTGCTCTCCCCTACACCTTCAGTAGGCTAAAATAATTAGCATAGTATAAGATCTTTTCACAATTCCTGTGTGGTCTCGTTTTTCATTCTCGTTCAACACATGCCTTGTGTGTGTTTACTCTTTTTTTCTTAAATCCAGAATGTCACATCTGTCTCCATGGCCGCGGAAAGCTCATCTCTCCTACGCTGATCCGAGACCAGCCTCTCCAGACTAACCCAAACAAGAACCATTGTGAAGGTAATCTCAAAACCAGTCTGAAATAAGGGTGAAAGAGCGATTTCCACCAATACCATCCCCATGGCAGTGGAAACAGGATCAGCACAAGAAAGACCCTTGTTCTGGCATATAAAAACAAGCCTTCTCGGCGCAAAGCAAAAACAAACACTCCCACCCTTTCAACGAGGCATTGAGGCACAGATTATGAGGCAGTGCACAAGACAAACCATGTTCCACGAACAGACAATCACTCAGAGACCACCCTGAGGACATTTCAACTCTGGAGGAGCCCCCGACAAGGCTTCTTTGTCGTGTTCACTCAGGCTTGCCTGACTTGAGCTCTTTTCCAAAACCTAGCGAGCTGCTTCCATTTTGCCTTCTTATGCAGTCTAGGTTTTAGAAGTGAATTACTCACTCCTATGTGATGTGTTCCCCCTCAGTCCTAGCGTGACTGACCTTCACCATCATGTGACTCAACCATTGTGGTCTTGTGGGTCCTGGTGTCATGACTAAGCTTGATTGTTTGAAAAGAGAGCGGGCATCAGCATTGGTTTTAGCAATGCCCTGGGCATCACCGAGGAGCAGCTGGCCATGAACGCTCCAGCGAGACTCAGCCAGGCTCTGGAGCACATCACAAACGGACTGATTTGAAATGAATGGTCTGTTGAACATGTGCTAATTTTCCAGCAGTGCTGCTGCATGATCTGAGGCCTGGAGGTGAGGGACGTTGGGGATTGTTTGGTTCATAAAGGGTGCTGTGAAAGCTGGAGATTCCAGATGATGTCCACAGTTGAGGCGGACATGGGAACCTACCTTAAACCTGACACAATGCAGTGCGGTCATTTTCACGTCCTGTGTCACGTTGTTTTTATAGTAAATGCATCTGTGCTCATCTGTTCGCCCATGGGCGTGCAGGTCTGGAAACAAGGTGTGTTTGGGTGCATTGTTTGAGCCTTGCTATTTTGAGCAACTGAAATAGACTGCATCATTGGCCAACTGAAACCAGGTCTAATATTGGCAATATTTGTTTTGTTGTTATTTAAAGACCGTGTTAGTAATATGCGCAGTTATAGGCGGGTCCACAATGTGTGTACACTTTGTCCTGTAGATGGTTAAAGAGATACTCCATTTTTTGGGGGAAATAGGCTCATTTTACAACTCCCCCAGTTGTGAGAGTTAAACAGTTGGGTTTTACCGTTTTCTAATCCATTCAGCCAATTTTCTGATATTTAGAAGAATATCAGTAACCAGACAGTTTCTGGTCTCATTGACTTCCATAGTATAATTTTTTTCCTATATGGAAATCAATGGGACCAGAAACTGTCTGGTTACTGATATTCTTCTAAATATCAGATAATTGGTAGCCTGGCAAGCAAGACCTATCAAGATGTTAGGTCTGGGAACTCTCAATTGGCATACCTCAATCCAGGGGTGGGATAAAAGGTTGTCTTTCAATATCCCTCTGCACGCCATAGCGCTAACCAACCAGAGCAACGAACGTCTGTGGATGAGTGAGTCCAATGCGTTTTCCCTCCAGCGGAGCAAGTTGATATATTAAACTTTTGCCGTATGCGGTCGTCAAAACTCCGAACACATCTTCCTTTTTAAGAATGACTAAGTGACGTTCTTAACTCCAAGTCATCCGAGTCGCGGCCAAAGCCGGAATCGAAAGACCGCTGTTCGCCAGCTGCATCTTGTTTGTTTATAACTAGCAGGGAAATCACCAATGGAAATCACGGCGCAGAACCTTCACAACTCTGCCGTCATTGTTAAGCCCGCCACCAACTCTATACACGATGTGATTGGCCAGACCAGAGTTTGGTTTTTCCACAACGAAAGTCAACGGAGAGTTGCTAAACCACACTTTGCTGCAAAATAATTTTTGCTGCCACTAGGGTGCGTCTAGATTTCTAGGCTAGATAATTGGCTGAATAGATTCGAAAACGGTAAAACCCAACTGTTTAACTCTGGGGGAGTTGTAAAATGAGCCTATTTCCAAAAAAAAGTGGAGTATCTCTTTAAAGTGAGCAAGCAGATCTGTTTCTTTGCTAGAAAAAGCGCTTATTTCTTCCACTGGCAAATTCCGCCATTGTAAATAGCGACTCCGCCATGGCGCGAGCGCAACTGGCTTTTAAAGGTAATGAGAGATGAGACTCTGATTGGTTTATTGCACGTTACGCCCAAAACACACCCATAGCGCATTTAGAGAATAGGGACAACCCTTTAGACTGGCGTGCTGACCATTTTCGTTGTCGTTAAACTAGCAAAATTGGATTCAGACACACCCTAAGTGCACTTTAGACCATGCGCTTAGATCGTTAAAATAGGACTCATAGTGTGGCGTTCTTCTATAGTGATAGTTAACCCAAAAAGATTTTCATCTGTGAAACATCAAAGAAGATATTTTGAGAAACGTCTCTGTAGATATTAGTCTGTCTATACAGTGTGTCAAAGGTAACCAAAGTTGTTTGGTCATCATCATTCTTCAAAATATCTTCTATTGTGTCTTGCAGAAGAATTAATTTCACACAGATTTTGAACGACACAAGGGTGAATAAATGATGGCAGAATTTTCATTTTTGGTTGAACTACCCTTTAAATTTAACTTGAAAATGTGCATTTTTGAGTAAAACAGAATATTCAGCCAGAAAAAGTATAACATGATATTATTATAAATTGTGCAAAATAAAAAAAGAAAGATTAAAGTCAAATGTCATAATCATTCATCAAATAATATTTTTTTTGCCTCTGAAACGTATTTTATACGTATTTTATACATATTTTATACGTATTTTACGTATAAAAATACGTATTTTGTACCTTTTCAAGAACCAATCAAATCCTGGTGGATAAAAAAGCAAAAAAAATTCTCTCTCTCTCTCTCTCTCTCTCTCCATCCCCACCTTAGCAAAGACAAACTCATTTCCATATAAATGGAGTGTAGGCCTGCAGCCCAGGGACCAGGCAGAATTGCAAATATTTCATCTCTTGCCTGGAGAGCCCGCTGCTGTTTCTTAGTCGCCATCAACCATTGCTTCATTTTCCAACTCTCTCTCGCTCCCTCTCTCTCTCATCAAGCTGTTTCATTGTCGTGCTGTTATGCACACCTGACCACATCACCCAAGCACCTGCAGGGGTCAAACCAGGCTCATTGGCATCAGTTGTTGTAGCCAGGTTTGAATACAGAGGACGCCAGGAGATCTTTGGCTAAAAAGGGGAGTGAGCAAACAAACTCTCTCTCTCTATCCTTCACCATCCTCCCACAATGCTTTTCTGTTTTTACTCTACCCCCTCTACCCAGAGGCACCTGACATCCTGATTTAAATCTTTTTAAACAATATCACAATCGCAATCATGCTTGTAGAACTGAATTTCTGTGCAACTGTGATTCGGCCACAGGTCATTTTGATTTTATATGACAGTTCAATAAATAAAGTTAATAAGAAATATTCCGGGTTCAACACAAGTTAAGCTCAATAGTACCAGGTTGAGTATAAAAAAATACTTCTGAATTATCCCTTGTTTTCTTTGAAAAAGAAAAACGTTGAAGTACTAAAATTACATATTATTTTAATATGTTTGTGGAGGTTCATTTATAATATGAAATAGTTTGTTGCATGTATATATATGTTAGGATATGGATCATTTACTCTTACTGCTTGTCAGATCCAATACAGTTGGCTGCTTAATTTTCAACAAAAGTTTTTTTTACAAACTTTCAATTATATCGCTCACGAAACAAAATGCTCCAAACAAACATATAATCCTCCGTCGTGATCCGAAACGCCACGCTGGGATCCTTCTGAAGTCTACTGAACGAGTTGTTTGAACTAGACGCGTCGAAGCTAACGTTTATTCACTCTTCCAGTTGTCTGTTCACTCAACGCACATCTAAAATATCCAGTGTAGACAGTGTCTGTGATTATAATGAGTTCTGTTTGCTTTTGACGCAACACTCACATCCAGTATAGGCAAATGTCATCCGTTATTTGACTGAATGCCAGTGGGCGTGGCCTATGGTGTGATGTTGTGTAACTATTCGTCGATTCTTGCTCTGGAGGCGGGCTAATGAAAATGTATTTAATTTGGCCACAGATCCCGCAATGTCAAAACGAGCTGTTTTTAGAGCGTGATTAAATAAATGCTTTGTTTATACACTCTCAGAAAAAAAGGTACAAAAGCTGTCACTGGGGCTGTACCTTTTCAAAAGGTAAACTTTTGTCCATTTCAGGTGCTAATATGTACATTTTAGGTACTAATATGTAAATTTTAGGTGTTAATATGTACATTTCAGGTGTTAATGTGTACATTTTAGGTGCTAATATGTACATTTCAGGTGCCAATATGTACATTTTAGGTGCTAATATGTACATTTTAGGTGTTAATATGTGCATTTCTAGTGTTCATTTGTACATTTTAGGTGCTAATATGTACATTTTAGGTGTTAATATGTACATTTCTAGTGTTCATTTGTACATTTTAGGTGCTAATATGTAAATTGCAGGTGTTAATATGTACATTTTAGGTGCTAATATATACATTTCAGGTGCTAATATGTACATTTCAGGTGCTAATATGGACATATCAGGTGCTAATATGTACATTTTAGGTGCTAATATGTACCACTAAGATACCAATATGCAGCCTTTGGGTACAAAAGTGTACCTTTTGAAAAGGTACAGCCCCAGTGACAGCTTTTGTACCTTTTTTCTGAGAGTGTAATGTGGGTGACCATTTTGAGCTATGAAATTTGCAGGATGTTTTAATGGTACAAAAAAATATGTCATACCTATGTCATATATGTCATAAATCTAGAAATATGTCTTATATGTCAAAAGATCAATGCAAATTTGATTTCTGATACTAAATCTGAAATAAAATAAATGAGCTTATTAGAAATATCTAACAAAAACTAATGAAAAACGAACAAAGATATTGACAAAAATTAAATCAAAATATTTACTAAAATAACGCTGGACCTTACTTTATTAATAAATATCCATGAGATGATTTATCCATCATCAAAATGTAATAACTTCAGTCACTATTATTACCGCAAATTTTGTGGTTGTCAACATGCTACAAATGCTGTCGATTAGAGCTTGCGTTGAATTTATTTATATATCAACCCTTTATTTAAACAGGATTTTAACTTACAATCGCTTCTTCCATGAGAGAATTGAACCCAGAATATTCCTGTATGTTAAGTTGATACCGTTTAGCACTCCTGGAACGCTGCTTTACCAATCAGATTAGAGGACTGGAACTAACTGTTGTATAATTGTTTTTGCCATAAACCTACTCTTCCAAATAACGTTTTCCCCATTTCTGTTTAGACATTAGTAAAGCGCTACAGATGGCCAGTGTGTAATATGGTTAGTTATAGTTACTCTAGTGCCAGCAGTTCAGATTACATGATCTAATTCCCTTCTCCGTGTGTGGCTCTTTGTCACACTCCATGATTTCCGACGGCACTGGCCACGTTTAACCGCCCAGAGGAGAGCTGGATAGCCAGACCGCGGCAGAACGAGGCAAGATAGCAGGATAGTGGGGGTGGAACACCATCTAATTGAGGAAGCATTATTTTTCCACCAGGAGAGTGCAATAAAAATTGAATGAGGAAATAAATAATTCAGTTTTAGTTTCCAGCAAGAAAACGGCTTTTCTCTGACTGATAGCACAGAAATCCATGCTTTCTTTACTCCTCAAGCGCTCGGAGCTGAGGGCTGGTGTGAGTGCGGCTCTGAAATGGCGTGTGAGACAAAGCAAAAGTCTGTTATTAAACAATATAGTGCACTCTTAAAAATGATGTGTTGGATTTACTTAAAATATAAATGCACCATTTTTGCATCATATTTTTTAAGTTGGAAACTTGGAAAAATTTCACTTAAAATTAAGAAGAAAACCTTTGTTATATGTACTTAAATATTTGAGTTCACGCAACATTCTTTCTTAAAAATATATGTAATATGATGCATATTACATATATGCATATTCATAACTTTTCTCAAATTTTGGAAAAGTTATGAATACTTTTTGTGCGTGTGTGTGTGTGTGTGTGTGTGTTTAATCTATTTACTAAGTAATGGTTAAGTAGTGGTTGTACAGCCAACAAATCGTTTTTTAGAGTGCACCATGTGTCCAAGTTGCTACAAGTGACTAAGTGAAATACGATTGACTTGATTTAGTATTATGTTTTAAATAATTAATATGTTTAAGATGATGTTAAAGAGACTATGTCATGTTAGGTCTATTTTTTATTTGCATAGGCTATATATATATATATATATATATTATATTATATTATATTATATTATATATATTATATTATATTATATTATATTATATTATATTATAATTTATTACAATTTATTTAATTGCAAAAAGTTTTTCAAGGTGGTCTCAAACGACTGTATTTTCTATAATTCAATATTATTTAATTATCTTTTATAGAAATTGTACACTTCAAATAGTACACTTTTGTACCTAAAAGGTGCATATTGGTACCTTAATGGTACATATTATATTAGCACCTACAATATACATAATAGCACCTGAAATTTATATTAGCACCTAAAATGTACATATTAGCGCCTAAAATGCACATATTAGCACCTAAATGTCCATATTAGCACCTACAATTTACATATTAGCACCTAAAATATACATATTAGCACCTAAAATGCACATAAAATGCACCTAAATGTCCATATAAGCACCTAAAATTTACATATTAGCAACTAAAATGTACATATTAGCACCTAAATGTCCATATTTGCACCTAAAATGTCCATATTAGCACCTAAAATGTAAATATTAGCGCCTAAAATGTACATATTAGCACCTAAATGTCCATATTAGCGCCTAAAATGTACATATTAGCGCCTTAAATGCACATATTAGCACCTAAAATGTACATATTAGCACCTAAAATGGACAAAAGTTTACCTTTTAAAAAGGTATAGCCCCAGTGACAGCTTTTGTACCTTTTTTTCTGAGAGTGTGTACACTTTCTGAAAAAGTGACTGACAGCTGGATTGATTGATTAACTGTACTGTCTGTTCAGACTAACTGGACAGAAATTCATCTTACACTGGCTCTACAACCATATTACACACTGCATGGTAAAAACACATAAGACATGCATAGTTAATACATACATGATAAGTTAAATTAATACAATATGTGCATATTCACACACATGTAAAAGCAATCTCAATTGAGAATTGAATTTAAAACAGTACCCCGCCAATGGAACAAATGATCTTTTATAAATATTCCTCTTGGCATACAGTATACGTAGCCTACGCCCCGAAGGAAGGACCTTAAAGCAGAAGTGGAGGGGATGAGTCTGGTCTGAATATACTGCTAACGCCCTTTTCTCCAGAAAATGTGAGAATAGCTCTCGCAATGTATGTTTTTGGCCAGTAATCTTTGCTTCATGGCAACTGGCGTCAGTTTGCATGACTATGCTGGTCCACCAGCTAGACCAGCACAAACCAGCCTGGACCAGCACATGCTAGTTTATGCTGGATTTTTCATCAGGGTTGCTTTCAGTTCCTTAGGAGTTTATGGAATAGAGTTATGTACAGTTAAATGAGCTGTGGTGGATTTCTTTTAGCTCACAGTTGGTATTCTCATGGGTGTTTCGTTATTTGTCAGATGTCATGCTCATAGAGTTACCCATGCAGGAGGATACACATGATATACTGCCTAAAAATGGATTTTTAACCCCCTACATGGAAACAGCAATATCAATCTGTGTGTGGCACAAACATCAGAATGGCAGAGCAATTAAAAAGACAATTCAATGAACAATTTTCAAACCAAACCAAAAATATGGCATTGATAAGTTAATTATAATGAAACAAAAGTAGAATGAAGAAATATATAGAATAGTTCTCCTACACTGTAAAAAATAACCGTGATTTTAACGGTAAAATACTGTAAAAATTAGGGCCGGGAAAAAGATTAATCGCGATTAATCGCATCCAAAATAAAAGTTTGTGTTTACATAATATATGTGTGTGTAGTGTGTATAATTATTGTATATATATAATTACACACACATGCATGTAAACATTTAAGAAATATTTGCATGTATATACTTTATATATATTTATACAAAATTAATATTATACATAAATATAAATATTTGATATATTAATAACATTATTGAACATATTTTTCTTAAATATATACATGCATATATGTGTATTTATATATACAAAATAATTATACACACTACACACACATATATTATGTAAACACAAACTTTTATTTTGGATGCGATTAATCGCGATTAATCTTCTCCAGCCCTAGTAAAAATGCTACAGTGCAAAACTGTTAATTGGTAAACAGAAAGTTTCCGTACTATACACGGTAAATAACTGCGATATAATTTTACAGTAAAATACCGTTAAATTTACAGTTTGTTAAAGTGAAAATAAACAAATCATTGTATAATTTACAGTGAAAAAAACGTAAATTGACATTCCCACAATTCCCTGTGTGACACTTCACATTTTATGTATTTTTGTTGAAATAACTATGGTTCCTCAGAGTTTTCTTGTTTTTTTTTTTCTAATCTGTTATGTACATTAGGGTTTTATGTTACATTTAATGCTGCACATTGAATGACAATGTGCAGCTTCTTTAAATAAGTATTACTTTATACAAGTATTCACTTGTGATGAGCTGTGATTGCTCATATAACTCTCATTTCTGCTGTGATTGTTGGTTGTCAGTGTATTACATAAGCAATAAGATACGAGAGGCTGTGCTGTATCGTGAATAAGTAACGGCTCAAGGGCGTTGTTAGGCACGACAGAAGCGAGTGCCTGCAACCCCTTGAGCCGTTACTATTCAGCGATACAGCACTTGCCTCGAGATATCTTATTGCTTTTATAAAACGGTTGCCACACAATATTTAAGTAAAAAACAATGTTAGTGCAACTTTCTTGAAGTAAAATCACTAAAAGCCTACCTTCCGCTGGAAAAAATAGTCCCAGAGTGTGAACAGCAACAACGTTCCAATGTGTAAAATGCATGAAAGCTCAAATAAAAACAACATAGAACCGCAGTGTTGCGCAGCGATCAATAGAACCGTTGGGTGAAGCGGTCGTAGCCGTGTTTTATCGTGAATAAAGCACAGCTCTTGACCAATCAGAATCAAGGATTCGAACTAACCGTTTTATAAATTGGTCTAAAACATATATCAATACGTCAATAATTTGGCAAATCAACATTTTATCAGAAAATAAAATACGGTTTATTACTGTAAATTTTTAGTTAAGTCTGTAAAACTATTAACGTTAATACGTATATTTAACAGTAAAGTTCTAGCAACCACAGCTGCCGATTTTTACCGTAAAATTTACGGTTTATTTTTTACAGTGTAACTTGGCATTTCTGTTTAACATTTTACTGTAATATTTTTGTATTTTCTGTCAAATCGAGTCCATTTTTGTTTAATATTTCATTAGGCAAAGGGCTCTTGGAAGTGGTAAATATTTGGTCTGGAATGCTGTAGTTTTAACACGAATCATGAAAAACCCACTGGAATGTTATTGAATTAACAAACGGCTTAAAAGATCATTTATAATGATATTACAGCCTTTTTTTACCACATCGATGTTCTGTGGTCCATGGTTTGAGTTGAATTATAGCTTTGGTTTACACCTACGAAGAAACATTAGTTGAAGCCATTTGATCCTACACTGGTTTGTGTGTGTGTTTGTGTAATCTGTCAACGCAGGGTTAGGTTTACCATTTGCAGACATCTACGATGTTGTTTAATAGCCTGTCTGTGTAACCCAGGGTAAGACAATGCAAGGTTAATGAAGCACTGGCAGACGTAAACGCTAACTTCTGTTTATTTGGAAAATCCTAATTCCCTAAGAGACGATGCTGGACAGGCATATGGGAAAAAGAGGGGGAAGGATGGATAGCGAGCAAAAACACAAAAGAGAACAAATGGATGATGCTCTAATCCCACTCTGACACCCACTCATCCTGCTGAGCCATCATTCCATGCGCCGAGGGAAGCCGAGTCTGTTGTCCTTCCTCTGTCAACAGTTCCTTTCCTCCATGCCTCACGCTCCCATTTTCCTTCCTACTCGACGGCTCAAAGCTCACACCTAGGCAACGTACCACAATGTTGCAAGATTTGCCCTTTATGGTGACCATGTGAAAAAAAGAACCTTTCCAAATCAAACGTCAAACGTTATGAAAAAAGGGATATGCACAGAAAGCCACAGAGAACCACTTCCCCCAATCCACATAACTACTTCCACCAACTCACTGATAGTTTCGCAAAGCCAGGCTTTCGACTATTTGCATTCAACTTTGTCAGCATTACATAATTTTGGCCAAGAACTGCCCATTCAGGAGCCGTTTGCATGACACCATTTTCAACTAAAAACAAAACTTTGTATGCATTTCGGCCTGAAATGTTTTGTGGGCATGAAACATTTTAGGCGCAAGCATTTAAAAACAGGTTTCAAAGTGCAAGTTTTTGAAAATGATAACGTTATCAACCCGTGAAAACTCGTGAAAAAACACAAATCTGTGAAAACGGTGACGTCATATGCATGCATACATGTTCAGTCTATAGAGGGAATGCACGTGACGTCACCGTCAACACATATAAAGTGGGAAAGAGCTTTGCGATTGACTGTACAACTAGATTTGACAAAAAATCGGAGGTATATTTTTATAGACCGCTATAGAAAGAGGGTAAATTGATCGCTGCAATTCACAAAAACAACTGGACTCCAGTCAGCAAAAGGTGGATTTGCAGTTATCATTGTGTGTCAATGTGCTGAATTTAGGTGTAAAACCATACCCATATATTTTGTATTGTTATATATATTAACAACTCATCAATTAAATATTTATCGTTGCATATTCTGCATTATTGGATGATTTTTAATAAACACTGACCAAAAAAAATAAAACTATAACGTTTTAGGGCTGGACGATATGATGATATATATAGGCTATATATAACACTGATATAAGTGATCACTCGGATTTAGACCTACCTATATTGTATTTATATAAAGCGTTCACAGGCAAATTTACTTTATGTTTACCGTCTATATTGCTTTTATTTCCCGGTGTCGAAATCAGGCAAACATAAATGTCAGGCAACACGATTCCTGGCTGCATGTCAATATCCATGGATCACTGGAGCTTTAATAAGTTGTAAGGAACACTATAGTTAGTCCAACATTTAGTTTAAATTGATACAATTGTTCGTTTTAGTCGACATTTTCGCAGTTTCCCTATTAAATCCAGTCACGCAGCAGATCTTTTGCCACTCAGTCAGGCTGAGGGGGGTTGTTCCGGCGGGAAAGTGACGTCAATGCATTCTCTCTATAGGCATGTAGAGTTTCTTTACAAAGTCACATCGCCACCTACAGGCCTGGCATGAATAATACAACGTTTTTAGTCACTTTTCTGAGTATCGATACAGATTTCATGATTTGATTCAGTTTAGATAATAATATAGATCTTGATTCAATTTTGATTCTACTATTTAATTTTGGTATTTTTAAATTGTATTAATATTTTCATTTTTTATTTCCCACTAAAAAAAAATCATTACATCTCAGATTATCAATGTGGTCTTAGACTTTTTGGACCATGCTATATTTTATATAAATTAATATTTAAATAACATTTATATCTCCTTTGGAAGTATACGTTTGAATCCAATTGCTTAAAGCTACACTGTGTGATTTTTTTTACCCCCATCTAGCGGTGAAAAGGTATATGAACATCCAGTGAATATTAGTTTCTATTCCTCACAATTCCGATTTCGTTTTAACTCCTACGGTGGCCAATGTAGTCCAAGATAAACATGGCTTCCAGTTCGAACCTCGTCCATGAGTGTTAACTCAAACGTAAACGTGAAAGGCGAAGCTTGAATTAACGGGTATGTCCCTCTTTGGCTAATGTACTTTCAAGATGGAGGGGCAAAATGGCGACCGACATTAGAACCCCTTACCCGTATGGATTTAATGGCATATTATACACTCACGAGAATACCTTATTACTTGAACGAAGTAAATATACATTAATGAGCACATACATTTTTGAAAGAACTAAGTGTTTTTAGCTATAATAGCTATAATGTATTTATTCTTTTAGCTAGAATAAACTAAAAGAGTTACACAGTGTAGCTTTAATTATACTATTTGATTTTTGGATCACTTATTTATTTATATCCCCTAAAAAAACGTTAAATCTCAAATTTTCAATGTGGTCTCCAACTGTTTAGACCCAACTGTATCGGTCAATATTGTTTATTTTTATGCATTGTTTATTATTTTTATTTAAGGATCCATCACAATAAATCAAACAGTCACTCTTGTCTTGAGGTTGTGAGTATTTTTGGATGATTCATTAAAAACAATTGGTTCTTACGAGTCATTTGTTTGTGAATCAAATATATAAAAACTGAATAGAAAAGGGTGCTTTCTTGCCATCTTTTGGAATTGGAATCTAACCGACGTTAAAGGGTACCCTAAAACGCGGATGTTGACATATGGTCAAAAGACATCCCAAGACATCAGTTATATGACGTCTTGGGATGAGACTGCGCTGGTATAAAAATGGAACCTAAAATTAACCTTCATGGAACGTTCCTGTAACGTTCTTGTTTGGTTCCCAAAAAATAACCTCATGGGACCATTCGGGAACGTTAGGGGAACGTTCTGTGTTTGCTTACTTTCTGCAACTGGATTGTCAGTTATGTGACGTCTTGGGATGAGACTGTGTGTTATTAGACACATTATTAGAGAGTGTTATTAATAATGTAAGGAGAATGTTCTGGGAACGTTCCCTTAACCTTAAGGAAAGTTCTAGGAACGTTCTGGGAACCAACAACTGAACGTTTCCAGAACGTTCCCAGAACCTAAATTTGTTTGCTGGGTACAAGATCGATTGATATAAATCAGTATTTTTACCCAAACTCTGAGAACAAAACAGACGTGGACACAATATATGAATCTAAGTTTACAATTCTAACAATTGAGTTGTTTTCTGCGTTCCAGATAAACATTGCTCATATACAGCGATGATTAACTGAGATCCATGATGCATCAGGATCAATCATGCCCACATTGGCTTTGGTGTCTTGCTTAGCATCTGGTTTCGGATGATCTCGGTAAAAGACGAGTGGACTAACACCGTTAGCCATAGCACGTGGAGGGTGCTGCGAACTCGCACCATTATTCACTCTTGGAGACCCATAATTAATCTACTGATCTGTGGCTAATTGCCGTTTCAGGGTTGAAAGAATCCGCTGAGCTGGAGCTTTTTCCCTAAAAAGAGTGTCAACCACAGCAGAAAGGAAGCTGTGCAATCTTGGACTTCACAGAGAGTTGAGAAAAAGTTGTGTTTTCCTGAACAAATAAAGAAAAAAACCCTGTCAAAATAATTGGGAATTTAATCTGCAACATTGAGACGACCAATGACGCAAGAACTGTGGGGGGAAAAATATGTTTGTGCCACTGAATCTCAGCACAAGGAAACCGAAGAAAGTAAATCGTTGCGCATTCAGTAACAATGACGTCATATTCCAAGTAAATTTCTGGGAAACGAATCAGTGTTGTTTATCCCCTCCCATTTCTTTCCAAGGTGTTAACGGGGTGAACGTGTCAGAACATGCTCAACATGCAAAGAACATGGGAAGCAGGAAACGCTGCATTCAGACCACCCTGTGGTTGATGTGACTCAAAGGAAGAACATGTTCCTCTACCCTACGATGACCAAACCCTTTAGAACTGGCCCTCTCATGCCCCTTATACAGCAAGTCCTGTCATGAGCAAGCATTTTTCCAGGAACACTTCACCACAGGGACGCACTGAATCCAGAGCAGTTAGGAAATAGACATCCTGGATCCTTAAAAAAGTAGAGCGTGAACTACAAGGAATTCATTTAGCCAGCTGTTAAGTGATTGTGAATTCTCAAAGGGTGGCAAATTATGCTCAAAATACACACATGCATGCAGAGACATATTCCGTATGATAAACTAGCGACTTAAATAAAGCGAGACAACTACCAATTTCTTTGGCGACACAAAGGAAAAAGCAATTTGCTGCAGAAACGAGCCTTCGTTAAGGTCAAAACATTTTTGGGATGTTTGTTTATGCCTCACAGCTTTAAATACGGATGCATTTATGGGCAGAAATAGACTGGTAGGTGTGGTCGCATTTGTCCTTTGACATTTGTCGACGTAACTGCTTTTCACAGGCAACATGAACATGCAGCACATGACGATATTCAAGCTAGTTGAGTAAACAATAAACATGTGCAACACATTAGCTCTGTTACAAAACCCGGTGAGCTGTCTGTCTGAACAAAGTATTTGGCAGAATCACACGTGTGCTTTACAGTAAATCTCAGATTGCACTGTGGAAAGTTTATTGAGAACAAAATCCATTTAAGATGGCAGACAAAGCAAACGTATTGTCAATTATGAGTAAAAATTTAGAATAAAGTTTAAACAAATAAATATATGTTAAATTAAACAATCCACCATTTTTACAAGATATTCATGTAAGCGTAGTACTCCCAGATTATTTATTTTATGAATTTATTTATTCAATTTAATATGGTAAATTTATTAGCAGCTGGAAAACACTTTTATTTGTAAATTTGGTTAATTAAATGAGAGTACTACAGTTTTACTTGTAGCATTAAAACCATTTAACACATTTGTTTAATTTATTTAAGTGAGAATACTAAACTCTTATTATTAGCCAAAATCATTGATAAAATGTACTTTTGTATGTATCTTGTAATGGAATGTATTTAACAAATAAGAGGATTCACCTAATAAATTGAATTAAATAAATTGAATTAATGCTTTCAGCTACAAATAAGAGTGTTGTAAATTCGGCCTGAATTTGTAAATTGTACGTCATTTTAAAACCATCCTGCAATTTTTCCACAAAATTTAGCTTAGGAAGTACGTTCACGTTCTCTGTCTGGGCCTTTTTTTTAGATTATTGTGTTATTTGCGAATCAACAAGCTAGCTTCCAAGTCTCATGCGGAGCACTATATGCATTGTCGCATGAATATGCCAACACAGTCTCATGAAAATGCGTATCTATAACACGAATGTCATTTCTCGTGGCATTTATACGGCAAAAAATGTTTTTTGTGTGCGTATGCTACGCACTAAAAACCCTGGGGTAGGTTTAGGGGGAAGGGGGTGGGGAGTTTGTGCGTATTACACGCCATGAAGTGCGATTATCATATGCATGCGAAAACGCGTACCATATAATGCGAAACCTGTTTTTGGAGTGTAAATGGCACGAGAAATGTCATTACGTGCTATAGATACGAACTTTCATGAGATTGCGCTCAATTTGCTGCCTGTTTAGAGCAAGCCGCGAGTGCTCAATAAGGGTTTACGCGACAGACGATGTTCTAAAAACGGAAAGGTTTTTCTTTTGCTTTCTTCGCGTACAGACAACAACGCTGTCAAAACATCCCCATTCACACAGATCTACAGAAAAACCCGACAAAAAATACTATATTATGCTGCCAGGCCAGTAGTTGGCGATGTCACTTTGTAAAGAACACACGCACCTATAGACACGTAATTAACGTTTACATGACGTCACAGTTTTCACAAATGTTTGTAGTTTACAAGGGGGTAATCCATCGGAACGGAAATTGAAGCCGGCCAGGTGCCGCCATCTTGTAGCACAACTTAGCATTTCCATTGACTCCCATTCATTTTGTCGTCACTTTGACAGCGAATAACTTTACATCTGAGGCGTTCGAAGACTCCATTTGTCCTTTATTTATTTCTAAAGAAACACGACAATGTATAAAATGCTCCATTACTTGTAGCTTATGTTTGTAAAAGTAGGCTAACGATTGCTAAAAATGGGCTTCACTTGTCTCAATTGAGTTCCAATGAGATGGCTCTGTCCACTTCTTATACGGTAGTTTACAAGGAGACGATAACGGAATCATTTTCAAAAATTTTAACTTGAAGTCGTTTTCAAAAGCTTGCGTTTTCAGGCCCACAAACACGGCAGTTGTCGTGTAAACGGAACAGCCAAAACGCATAAAAAGTTTTAACAGCGAAAAGCTTTCTAACAGATTAAATTTAATAAAATTTGACTCCTTCACATATTAAGAGTCTCTCATGCAGTCTACATTATATATGAAGAGTCAGGCACTTCCTGTCTATTAAATGCTGTTCGTCCTAAAGAAGGTGTTTTAGTGTGGGAGTGCGCCATGACTAAAAGCTTTATCTGGGGGAATTCACAATGGCGGACACCTCGGAATCAGGCATTTTCCACAGTGGATCACTTAAACACGACTCATATCTGAGTTAGCACTCATTAACATATGAACTTTCATGAATGAGGCAATTAAAATGTGCATGTGAGGTCCGTTCCTATCAGTCGGCTCGCATCTGCTGCGCGTCGGTTTGTTGCTGTTGTGTCAGACTGAAGTGCTGTGAGTTCTTGGCACAAGATGCATATGAATCACAACCCACACCCATAACCCACACAGTACAGAGTAACACCCACCCACACACACACACAGCAGTCACATGAACATCCTGTCATCCTTCTGAACAGGACTGGACAGACCACAGGCATTTACACCCTCTCACACAGTGAAATTCTCGCAAACAAAGTGTGCCTGTCCTAAACACACAATGGACACAGGAAAACACACATGGATGTGAGACATCCAACCCACTCACATAATGCTACACCACCTACTTAAAGGGATAGTCATCTAAAAATGAAAATTATGTCATTACGTACTCGCATGAAATTCGCAGAATTTTCATTCTTGTGTGAACTTTTGCTTTAAGCCCTTGTTTTCATTCCTCTTTGGCTGTTGCAAAACTCCCTTCCCATCTTCCTGTCACGGGACTGCAAGAGGAAAAGGGAATGAGTTCATTTTTTTTTCTTTCCCTCTAAGTTAATCTAGTTCACTCCCCGACAATAACTAAACAGCTCAACAACTTTCTTAATGCATAGACTCACAAACGCAGAATTGAATCTGTTGCCGCCAAGGGCGCGCTGATCCTCTTGCACACTTTTAGTCCTTACCTAGCTTAGCTCACATTTTCCTGATTTTCTTTTTATGAGCTGGCCGACTAGGTTTATGACTCGCCACTGCCAATCATGCTTCCCATAGTTTGGAAAATAGCTGTCTGACCTGACAGTGAACTCAACTTGAGGCTTATGATATTAAAATTACAGATAAGATGATAAATGGCTGAGATTAATATTCTAAGTCTGTTTTTGTTTTTTGGAGACAAAACAACTGAAATGACAAACCGTCATATTTATTTTAAACTTTAAAATAAAAGTTTGTGTTTACATAATATATGTGGGTGCACTGTGTATAATTATTTTGCATATAGCCTATATATATATATATATATATATATATATATATACACACACACATGCATGTATATTTAAGAAAAAAATATTATTTATATATAAAATATTTATATTTATATATAATATAAATTATATATAAATCTATATACTGTACAGTATATACATGGAAATATTTATTAATATATATATATATATATATAAGCATGTGTGTGTGTATTTATATATATAAAATAATTATATAAAATATAAAAATTCATAATTATATACTGTGTATATAAAATACACAGTGCACACACATATATTATGTAAACACAAACTTTTATTTTGGATGCGAATTAATCGCGATTAATCGTTTGACAGCCCTAGTTTTTATCAAAGACTACAACATTTATAATGCTTCTCGCTTGTTTCTGCTTCTCCTTTGCATGTGTTTTGATCTGGAGATTCTGTTCTCTTTTAGAAGATACGATACTCAGCGCCCCCTACCACATAACAGGGAAAACATAGCGGTTAAAGGGATAGTTCACTTTGAAATAAATTTTTGATATGTTTTATCTTACCTAAATGGCATCCAAGATGTAGGTGTCTTTGTTTCCACAGTATTTTCCATTTTGATATTTTTCCGAGTTAAGCCGTTCGTGTCTATCGTGATCTCTCACGTGTGTACGTCACTCATTGTTTACACAGAGATTTCAGAAGTGTTATCCTTCACTGTTAGGTATCTAAACATATTTAAGATATACAGGAAATAGCAATGGAAGACGAGTTTCAGATATATCTAATATGTTTAGTGAAAGGTAAAACTTCAGAAATCTCTGTATAAATAATGAGTGACGTACACGCGCAAGCAATTCACTTCCGGCGCAATGCATCAGTTGGACATGGCTGTGATTACACGAGGTAAAAACAATATAAATTCTGTTCGTTTTCTCACACAAACCGCTCGTTTAAATATTCTAAGGCCATCAATGTGTACTTACATTTACAAGTCATTAAATCATGTTTAATTTGGACTCTTCTGTGCATGCTCTTTTAGGTGGACCAAAGGTGGCCCCTTAACCCTTAACGGTTTTAGCCGAAAAATATCAAAATGGAAAATACTGCAGAAACAAAGACACCATACTTGGATGCCCTTGAGGTAAGCCAAAACATATCAGAAATTTATTTCAAAGTGAACTATCCCTTTAAAGAGTTAAACAAGTACAAAGACAATTTTATTGTCCATAACTTATGGAGAGAAATAGCAGAGACACTGGGCAAGGACCAGAATTTTCTAGCTCACGTGTTGAAGCACTTATCAAAAAAGTATCGTTTAAAGATTATTTGTTCAGCTGTATGCATACGCTAAGCATTTGTTTCTAAACTGAGGAATACTTTGGCTTCTAGTAGCTCCACAGGAACCGAGTGGCCTTCATATTAGAAAATTGGCACAGAATCTTGACTGCCAAAGTTCATGATCCTAACAAACCTTCCCATGAAGATCTAACTATTTTGTCCATATGTTCTGACACTAAACCACTGGTTATGGAATGGACCAACTGGCAGTTTCGTGCAAAAGGTCATGTTCTTTTGCTGGATGCATTTCCCAGGCTCCGGCATTTCACCGTGATTTCGCCAAGTAAGAGATGTTCCTGGATAAACAAATACATTCCTGTCTGGAAAGTTAGTCCCTACCCAAAACATAACAATATCCATAACTTATCCCTAAAATCAATGAAATTATAGGTGAATAAAACTTGACATAAACTGTAAACTTGTCCCTTCAATCTGATTGGAATGTCGTTCCAGGATCAACAAAGATTTTGATCCGGGAACATGTTGTACTTTATCCATCATGGGCAACACAAGGCCTGACCTGGGATTTGCTGAAGGTCTTCTTTAATTGTTTTCAGCAGGCCACAGAAACTAAATAATTAAAGCGGCCCTATACCTCTCCTCTCCTCAGCGTTTGAAGTTTAGGGCCTCTTCCTCAACCTTCAATCTGGAATCTTTATCCTCTTGTCTCTTTTTTCTTTCTTTCGAGGCTACCTCTTCACTCCTCCGCGTTCCTCCCCATTCGCTCTCTTTTTCTGCCCACAGGTGCTACACCCCCTCTTCTGTTTGACAGACTTCCTCCTACTCCTTTGCCCCCTGGCCTCTTCCCCAGGGCCTAGTGCACCCCCTACATTCTTCCACACTGACGTGCCGTGTTTACACGGACATCGTACTGGAAATGCGCACTCACCAAGCTCAAGAATGTGATTCAAGCATGCAAAAAATCCTTTTTACTGCAATTTTGCCATTTTAAGGTTTCAAATTTGCTAATTAAAGTCAGGGAGTTAAAGATAGAAAGGACACTTTGACTTTATAAGTGCACAACACAATAGCAGCCTTTGTGAAATGACATTTTGGAGCTCGCTTTATTCCTTATTGTTCATTCATGGCAAGACGTTCAGAGCATCATTGGCTGTTTTTTTGTGTCAAGTTTTGAGTGATAACAGACTTTACAAGACATTTGTGACTAATTAAAATGCTTAAATAGGCACATTTTGGCAGCTAGGCAGGATTGCAGAACATGCATTAGCAGTGCCCCTATACGAGAAGGTCATCTTTTCCATCACATACACATGTGTGCTACCTCCTAGACAGTCAGCACATTCAAATGTCATTGTCTGCAACCGGTTGCATAATTCACACTTCAAAAAAAGGGTCATAGAGTTTTAACTGCTCCTGGCCTCTGGTTTTTTCCCATTGTGCAATGTCTTCCAAACCTGTTTCTTTAAAAACTGCCATTGGGGTATAATTTGTAAAGAACACTGATTTGGAAACCAAAAACTATATATAGTCAGAAGGTCATTGGGACGCCTTTAAATATGCAGAAACCACACCATGACCTTCTCAAGTGTGTAACCCACACGCTCTATACACGTGAGTTTCACACTTGGTTCAATTGGTTGGTCCAAACAAGCCATTGACTTTCACCTCTCTCCCTCTGCCCCCGCAGATCTCCAAGCCGCCATAGCTTTGAAGACCGAATTTGTACCTTTTAACCACCAAAACTTAAAGCTACACTGTTTGATTTTTACCCCCATCTGAGCGAGTGAAAAGGTGTAGTTTCTGTTCCTCTCAATTCCGATTTCGATTTTAACTCCTACAGTGGCCAATGTAGTCCAAGATTAACATGGCTTCCAGTTCAACCTCGTCCATAAGTGTTAACTCAAACGTAAACGCGAAAGGCGAAGCTTGAATTAATGGGCATGTCCCTCTTTGGCCAATGTACTTTCAAGATGGAGGGGCAACATGGCGACCGACATTAGAACCCCTTACCCGTATGTATTTTCAATGGCATATTATACACTCACAAGAATACTTTATTACTTGAACAAAGTAAATATACATTAATGAGCACATATATTTTGAAAGAACTAAGTGTTTTTAGCTAAGAATGAACTAAAAGAGTTACACAGTGTAGCTTTAACACTGAAGAGCCAGAACTGATCTCATGAAGTAGCGCCAGTGTACTGACACGGCCAATTCAAATTTACATTTTTGGCGTGCTATCAACACGCATAATCGTTATTCAGCATGTTTATGAACACCGTTGACTTAATGTTAGTACTGTATATGTAAATATGTGACCTACCTCAACCCTGTCCCTAAACCTACCCGTCACTGGGGTTAATGGCATTTATGAGTCTTCCCCTACCATCCTAGGAAAAAAAAGATCACTCCCCAGATGTAGATCTACATTTTGCTTTCATTTCGCTCGGATATTTGACGGCGTGTACATACACGCGGATAGCTCAGACAATACATGGCGTAGACATACACGCATACACGCGGATACCTCGAAAATGCGTACGGATAACACGCCACTTTCGAGTCGAGTGGCGTGTTATCTTTACGGCATTTTGAGCTATCCGTGTGTATGCGTGTATGTCTATGCCAATAATGTCCGAGTGATCCCGCGTGTATGTATGTTTACAGCAAAAGATCATGATGTCATGTTGGAAGAGCACTAAATTTCCAAAGGCAATTTCTCCAGAGAACAAGCTTGCCCAAGAGGATTGCACCCGAGCATCACTAGAGGTTCACTTCAGCAAGTTTGTGGAATTGCTTTCATACCAATTGCAGAAACCGTATTGGAGTTCAGATGAACCGAACCTTGGGTGTTTGCTTAAAGTGTTTAAAAACCAACCAAGTCTAGTGTGTGCAAGCGGACTGAAGCACAAGCGCACCAACAATTACAGCAATTGTAAAGCGACTCGATTTCAATCAGACATTCAGTTTTCTCTCTTGCCAGACATGCATTCTCTGATTCCAGCAGCCTCTCTGGGGCGGTTAAGTACAGACAAACACATTCATCCCGAGTTGGAGTGTGAAAACAGGGGGTTTGCGAACGAGGAGTGGAGGCAGCCACAGTGAGCGTCCGACTCAAAGGTGACAAGGCTCAGGGCCGCTGAATCGGCTCTGCACAGACGTTGCCCTTTGCACAGAAACGCCCATGACACCACCATCCCGCCTACACCCAGCGCTCTCCTCTCTAAACAGAGCGCTTCTCCCTCTCTCTCCACTTGTTAACCGGCATCGCCTGTTTTTTGAAAGCCAGCGTCTGGCTGAAGCGTCCAGCCTCCGCCAAAGAGACAGCGCACAGTCCTTAAAGGCACTTTAGGTTTGAGTAGGCATGAAGTAAGTGGGAAATATAGGCTCTCTCGAAACATGGATTTATGTGCTTGATGTTAATCAAGGGCTCAGCGTGTGTTTTGCCAGCTTAGCTTTGACTCATCGTTATATCGATATTAAAGCAGCCGTAAAAATCCAACTTGGCAGAGGGAGGAGGATAAAGATACCGAAGACAGTGAACACTTACTCCTATATTAGTGCACTTAACCAAATTAAAGCATATTATTGTAGTAACAGTGCAAAGCTCATTTAATACTATGTTTTTTTTACAAATTATATGAGCATAACAGTTGAGTTACAAGTTAAAAATGAATATGAATTTGAGAATGACTTGGTATTTGTTGCTGATTATTGTTTCAACCCAAATTTGGGTCAAATATGGACAAACCCAACCCTTAAATTTTAACCCAACTTCAACTTTCACTTTCAACTGTACATTTTTTAATTACATTTTTAACCCAATATTTGGGTTTTTCCATATTTGACCCAAAATTGGGTTGAAACAACCCAGCAGTGTATGAAATATTCCAGATTCTTAGTTTTATAATCTTCCTTTATTAGAGTATTTTATAAAAACCTAAACTCTTGTTTATTTCCAATTATATTTTGAACTCCAGATTTTCAATGTGGACTCAGACTTCCAGATCCCATTGTTTCAAATATACCTACCTTCAACTGTGGAAAAAATTGTCTTATGCTAAATATGCTAAATGCTAAAGTTTCTTTAAAGGAGAACTCCAGTCAATTTTAACATTGAGCAAATTTTTTTGTACATTTGAAGTGCCGTCAGTACAGACAAAAACGACAAAAATTGGTGTTGCCTACACCGTGTTATCCTCTTTTTAAAATTCGCACCCTGTTGACTTCAATGGGCATGTTCTAAACCTGCTTTTTAGCCTCTTAACATCCTTGATTTGTCATTACAAGTTCACAGCCATGTGAGTGGTGTTATTAAGAGTGACCACGGTCAATCGGACTGCTCACATACCCGTATTTACTTCCTGTTTTCGGTCGAAGTCCACAGTAGTCGATTGTCGAGTTTGCGCGCACGATCATTGGTATCTAAGCAATAACGCGCGAACTCGACAATGCCTTGCTCTGTTCTAAGCGTTCGTGACTCTCCTGTTTAAACTCGTTCATCAAAATGAACAAAACTTTTTCGAGTCATGACTCAAAGGGTCCTATATAAGACCCTTATTCGTCATATGGTGTCGTTTTAAAGCCCTTTGAAGCTGCACTGAAACTCTCATTTGGACCTTGAACCATTTTGTTCCCAATGAAGTCCATTATGTGGAGAAAATCCTAGAATGTTATCATCAAAAACCTTAATTTCTTTTCGACTGAAGAAAGAGAGGCGTGGACATCTTGGATGACATGGGGGTGAGTAAATTATCAGCAAAAGTTAGTTTAAAACTACTCCTTAAAAGGCGTTAACACTGACAACGATTTGGATAAGACAATAAAAATAAGTCATTTTTAATGACATCTTTCAGTTTCTATATAGATAAGTGACAGAGACTGTTAGAGTTTAGCAGAGTTCAATGTTATGTTATGTAAGTGCAGTGGCATAATAAACAGCTGTTTAAGTTCGGTCGTCAGAGGTTGCGATAGTCTTTTCTTCTCTATATTGTGACGTATATCTGAGTAAATTGAGCAAATGTGGGGTGGGACTTTGGAATGACAAGATTGTGAGTAAATAATGACTGAATAATGACTTAAATGTTTTGGTTGTATGCTCATTGCTGACTTATAGGGCTAAATTACATGTTGACTGACTCACAGACTGTGGAATGCGGGGACAAACATTTAGTGGGTTACCCTTCCCACTGAATGGATTACTGGATAACGTCCTAGAATGGTCAGTACTACACTTGAAATAGCAATGCTTGCGTGTTCCACCTCTATTTTGTAGGATACCTCAGAGAGGAGAGGCCTTGCTGCAGGCCACCTGTGCCTAAAGAGGGGTCATTATGTCCTCTGTCAACACCACCTGCCCTGGCTTGTGTGGACTGAGTTCAAACGACTCCCACACAGAGCCGAACCCTTATACCTCATACTGTGTGGAGGTTAGTTAATGTGTGTGTGTGTGTGTGTGTGATTCCCATTTGCAAATCACCAGCATTGCAATACCAAATATGGCCATTCCTTAGTATTTCTTGATGGAAAATCATTCACACCCAGCACCAGCAGGACAAATTATTACAGACATTCCCAGAGATCCTTGAGCTTTAAGGCTGTACTGCATGTCAATGAAGACTGAATTTCAATCATTACAATAAGGCTGCAAAAATATATCATATTTTGTGAGGTTTATGCTTGAAACAAGTGCTTGAAAACTCCCAGTGGAACAAATCTTAATTTCTTAAGGTAAACTCAGTCAATTTTGCTTGAGTGTTAAACAGGGTTTCCACGGGTCTTAAAAGTCTCAAATTCTGAACTTTAATTTAAGGCTAAAAAGCCTTAAAAACGGCTAGATTTTCATCTGAGGTCTTAAATTTGATTTAGTCAGGTCTTAAAAAGATTTTACCCTCGTTAATTTGCCAAAACTCTGGCCGCAGAATGTATTGAGTCGAAGCCTACAAAGCGGAACTCTAGAGCAGGGGTTCAAACCGGTTCAAACACTCCGCTCGCGCGCTAGCATTAGCTCGTGGCTTGATACGAGGTAGCTCGCCAAGAGGCCGTTCATTCACCAGGTTTGCGCGCTCAAGTTCATTCAAATATAGGCGAAATGTAGGCATCCACAGCGAGATTGAAAATCTCACCATTTCAGATTCAGAATGCCGCAAACGAACCGAAGAACCAACCAAATCAGCCCCTTCCGTAACAACATTGAAAGTTCAGTCAACATGGAGGATCGCGGTGCACCCAAACACTACCGGGCTGCGTCCGAAACCGCATACTTCCATACTATATAGTATGCGAAAAACAGTACGCGAGCCGAGTAGTATGTCCGAAATCATAGAATTCGAAAAACAGTAGGCGAGAAGTACCCGGATGGCCTACTACTTCCGGCGAGATTCTGAAGTGCGCATACGATGGACACTTTACTATCCCATGATGCCACGGGAGAGGAGTTGTCGTTATATTTGAAAATGGCGGAAGGCGGAGACGCGGGAGTTTTCAAGTGTAAGTACTATATAAAACACTTTTTATTTATTTGTGGTTAAATTGTGTTTGTTTAACATCATATAAGTAAACGAATGACTTGTTAAACGTTTAAATAATATAAATCGCGGGTACAATTTTCTGATTTGGCTGCAAAATGACACTTTTATCATTATTACCGAACTGAATGAGCTAATGCCTGTCAGCTAACGTTAGATAACTCATGTTTCTTTGAACAAAGACGTTTGTTGTTTCGCAGTTGAATGAGATGGCTCGCGCTGTTATGACAGGGTATGTCACGTGACAATAACAACATGGCGCATGTAGTACGTCCGAACTCATTCATACTACACGTATTCATACTATATAGAACGTACTTTTTTAACGGTTCGAGAAGTACGTTCTTTTTTAAATGTAGTACCTACTCACATAGTACGCGATTTCGGACGCAGCCCCGGTGTTTTTCTCTTCTCCGTGAATAAATCTTGTAGCAGACCTAACGTTACAGCAAGCGTTTCTCGGTGGTGGAAATCCATTGGCTACTAAAATGTTGTCGTTATGGAGAGCGTGGTGCATGGTTGCATAGCAACGACAGACGCAACAGGAAATCGACCCAAATTTTACTATTAATAATAAAAGATAAGGGGATGTGAATGTCAGTAATTTATCATTTTTTGACTCTAAATCTTTTTATAAAAGATCATTTAGATGCAAAAAATATTTTTGTGAAGACTTTATTTTAACTAGACTTAACCTGCAAGACACTCCTTTAAAATCTGTCCATCATTTTTAATGGTATTTTAATCTTTATGTAAACAAAAAGTGCATATTGATGCTAATTTTATTTGCTGGGTTTAGACATACATTTGGCAAATTGATTTCATAGTAATCATGAAATGAAATGTTCATGCTATTTCATCTCTGGGTCTAAAATCAACTATAATTGTGTTTTTACAGTATAATGCAAATGCAAAGTACAAATTTCACCACACACACACACACATATAAAATCATTTTTTTCCAAATATTTTCTTATTTAAATTTTTGGTAGGGTGTTGTCTTAAATTTCAGTGTTTATGGTCTTAAAATGTCTTAAAAAGGTCTTAAATTTGACGTACTGAAACCTGCAGAAACCCTGTTAAATCTTACTGTAAATCAATGGCTCTTTTTCTGTATCTTCAAGTATTTTTCCGATTTATTTTCTTCTAGACATTTAGAAAATTGTTCATTATTGAGTTTTCAGCCTTGAGCCACACCAATCCCGAGATGAATCTCAACATTCATTTCTATTTTAAAAAAGAAGGGTAAGTGACAATATTGAATGGGGAGTGAATGAACAAACAAAATGTTGTTTTAAAGACAAAAGCTTTGCATATTTGCTTGACATTGTGGATAGACAGCTTTATGTCATTTTCAATGCAGTTGAATATGAGGTATTCAGGGTCCATGAACAATTTGAGGGTTTGAAAATGTTTCAGTCACCCACAAGCTATTTAGTCGATGCAACTTTCAAATGCTACCAATAAAGCTAAAGTGACAATGAAGAACATGCATATTTTTAAAGTGCTTTTTATGATTGTGAAAAAAAAATTCTAAAACTAAATCAACCATTTTCTGTTTAGGAAGTTTGATCAAGGTGAAACGATCAGCTGAGTCATAATACAATAGTTGGTTTTGAAATGATTCACGGCTCACTTGACATCAAAGGAATGTTCTGAATGCTCATATCGCTTGGCCTTCGAGAACATATATTGTTCACAATGAACTCTCCTTGCAGATAGTGAGAGCCCTGATGCTGTTTTCCATCTGCAGACAAAAGCATGTGTGTGTGCTGTGAAGGCATGCAGCATGACCTGAGGGTCCGTTTCAGCGCATGACAAAACAAGCTCGACTGCTGGATGAGGCACAGAATGGGGATCTAGCGCTTGTTCCATGACTTCAAACTCCCTTTCCCCTCTTCCTTTTTCCCCTCCTTTCTTTATTTTCGTTGTATCGTGAGTTTCTTCCTGCATTTTTGCTCGGCTTTTCCCGGTCCCCCCTCTCCGAGCATTCCTTTGTGAGTGGGTGGAAGGTTGAACGGGCATGTGTGAGTCCAAAGGGGGCAGATGAAGGAATGACTAACACACGGTTGAGGGGGTTGAGGGGGGAGGGCAGCTGCTCTGCCTTTCCACGAAAGAGGGATGCCGTGCAAGGTACCCGAGGTGGAGTGAAGGCCCAACCACGGGGGAAAAGAGGAAACGTGCCTTAGACAGCTGTCCTCCGCTAGATCAGCTACTCTAATCCAAAGGCCGTCATCCTTTCCTCTTGCCGTAGAGGTGAGCTGATCAGTGGGAGACCCCTACTGGTGTGTTTATGACACTGCAATGTCTTCACAGCACTTTTGTGCTCCAACGCACAGTGCAGTATCATGTGTTGGTGGATATATTAAAGGAGTAGTTCACTTAAAAAAAATAAATTGCTGATTATTTACTCACCCCCATGTCATTCAAGATGTCCATGTGTTTCTTTCTTCAGTCGAAAATAAATTAAGGTTTTTGATGAAAACATTCCAGGATTTTTCTCCATATAATGGACTTTACTGCACCAAACGGTTTAAAAAATGAATGTATCTTTTCCCGAGTCAATTCGTTCATTTCGTTCGTTGAATGAACCAAATGACACGAAAAAGATTCGTTCATTTTAAGTTAAAACAGGAGTCACGAACGCGCATCACAGAACAGAGCAAGGTGAGCATTTGAGCTTATAAAACTTAAACTTTTTTTTTTTAAATGAGCGATCGTTTCGCTCAAAAAGACCCTTATTCATCGTCTGGTGTCGTTTAAAGCCCTTTGCACTAAAACTTTCATTTGGACCTTGAACTGTTTGGTTCCCATTGAAGTCCATTATATGGAAAAAATCCTGGAATGTTTTCATCAAAAACCTTAATTTCTTTTCGACTGAAGAAAGAATTACGTGGACATCTTGGATGACATGGGGGTGAGTAAATTATCAGCAAAAGTTTTTTTTTTAAAGTGAACTACTCCTTTAAATCAAGGCCGTGACCCTATCTTGAACACTGGGTTGACCAAACCAATGGCCACTCCAATGTTCATGGTCATTTTATTTAAAGAAACATTTAAGGAGATAAAGTGATAGAAAAAATGTCAAAACGCACTAGAATTGATTGTAATCTATTTGAACTATTTGCCAATGTAAACATTTTATGGAACATTAACGTTGCATTTTATAAAACATTCAATTAATAATAACATGAAAATGTTACATTTCATGTCATTTCTATTTTCTATATAGAAATTGTTTCTATATAATTTCTATTGTCATTTTCATTGTCAAATAATAAATGTTTAGCTACTTTCATCATAATATATATATGCTATGCATATAAATATATATACACTACGGTCAAAAGTTTAAGGTCAGTAATATTTTTTATGTTTTTAAAAGAAGTTTCTTCTGCTTACCAAGGCTGCAATTTTTTGATAAAAAATACACAAAAAACACAGTAATATTGTGAAATATTATGACAATTTAAAATGACTTTTTATGTTAATATATATTAAAATGTAATTTATTCCTCTGAAAAAAAGCTGAATTTTCAGCATCATTACTCCAGTCTTCAGTGATCCTTCAGTGAAAATCATCATATTAAGAGTGATTTGTGAAGGATCATGTGACATGAATACATGTGAAGGAAATTCAGTCTTTTTTCAGAGGAATAAATTACATTTTAATATATATTAACATAAAAAAGTCATTTTAAATTGTCATAATATTTCACAATATTACTGTGTTTTTGTGTATTTTTTATCAAAAAATTGCAGCCTTAGTAAGCAGAAGACTTCTTTAAAAACATAAAAAATCTTAAACTTTTGACCAATTATATATATATATATATATATATATATATATATATATATATTATTATTATTATTATTATTAACATGATGTAGGCTAAGAATTTGAATATGCATAAATTCAAGGTTTGATTTACACCAAGCCTATATTTCAAAGTGGATTCATATTTTACTTTAATTTAGTTTGCATTATATATATGGTTTTCGATTATGAGGGCATGTCATGCAGCCTTTTCATGTGGCATCTGTCTACTCTCGGCTAGATAAATACCAAATATATATATATATATATATATATATATATATATATATATATATATATATATATATATATATATATATATATAGTAAAAATACACCACCATTTTGATGTTGTTTTCACAGCAACAGCAACAAATATAGGTGGCATGTCAAATTCAATCTTGCACAATTATATTATAAGTTGCATTAGTTCCTTTTTTGCACCATGACCCACCAGTTCAGACCCTCTGACATGATTTCCTCAAAAGAGTCCCTTCTATTCATGATAAGTACTATATCAGGTCAAACATGCAGAACTCACATGTTGCGCAAATGAAATTCACGGCAGACGTTTGGCACGGGCTCAGGGTGCTGACTCAAGTGCATTATCTGATTGTGCGCAGAACAATGGCAGTGAATCAGAAACCGAAATGAATTCTGGTTTGTTAAGCAATCCAGGAGGGTTAGCAAACAAGGCGGTGTTGTTGTACCAAGGTGTCGGAGTGTGTGTCACCCAGCATTTCCCATCAAGCCTTTTATTTACAGCTGATTTGCACCCCTCTGTCTCATCGCATGTTTGTTAGGTTTCACGTCCTCTCCCCAATCAAACAGGTTTTTTCGAGGCCGAGCTGGTCCGTGGGCTGCTGGTGAGGGGGCGGGACAGGAAGAGGTGGGCGACCAGAGAATTGCATTTCCTTGTGCGTCTCCACTCCCTGCCCTCAGGTTATCGGATTCAGCTCCTACTAAAACAGCACACACCCACGTGGGCTGGCGCAATACACACACGTTTGTTTGGCCGTGGACTCACACATGTACAAGAAATACACATGTACGTAATGCACTTGATCCGCCGAGCTCTACAAATAAAAAGCTTTTTGCGTTTTTGGCTTGTTTGCGGTTGTTCATTTTACACCATTTTCTCTCCCCTAGCTCACACATTAGAGCCCACACAGATATGAGACATGCACACACACACACCTCTACATGCCTCTTCACTCAGACAGCTCATCCAAAGGGACAGGACTGAAACATTATGACTCACACAGCCTAATCATCTAAATCAGCGAAAAGGTGTTCGATCAGAATCAGGACAGGGTTTATTTATAACTCCGTGCCCTTTTATTTTTCTCTCAAAATGTCTTGAATGCATTTAAACATTTCCAGAGGACTGTTGCACAATGATGTCTTTGTTCATGTTTGCCAAACATGGTCAGCAAGTCAGGTGTGTTATGTGGTAAACACTGTGTAACTGCTTGAAGAGATAATTGCATATTAGTGTGTTTGTCTGAATGACCGTGCAAGTGTGAATCTCACATAAACACAAAACCAGGTCATGATAACATTTCATAGCAAAATGCCCCAATGGAAGAAATAATAAACATAAATAATATATAATTATATAAATGAGTATAAATGCATTTGCCTTTTTATAGTATATATATATATTATATATATATATATATATATATATATATATATATATATATATATATATATATATATATATATATTATAATATACTATAAACCATGACCTAAGAATTGGAGGGGTAAATGTGCTTAATTGTCATGAAATGTCACAAAGCAAAAAAAAACTTTTTGGGTTATTGAAAAAAAAAAAAAATATATATATATATATATATATATATATATTTTTTTTTCAGATTGTATTTTTTTTCATTAACCCTAAAAAGGGCCTTTTTTTGGGGGGGGGGGGTTATTGACTTTTATAAAATTTTTTATAAAACATTGTTATAAAACTTTTATGGGGTTATTGATATAAAAAAAACTTTTTTGGGGTTATTGAAAAAAAAACATATATATATATACAACAAAATTTATATACAAAAAAATACAATAAAATGTATATATATATATATATATATATATATAAATTTTATTGTATATTCTTATTTGCATTAACCCTAAAAAAGGGCCTTTTGGGGGGGGGGGGGGTTATTGACTTTTATAAAACTTTTTATAAAACGTTGTTTATAAAACGTTGTTATAAAACTTTTTTGGGGTTATTGATATAAAAAACTTTTTTGGGGTTATTGAAAAAAACAATATATATACAGTATATATATATATATATATATATATATATATATATAAATAAAATGTATATACAAAAAAAATACAATAGAATTTTTATATATATATATATATATATATATATATTTTATTGAATTTTTTTATTTTCATTAACCCCAAAAAAGGGGCCCTTTTTTTTTTTGCTTTGTGACATTTCATGACAATTAAGCACATTTACCCCTCCAATTCTTATGTCTTGGTTTATAGTATTTTTTATATATAATTTTTGGTTTGTGTATTACTGTAAAAGGCAATGCATTTATACTCATTTATATAATTATATATTATTTTTGTTATGGTAATGACATTACACTACTTTACAATTTAAGCAATGCATTATTATTATGTGCATTATGTTAATTAGAAATCGAGGCATGTTCTTGACAGGTCTCGTCAGTATAGGTGAGAAATGAATCTTTAAACCTCTCTGTCAGGATTTTAATGTTTTCTTTTCTCCACCCCAGTAAATTATCAACCATCTCCTGACATCAAAGCAGCTTTCATCATATTATCATTCTCTGAGGCGCACACATCTTGAAAGCCTTTCGGTAAATACTTGATTAATATCGCGTCCATCAACGTGATGATCAGCAACTCTCTGAGCGCTGAGAGAGAGGAGGGCAGACAAGAAAACAGTAATGTTTCATTGGCACCAGCTAGTGTATAATTGGCTTGTAAAAGTCTAATTAGTCTAACAACCTGACGGAAGGCAGAGAGCACAAACAAAATTATAATAAGCAATGCACTATAGCTGATGGGCAATGTTGATTTTCCATCAGCATATGTCAGTCATGTCTAAGTTCAGTTGCATATGCTTCGATTCGCTCAAAGCAAATTGTGTTTGACAATGGATTGCGGATGTTTAATCTATCCCTCTATTGTTTATCTATCCCTCTATTGTTTCATATTTGTTTTTACACGGTATTTTTTTTGTAAATAATGATTTGTAATTCCAGCCAGAGCCATTATTATTCCTCCTGTACGATGACAACACACAATGTCTGTTGGTTGCCAAGGCAGCGGCATGTTCTGTCAGCCGCGCGCTCACCTTGTATGAATGGAGACCTGTGGGATTTGCGTAACAGCCTTTAGAGACTGCGAAAGGAGGGTGGAGTGGAAGTGCGTCAATCACCAAGTGTCGGTAGGTACACCCCCACGGCAACGAGCGTTGTTTGTGTACGGCCCAGGATACAGAAAGACACAGCAGCTGCCTCTTTCCCAGGTCTCACAACAAACCAACAACCTTCTTTTCAGAGCGTATTCTTACTAAGAATGACATGTTCTCGTTTAGGTTATGTCCTATATTATCATATTCCAAGTGCCTCATTTGGGTAAGGCCGTTTATACCATATAGATAGCCTATTTGAACCAGATTCCTCATTAGTGGCTGTCCGCCATATTGGAACAGTCAAAACTTTATATCTGCAATAGACTTAAGCAGATGATTTTGCTAAACTAAAACCATAGAGTGATGAATGTATGACATCACTTTGTACGCCAAGCGGCAGTTAGCATCACACTTGTTCCTTCGAGAAAACCCCAATAGGATTTTCCCATGGGCTTTTGGATTAGGCTATCCCCCCCAAAAAAATACATAAAAAAAAACTCTGTAAGGCAAAATAAAGTATATGATACTTGCACATTTTGTCCATCAAGATACAACTTTTATGCATTTTGAAGCCTAAATGCAGCTGCCAGAAGTAAAAAGCTAAAGCTAGGCTATAAACATATACGACCTCAACGCCACCATCACTTATCTTTGACAACTCTTTCAGTTTTTATCTTAAAACATTTTCAAAGACCATTTGACTTAGAAGAGTTTATAAGAGCACAGTTATAAGCATACCGAGGCTGTAAAAGCGGACTGTGTTTACCTGTTTAGCAGGCACCACTTGTTAGCAACCGCCTTTTTCAAGACAGCTTCAGAAATCACAATTGGGATAAATGATGTAGTTTATAGAAATTAAAAAGTGTCTTGAGCTTTACCCCAGACCTTATTTTCATTGACTTCTGGACAAAGAAACTCTAAGTGCTAAAATGCTAACTCATTCCGTGTTTTGGCCTACAAAGTGATGTACATACCTGCCGCGCTCGCCGCTCAACAACAAGATGTCGGCGACAGCTAACATGACAAAACGTTACCACGGTATAAAAACCTGTAATAATGAGATATACATTTAAAAAGATACACATTCTCACCTTTAAAAGGTTATCCCATTGGATAATGTTGTGGCATTATTGATTCTTACTGTGAGGGACGACACGCTGATCGTTTATTATGGCGGGCGCACTTTTTCAGTAGTAATTACTTATTCAAAATAAGTACCTTGTACCTATACAAGAGATGAAAATTTCTGACGCAGCCAATGACTTTGTGTACACGTATACACACACACATATATATATACTGATTGGCTCAAAAGTTTAAGGTCGGTAAGATTTTTTATGTTTTTAAAAGAAGTTTCTTCTGCTCACCGAAGGCTGCAATTTTTTGATAAAAATTACACAAAAAACAGTAATATTGTGAAATATTATGACAATTTAAAATGACTTTTTTATGTTAATATATATTAAAATGTAATTTATTCCTCTGAAAAAAAGCTGAATTTTCAGCATCATTTACTCCAGTCTTCAGTGTCACATGATCCTTCACAAATCACTCTAATATGATGATTTTATGCTCCAAAAACATGTATGATTATTATCCATGTTGAAAACAGTTTTTTACATTTTTATTTCAGGATTCTTTGATGAATAGAAAGTTCAAAAGAACAGCTTTTATCTGAAATGGAAAGCTTTTGTTACATTAAACACTACCCTTTAAAAAGTTTGGGGTCCGTAAGAATTTGTATTTTATTTTTTGGGGAAATAAATAAGAAATCAATACTTCTATTCATCAAGGATGAGTTACATTGATCAAAAGTTACAGTAAAGACATTTATAATGTTAGAAAAGATTCTAATTAAATAAATGCTGTTTGAACTTTCTATTCATCAAAGAATCCTGAAATAAAAATGTAAAAAAACTGTTTTCAACATGGATAATAATCATACATGTTTTTGGAGCATAAAATCATCATATTAGAGTGATTTGTGAAGGATCATGTGACACTAAAGACTGGAGTAATGATGCTGAAAATTCAGCTTTTTTTCAGAGGAATGAATTACATTTTAATATACATTAACATAAAAAAGTCATTTTAAATTGTCATAATATTTCACAATATTACTGTGTTTTTTGTGTATTTTTTATCAAAAATCGCAGCCTTGGTGAGCAGAAGAGACTTCTTTTAAAAACATAAAAAAATCTTAACGATCTTAAACTTTTGACCGGTAGTGTATATATTATTGTCCTGAAAGTGATTTGAACATTGTTCCTCTGTGGCGTGTGGTTTTCTCAAACAATTATGAAAACTTTATAGTTATCGTTATAGTTATCGTCCTTGGCGTGAATAGGCAGGTTTGATCAGTTGCTATGACAACAGGCCAGCATGTACTTCTCTTCAGTGGGGCTAGAAAAGGTCTCTCGTAGCCAGGTAGGGGAATTGGGTATGATGTTCAGCTGGACAGGGAAACAGCTTGTCGCACAGAACAGCTTGTCCTCTCCATGGATGGCAGGATATATAGAGCTTGGCTGCGAGACTGACGCACAACTGCTGCTGTTACACCTGCACAAGAGAGTAATCGTGGACCAATATGCCCTATCAAGGCATTGTCCATCAAGGACATTTTTCTGAGGCGGATATGATTGCAAATAGCTTCCATCCAATGACTTATCAAAGAGAAAGTGGTTACATCATGATTAAGCAATTGTGTAAATGTGAAACAAGGTCACTTCTTTAAAGTAATACCATCAGCTTTTACAATGCTAGATATGAGGTTGTATTGATAATAAACCTGGATCTGGATTGTTTTGGACTTTTGAGGACATAAATGTTATATATATATATATATATATATATATATATATATATATATATATATATATATATATATATATATATATATATATATTTTTTTTTTTGTGTGTGTGTGTGTGTGTGTGTGTGTATATATATACAAAGAATCCTGACATAAGAATGTAAAAAACTGTTTTCAACATGGTTAATAATCATACATGTTTTTGGAGCATAAAATCATCATATTAGAGTGATTTGTGAAGGATCATGTGACACTGAAGACTGAAAGTAATGATGCTGAAAATTCAGCTTTTTTTCAGAGGAATAAATTACATTTTAATATATATTAACATAAAAAAGTCATTTTAAATTGTCATAATATTTCACAATATTACTGTGTTTTTACTGTTATTACTGTATTTTTTATCAAAAAATTGCAGCCTTGGTGAGCAGAAGAGACTTCTTTTAAAAACCTAAAAATCTTACCAATCTTAAACTTTTGGTTGTATATATATATATATATATATATATATATATATATATATATATATATATATATATATACAGATATATATATATATATATATATATATATATATATATATATACAGGTATATATATATATATATATATATATATATATATATATATATATATGTATATATATATATATATATATATATATATATATATATATATATATATATATATGTGTATGTATATTGTGTGTGTGTGTGTTTATGTAGTTATAGGCTATTTGTTGAGTGACTTTTTTCTTGTTGACTAGCATAGCTGGTTGATCAGGAAAGTGATCTGCCAGTTCAGTGAAGTCACAAGTTCACCATCTAAAACACAACATATGCTGCTGACAGCAAGAAGGGAGGACTTTCACGGCTTTAGAACATATAAGTAGACTGAAAACAAGTGGTGAGTCATAGGTGTGTGTGTCTGAATATATACAAGCACACATTGCATGAGTCATACGCATCCAATAATAATGTGTGAGAATTATGTTTTTCTTCTCTTGCAGGTGGTGTTCAGGCCATAAACTTGACAGTATCAAAACGTCCGATTTGAAATATAGCCTTACCTAACTGAGCTGAGTCATCCTCCACCAACACTGATAAATCTGTGCAATGAACCTGCTGTAAAAGTTGCAATATCCTCGCTTTTTCCCAGAAATGGCACAATAGCAGCAATCACTTATGATTTAATGATTGTGAGGATGTAAAATGTAAGTCAGAGCCAAGAGTGTGAAGCTTAGAAATGCTCATAAATTTCATTCTCAGAATGTTATGTAACCCAACTTTTCAATGTGAATGAAGATATATGCTAGCACGCCATGGACTTGCTGTGCAACCAACAAAGCAGTAACCACCGTCAATCCACCCCCACAGTAAGCTTGTAAACAAAACATGAGCTCATGCCTTACAAGCTGCAAGATGTGTGTTTACACAAATGTCAGACAAAATCTATACCAAGTACAGTCATTATATAACTATAAGGAATTTAGATTTCATAAATAGGTTTGTGTGTGTATATATATATATATATATATATATATATATATATATATATATATATATATATATATATATATATATATATATGACTAGTTCAACATGCCAAAAGCCTCTAAGAAGCCATTTAAATTTCCTTTCAATGACCTACTTTCAGTCAAGCTTGTATATTTAAGTTCAGTAATTTCACTTAAATGACAATGAAGATTACCTATTAATTGTCATTTAAGTGAATTAACTGAACTTAAATATACAAGCTTGATAAAAACTGGTCATTTTAGAAGAAAATATCAAATGGCATTTAGAGGCTTTTGCATCTGAATTTTCATAGCCTATATATATATATATATATATATATATATATATATATATATATATATATATATATATATATATATATATATACTATATAAATCCTATTTAGGAAGTATGAATTCCTTACACGAATGTTATATATTGACTCATATATATGTTTATATATACATACACACTCTTGTGTGTATGTGTATATATCAACATATATAATAATAAATATAAAGCTTGATCAGCATGTTTCAGTGACCAGCTTTTACAACTGTGGTAGTTTTTTAATATGGTAGTAACATAGATGTATTATGGCTACGTCAACAAACAATATATATTTTGAATATAGGCATATTAGACATACAGTTAGCCTTAATACATCTCTTCTGTTCCATAGTTCTGACATACAGTCAACCGGCTGATCTGAGATCAGACATGCAATTACTGCCCTCCACTGGTCAAATAGCTAAATGCGATTAAAAACAAATGTCTAATACCTGCGATCGGCAGTACCCTGTATCTGCTTTGTAACACAATGCATGAGGTTTTAATCTCTGTATGAGTGTGTGTGATTTGTCATTTAAAGTAGTAATCTATATTTTATTATTGTTTTATGTATGTAACCATGTCATATCATCACATATTGACCGAGCTGAGTGGCTGGGGAAGGGCTTGTTTGAGAAATGGAAAGTTGTGGTGAGGTGCAGGAAGCGCATGCGTGGGTGTTTTGAAGCGGAGGACAGCTTCTCAAGGTCCCAAGGCTACACATATTTATAACTCAGCTTGTTCACCCTTGCTCTTGCTTGCTTTCTCTTGCCTTATAGATGAAGGAACGTCTTAATCCAGGTCACTGCACAATTCTGAGAGAGGTTATTTCTAGCTTGGCGTTCTTGCATGAGTAGATAAGGTGCTGTGCATTTTGCTTGTTTAAATTGGGCCTACCACAAATGCTGATTTGCAATTTTTCCATGACCACGAGAAACCTGATATAGGGGTGTGTTTTATAATTATTGTACTTCATTGTATGTTTGTGATATTTTCTTTTCAATATAAATGTGTAAAAAATGCCAATAGGTAGCCTAAAAATTCATCCCGTATCAAATCAAAAAATGGGACGGGGCCTCTTTTAATGTCTATGGACGATGGACGCGATTTGTCCATTATTTTACATAGGGCCTCCCCATACCATATTGGAATAAAAACATAAGGATTTTGCAGTGTTAATTGCAAATATAAAGAAATCACTTTCACATTAAGTAGGCTAGTGGAAAAGCCACTGTATCTATATAGATTGTCATTGGGTAAAGCTCATTTTCGCGTGATTGCATTTTAGCGGCTTTGTTTCCATAGCGACGGAGTCTCGTGAACATGCGCTGTAAACCTGCGCGTTTTTTTAATCCCTTGAGCGTTGTTCGGGTCTTTTTGACCTCAAATGACGTTTGCTGGAAAAAACTTTTTTTGTTCAAAATGGAATGAGACTTTTTACAGTCGCAACACTTTCTAGATCTAAAAAATAATAAGGTGAATGATATCTTGTTTGTTATGTTAGTGTGTGTCTGTCTGAGGGGGGGTGTCACACTTTCAGCATCATTACTTCAGTCTTCAGTGTCACATGATCCTTCACAAATCACTCTAATATGATGATTTTTATGCTCCAAATACATGTATGATTATTATCCATGTTGAAAACAGTTTTTTTACATTTTTATTTCAGGATTCTTTGATGAATAGAAAGTTCAAAAGAACAGCATTTTTCTGAAATGAAAAGCTTTTGTTACATTAAACACTACCCTTTAAAAGTTTGGGGTCAGTAAGAATTTGTATTTTATTTTTGGGGGAAATAAATAAGAAATCAATACTTTCTATTCACCAAGGATGAGTTAACATTGATCAAAAGTTACAGTAAAGACATTTTTATTGTTAGAAAAGATTCAAATTAAATAAATGCTGTTCTTTTGAACTTTCTATTCATCAAAGAATCCTGAAATAAAAATGTAATAAACTGTTTTCAACATGGATAATAATCATATGTAACTCATCAATCTTACCGATATTAAACTTTTGACCGGTAGTGTGCGTGTGTGTGTGTGTGTGTGTATGTATATATATATATATATATATATATATATATATACATATATATATATAGCCTATATATATGACGGTTTAGAGTACGAATATTTTCTTTTCAATATAAATGTGTAAAAAAATGCCGATAGGGTAGCCTAAAATGGGTGCCACACTGTGTTGTTTGGGGTCTGGGAATTATATATATATATATATATATATATATATATATATATATATATATATATATATATATATATATATATATATATATATATATATATATATATAATTCCCAGTAAAATTCTAAAATTCACTTTTCTAAATATTTTCTTTTCAATATAAATGTGTAAAAATGCGATAGGGTAGCCTAAAATGGGTGCCACACTGTGTTGTTTGGAGGTCATTGGAATATATATATATATATATATATATATATATATATATATATATATATATATATAGGCCTATATATATATATATATATATATATATATATATATATATATATATAATTCCCAGTAAAATTCTTAAAATTCACTTTTCTAACTTTCATTCATGGGGACAACATGGATAATTTGACATGATTTAGTGTACGATTTTTGCCCAACTTTTGGAAATGGCGTTTTAAAAATAAAACATTATCATTTCAACCAGTAGATTCTGTAAAGACACCTTTATTTTAGGTTTTTCTTGTTGGATTTGAAATCCCAATTAGCCTATAACAACAAAAAACTTTTTTGCTCAAAGTTTAGCATTTTTTGTGCTGAAAAATATTGTTTTAATTATGATTAATAATCAATTAATTTCGTTCTGACTGCTTCTCTAAAATCAGAAACATACACAGAATATAGGCTAACATAAAGCGTTACACTTTAAATTTGTAGAATTGTATAAAACCAGAAGTTTAAAATAAATTGATAAACTGTAAAGACTCCAACTTGTCTCTTTGTAACATCTTGTTCAATTCTGATTCAAACAAGGGGGAGGGAGTTGGAGTTGGGAGCGTTGAATGGTGTCCCGTTTGGGGCAGGGGGTCCCCGGTAAAAATAAAATGGTCGCCGGTTGGTAGGCTACAAAACTTGTTCCATTGGGACATAAAATACCATGGCAACCGTGTAAAAGTAGCCCAATTCCATGTGAAATTTTAAAAAGTAGCCTACTAATAATAATTTTGCAAACAAAAAACGTAAGAATGCATTTTGACGATTCTTGTAGCCGGCACATTCTGTTGTAGACTGACTCTGATTGTCACACATTAACACATGCAAATCTATTTCATTGTCCTACCGAAAGAACCTGTGAGTAGCAACATTTCACAATCATTCCGCCAATCTGCACCCAACTGTTTCTGGGTGGGGTCATTGCTGCCCTGCAGGGGGCCTCAGTCTGCCGCATTGTTCACTATGCTAAAAGAAGAACATATGGTGATAGCACAGACTGTTGTGCTAAATGTTCTGGTAGGCCTACCTACTGAAAAGCATGTGGTATTCTTTGAGGAACTATTAAACAAGTGATACCAATGCCAGTATCTTATTTGCACAATCGTTGCCTAATGCAAAGGTAAAATATTGCACTTAATGCTAATAGATTGAGCACTGTTCTAAGTTATATACGTTTAGACTATAAATCTTATTTTATGCGATTGCATTGAATTTAAAAAGAGGGCAGAATTACTGTAACCTCTTCAACTTCTCAATAGCACAAGCGTGTTTTTCAGCCTTTCTTATTTTTATTTTTTAATTAAGACAGCCTTTTAAATGTTTTACATTCATTTTACTCATTTACTCGACTCCTTACTGACACCGAAGCAGGATTTCAAAGACATTTATCAAATTGGCATGTGATCCTAAAATGGGGTTTGAGTTCAATAAAGAATCAAAAGAAGTTGCAGTCAGTTCATCAGAAGCATACAATTATAATCGCATGTCTAATGCTGATCCTCGAAATAAAACATGAACTATAAATACTAGGTTTCAGAATAAATCAACTTTTCGTGGCAAAATAATATGATATAGCCTATTATTGAGAACCAAAGTAACTGTTAAGCCTAAAAAAGAACAGCAAGGAGTGGATTCAGCGTTAAAAACGTAGCCTTAAAGATAATCCATTTTATTTATTGTGTGTTGTGATTCTTGCAAACACTACTGAATTAAACGATATGTTCATCTTATTGATATAATCAACCTCTAATGTTATCACTATATGCCTATTTTAAAAAAAACATGATAAACAATATTGTTCCATATCAGTTAATACATTTACATTTTATCACAAAGAAGTGGCATTGATTTGTTAAGGTTATTTCATTAGGGTTGTTTGTCTATGGCTACTGAGGATTTTTTGATTATACAGTGCTATATTGTAAACAGATTCAAGGCTACTTCAAAATATAGCAAACATATACCAGTAACCTATAGAATAAACGAGCATTGCAAAATCATTTTTTAATATTGCAAAACGTTTTTAAACAACATAGGTAAGGCTTATAAAATGGTAAGGATTAATTTAAAACCTTTACGTAAGATTATATAAATCTCTCTTTGAGATCAAAGAATATAGAGTAAATAGCGTGACAAAAGGTTATTCTTTATTCACGTGACCTGCGACGCGCCGAAATTTGACACGCCCCCAGTGATCTGCAGTCACGTGAAACATTTAAACTGGTGCCATTTCCTGTGCCCGTCTCATTCTGCCGCAGTCGGCGTCGGATTCTGCAACCTTCCTGTGTGTTCGAGAGAAACTGTGAGGTAAGGAATATAGCTTCTTCTTTTTTCTTCATCAAACCTTCTTTCAATGGTTAAATGAAGTGTTATTTCCTGTTGTTGCATTATATTGATGTTTAATTTGTAATTCTGGTTTATTTGTCGTATATAAACGTTTTTACGTATTTTTAGTCTTTAAAAATACATGTTTAAAAGGTTTTTGTTGTAATTGCTGTGTTTGGTTAGAATGGCTCACATTTTGTATATAAATCGTTTTTGGTTCAGTCGGATTAGATGGCTTTCTTTGTTCAGGTTGTAGCTCAAAAGCTCGTCGTCGTGACCTAGTTCCACTGACCTACTTTTCATTAAGCTAGCGCTTCCGATATTGAAAGGTTATTTTCATTTGGGCTTTATAAATTAATTCAGTCTAAAAATCTGAATCTATCGAGTTCAAACTGGTTTGTAAAGATAAAGCATTTCTTTTGTGCCAAAATGGCTGCAGCACGCTGTGAGGAAGAGGGGTGGTAAAAATGGCGCTTCCTTGTTGCGCACTTTGTAACACGATGCGTTTGAGCAACTCTGCTAATTTGCTTCCATTTTACTTCCGTTCAGCCCTTATTTTTTATGTATGTTATTTCTTTTAATTTTCTAAGCGCTTTTTCGTGATTAAATTGTATAATAAATATATTTTTCTGCAGAATATTAATCATGTCTGACGAGGGAAAGCTCTTCATTGGTGGTCTGAGTTATGACACCACGGAACAGTCTTTGGAGGAGGCTTTCTCCAAATATGGAACCATTGCCAAAGGTTTGTTCACATTGATATTCAATTAGTTTTGTGTCTTTAAATAACGTGTACAGCTTTATTAATGATTATGTGCTGCTTTTGTTTTAGTTGATGTAATCAGGTACCGTAGGTAGACCGACTGTTCCAGGGGATTCGGCTTTGTTACGTTTGAAAATCCAGAGGATGCAAAGGATGCCATGGCTGCCATGAATGGAAAGGTAAAGATATTGATTCATTAACGACTATAAAACCTTTTTTCCCAAATGTTTAAGTTTTTTCGAATTTTTAATATTTGGTTGGTGGCCATTTTGTTGCCTGCCTTCATTTTCTTGTTTATTTCTCAAGTTGTTCTAAACCAATGTTTCTTCTGAGCACAAAATGAATTAACCACGCAGTTAATGGTAGCCACTGACTGCTATAGTATATTTATTTTAACACTGTGGAAGTTGATGGCTACCCTCAACTGTCTGCATTTCTGACATTGAATAATATCCTCTTTTGTTTAAAAACATGAGGATAAATGAATTATGGCAATCTTAATTTTGTGTGACCTATACCTTAAAGACCAAGACATGAAATTCACTAACTGGGCTGGAACCTGAACCACATTAACCATAAGATTCATCTTTCTTGCAGTCTTGTCGATGGCCGCATGATTCGTGATTTGATGAAGCCGGCAAATCTGGTGGACGGTCCGGTGGATTCAGAGGCGGTTCTGGAGGTGGCAGAGGATTCTTCAGGGGTGGCAGAGGAAGAGGTTTGTGTTAAACTTGGACAAGTTTGCATTTGTCTGTGGACCCAATGTAATTATCATGACAAAGCCTGATGGTCCATCTCAGTTGGGTGCGTCTCTGAATGCTTATGTCATGTTTGTTTTCTATGCTAATCTTTTGTTTTTTGGTTAAACAGAGAGGTGGAGGATACAGTGGAGACAGAAGCTACGGTGGCGACAGGAGCTATGGTGGAGACCGCAGTTATGGCAGTAGCGATAGAGGCTATGGTGGGAGGAGAGAGAAGCTATGGTGGCGTGTACCGTTCATACGTGGTGGTGGCGGTGGAGGATACTCCAACAGGAGTGGAGGATACTCCAGTGGTGTGCAGCGGTGTACAGGGAGAACAGGTGAGGGATCTCTTACGGTTGGAATGGTTGTGCAGGAGGAACAGTTTTTTCTGATCTTGCAACCGTGAACCCCTTAAATATGGCAAATATTACTTTTGGTTTTAGGAGCCAGGGGGGATATGACCGCTCTGGCGGATCCTGACAGAGACAGTTACGAGTGCTACGGTATGTATTGCTTGATTGATTACTAATTAATACTATTCAACTGTACCAATCTGCACCAATAGAGTTCAGGCCTCTGTGATCTTAGAATAATGTCTAGACCTAAGCAGAATGAGAACTGCCACCTCAACTTTTGAGATCAGTCAACTTGGTTGCTTTATCATGGAATTGGCCAACCACAATCCTAGAAGTCAATATTAGCGACTAAAGTCGGTTTTTGTGCACTTGATGAGAACAGTCAATAAGACCTTGTTCAAAGAATCATATCATGGTGTCAGTTCACTTTTGGAAAGGATGTTCACAATGCTCCAGTGCCTTTACACTCTTGCCTACTTCTTGTCCTCAGCTTCACATGAGTAAAAAAAATCCTATTCCAAGATCCATCCCTGACTGACGCTGGCTGCATTCAAAAAGATGCGCTCTTCGAGACCTTTTTTCATTTTTACTTTTTTCTTTACGTTTTGTGTTCTGGTTCAAATGTTTCTATTAAAGACAGACTCCTTTACCGGTGTCAAGTATCCGCAGGATGTTCCTCTCATTGAGGAGCTACCTAAAATCCATGAGCATTCAGTTACTATAAGACTTTCAAGCCTAGTGAGGCTTCCTGTATCTGCCATTTTTTTACCTTGCGATTGTTATAGATGCTCACAGGGGGGTTGAAATTGTCTTTGTTTTTCTTTTTAGTATGTGTTTAAGAAATTTGTCTCTGAAACCATGCGTGAAAATTTGACCTGTCCAACACAGCCTGATAGCTTCTAAGACCAATTTCCTCAAATATCTTTGGACCAATTTCCTAATATCGGCTCACTGAAAGTGCTAGGGGCATTTGCATTTAAACTGAATTTTAAAGCGGCAGCTTCGCCATCAGAAAGATATCTGAATCCGATCCTCCAGTAGAAGCTTGATAAGCTGTGATGTGCTCTTTATGGCTCCTTGCCACCTCCATTTTGTGATGCATTCCTTTAGTGAAGCAAGGCAGGCATGTTGCTGTGTCCGGAGTTGTCTCTCGGCAAACCCTCCTCTGATGTTGCTAAAGATTTGTAAATATTCATTATCCAAGAGTAAACCACTTCAGTGGGTCATTGAGCCTCATGTTAGGACTAATGACCCAATGTACTTTGCTCTTTGCACAGTCTAAATTTATTTTTAAAAGTATGCTCTGTGGACTGAACTTATCCTCTTAAATGTCAAGGTTTTGTTCCTTCTTGGAAAGAAATGTGCTCTGTTTCTGTATATCAACACCTCAGAATCCTTTTCTCTTTTTGTATTAATCTGGCTTCATGAAGCCCATTAAAAATGGTCTGGAAACTGGCTCTGATTTCTTGTGCCTCCGAAATTAATCAATGCAAGCCAGATGAATGTTTTGGAATGGATAGCTGGGAATTTAGCTTCTGGGTTCTTAAATGTTCAACTAGGAAAATAAAATTTGAGTGTTTCAGTAAACCAATATGAAAGATAAACTGTTGCTGTTCTGGTATAGCAAGCAATGGTTCTGTGTAATGCTTCATTGGATCCAAGAGTTCTCCTGCTGAGCAAATTCGGAAATCATCAATGTCCTTGGAGAATGAAGTGTTGTGCCTTCCGACTCAAGAATCCAGAGATGAAAGCTGCTCTCTTGACTAGGTCATTTGTGGAGATAGGCCTGTAATGTGAGGTAAAAGCTTTTGCTCTCCTGGACGATCATCCTACAACAGTTCTCATTGTCCATGTTTTCTTCCAGCTATTGCCTCGACCAGTGATCTTATTACATCTGCAGAATCTAGTCAATCCTGTTCCACATCTTCCCCCTTTAAAGAAAATAACAAGCTGCATGACTTCGACTACCTTTTTTTTATAGTGCGCTCGTGTTTGGTGGAAAGTACCTCATGCCGCCCTTCAGATGAGATGTTTAAGTCCCTGTTCTGATTGCGAAATTTTTCTAGCACCCACTTTAAAGACTCATCTTTTTGTCACTAATGTCAAAACCAGACTTGAAATTTGAGATGTAGCCTTTGCTCCGCCTCTTCGTTGAGTGATTACTATGGAGTCCCTATAGAAATGCCTGGTCCTTTTTCAACTTTGTTTTAATCTAGAAATGTAAATAGTTTATTACAATGTAAATGCATGGTTCTTAAATTGTTGTCCCCATCTACTTTTGTAAAATATGCTCTCATTTTCCAGACTGATGCATTGGACGTGTTGCATTTGAGAAATAGCGGAGGAAACGAACCTTTCCGATGATAAATTAATTCATTCTCATGGTGGAAATGAGAGGTATGCACTTGCTTTTAACATCAACGTTTGATTTAAGAACTGCTTGTTTCGTCATGTCCAGATATTCTGATAAAAATGGGTGTTTGAGTAACATTAATTCTGTTCGCTTATTTCGTATGCTCTCATACATTTCTGACTTTATTTTTATTCTTCCCACAGCTTACGAAAAGCCGCTGTGCTGATGAACCCATTTCTCCATAATGGAAAGCATCAGAAAACACTTTCGAGAGATGACCAATTCGATCGTTGTATCTGAAGTTTGTGCTGTATTTTTGCTGGAAGTGGTTAACAATGGTTACTTAAACCAATAAGGCTGATTGTTACAAGGTGATGCAGTAGAAAGGTGTTCGTTTTAGTCTTGAGTGACAAATGAGTTCATATAAAGTTTGTTTACACTATTTTATTTTGTATTTTGCTTTAATAAGTTTATTTTATATAGCACCTTTCCCAAGCTCAAGGACTCTTCACAATGACCTGAATACAATTTAACACATACAATTTACATAACAGTGCAGGGTCAAGAATTTAAGTACAATGGACATTTGCCCAAGTCAAGTAATGAGCGAATGCAGTTGCAAGTCGCATTACATAAACAATACAAACATAGAAACAAAGACAACAAACATTATTATAGACAGCCTAGTGTACAGTTGGAGTAAAGATGCAAGGAACTGACTGGATAGCCCAAGTTAATACTTTACATTTGGATGCAAAGGATGATTAGAGCCCAAGTTAATACTTTACAAGTTTATAGCATCAGTTTTCCCTCTGAGGTTTAATTAGCAATATATACACTTTAACCTCAAAGGTGGCAGTGGTGGTCATCTACAGTAGCTGATGGTAACTACATTTCAATCTCTTTATTTAAATTTTTATACACATCCCAGAGGTTTTTTTTGGGGGGCTCGACTAAATTTCATCCAAAACTTTCAGATGTAGTAGTCAAAATGTTAGGTTCTTATCCAGGTTTGACCAATTAAAGTTAGAAATGTCTTTAAGAACTTATAATGCTTGTTTGTAGAAGTGGTATGGGAATTTCATGATAGTAGTAAAATGAATCAAAATCATAGTACAGGGGTGTCAAACTCAGTTCCCAGGAGGGCTCTAACCCTGCAGAGTTTAGCTTCAACCCTAATTAAATACACCTCATGCTAATCAAGTCCTTCAGGCTCATTTGGAAACTGCAAGTGAGTGTTGAAGCAGGGTGAACGTAATCTGTTGGACTGTGGCGTTTCAGGAGTTTGACACCCCTGTAAGTAGCTCTGTAATTGTTTAAACAAGTCCCAATAAGCAAAACTGAAATTTCATCTAGTTATAGAAAAATTAAAATTTTGGCCTTTGTTTGCATAAGCATTCAAATATTAACAGTATTACAAGTTATCTAACAACATTTTTAGTCAAATTTTTTGACTAAAGCCATAAAATGATAATCTCACTTGTTTTACTTTTGCTTAATGCAAATACCTTTATTTTAAAATTGCACATTTAATGTTACAGATGTGCTGAAATGTTTTATAATAACAAACATGAATGATTGAACTCATATTGAACCAAACAACTTGTTTTGAACTAAATGAGTTTATCCAGGTTGCCCTTCCATGTTTCATGTTGCTGCAGAGGTGGTGGCTTCATTTTGTCATGAATCCATGGAAGGTATTTGGAAATGTCAGTGTATCTTGTGCAGTAGTTCTTCATTTGAATCCTTTTGGTAATAAGATACAATTCCCTGAGCAACATCTCCACAAATAAGTGGACCCCCGGAGTCTCCTGTGGATGATGATATTAGATTATTAGGGTAACACTTTACAATAAGGTTCATTAGTTAACTACCTTAATTAACATGAACTAAGAATGAACAATATTCTTCGGCATTTACTAATCTTAGTTAAAATTAATTTCAACATTTACTAATATGTTGGTAAAATCCAAGGTCATGTTTGTTAACATTAGCACTCTGAACTATCATGAACAAACAATAAACAGCTGTAATTTTATTTTCTATCATTTACAAAGATTAATAAATACTGTAAAAATGTATTGCTCATTGTTAGTTCATGTTAGCTAATACATTAACCAATGAACATTATTGTAAAACGTTAGCATTATTAGTATATCTAGAATGCACTAACAATACACTGTAGATAATAATTTTTAAGTGATGCGACTTTGAAATACCCTTGCTGGTCCAATCTTTCCCGCGCTGCACAGAGTGTCTTTTGTCCCACAGTTTTTAGAATCCAACAGAGTTACATTTGCTTCCATGAGAACCTCTGAAAGATGAGACTCATTGTAATCCTGAAAGCCCCAACCCATGACCATGCAATGTTTGTGACTCTCTTTTCTGGCAAGGCGACAGTCTTCACAGTTTTATTCAAAGTTGCTGGGGTTTTAAGCTGAAAGGAAAGGTGCAAAATTCTACATTTATTTATTTCTTTTTTTATTTTAGAGAATGCATTCATTAGATTAGATACAACTTAATTAGATTTAGCCAAATGATATTCTGCAAACGTCAGATTTCCTGTTATGAAAGGCCATTTTTCAAAAGCCTAATTCCAATTATAAATGGTTCAATGTTACCTTTAAAAGCATGATGTCATGACCTGGTCTATCGTTGATGAATTGTGGATGTGGAATTGGATCTACAGCTACACCGTCAGGTAAAAAGTTGGTGTCATTGACGCCTAAATACACCTTAAGATGACTAAAGATGACAACAACAAAATATACAGATACAGAGACCATATGTACAAAATTAATATCAAAGATAAAAAAATTATGAAGGTTGTTAACTAATGAACCTTATTGTAAAGTGTTCCCATTTTTCAATACAAAGATTGACACTTTGGATATCAATATCACTATTGTGGAATTTGAGGCAAGTTGTATATCCTTTTTAATTACAAAATATGATAATTCATTTCACCTACCTATATTTACAGTGGGCGGCTGTCACCACAAAATCCTCTTTTACCAAAAAACCACCACACGCTCCGTTGGAGTCAGAGTCACGAATGTAGACCATGTAGGGTCGACTGTGTGGAATGGAGACTTTACCACCAACAATACCATCATGCATGGAGAAACCTAATAAAGAGTTTAGATTTATGAAACAATTCGACAGCATATTCTGAGAAACAAACTTTTATAAATACATAAGTAGATTAGATGTGATCACCTGGAGTGCAGGAACGCAGCAGTAGCAGACCAGTTATATACCAAAGGATGCTCATTGTTGACAGCTCAGTCACACTCTGTATGCACCACAGAAATGTTGTCTCATGCTTTTATACAGTCAAGGGACCCATACCCGGAAGTTAATGGTAGAGGCTGATTGGTTTCACTGATGTAACAGCGATTGAGCTTGTTATGATCACAGATCAGTGATTATCATCAGCTCTTGCTGTTTGAAACCTCAAACTGTGGTAATAACATCAGAAAGTACATATTACGATCAGTTTTAAAAGTTGTGAGAATTTCAACTCATGGTTCCTCGTTTACCCCACTTTATCAGGTACAACTTCCTGACCCCAGAACAGCTGTAATGTTTTGTGGCGTTTGATTCAGCAAGACCCTGCAAACATTCTAGTCTCGATCTGACATGGTAGCATCACGTAAACTAGACATTAGTGATGTGAATCATAATCTTTCTCCCACATTCCACAGGTTCTCTTTTGAGATCTTGAAACTGTGGAAACCATCGGAGTTCACTGAACCTCTGGGCATGTGTACATGCTTTAATCCAGTGTGTTCTTTGTGTTTGCTTTTGCTCAAGACACTACTCATTCAAGTGTCATCTTTTATGGTGAATAGACTTCTAGCGTTTAACCTCTTCACTCTTCACACTTACTTTTCCAAACTTGCTAATGGTTGGTGTCCTTGCAGAGGTGGAGATTAAAGGTGTTATTTGGTGTCAAATTGTTGCTGAGAGTTAAAGGCTCCCTCTTTCAAAGATGGGTCCTCATTGACCAAAATCTTTAAAAGGACGTTTACCGGCAGACTGTCAGCTTTATTAGAACCAGGGGGTTGACTGGGATGGTTAAGCAATTAGACGTCATGATAGAAGCAGGGAATGAAACAACAGTTGTAAAAACTCCATCAATCACCGTGCAAATCACAAATTATTAAAGTCCCCGTGAACCGGAAGTTGCAAGCAACTTTTCTCCAGTGCTGTGACGTATTTCCAAGCAAAACGGAATATTGAACAGAAGGCAGGGTTTTACGTTAGCGCTCCTCCTCTCCATCTCTCGCTCATAGCAGACTAACGGTTTGAGGGGAGTTGTTAAAGGAGAACTAAAATGAACCTTTGGTCTAATAAAACATCGGTACCTAGTCAATCGTTCTCTGAGATTTGTTTTCATGATAATTCGAATGTAAAGAGTTTTATCTCTAAAAAGTGTTAAGCGTATAATGCTCAGTACTGGGGGCATTGACTAAGTAAAAAGAAATTGCTAGTTTATACCACTAACAAGGCTCAAAATAGCCCACACTAACACAGTAACATAATGAGGGTCCATACATGCAAAACGAAGCATTGAGACTTTGTACAGACTGCTTAATAAGAAGATCGTTATTAAAGACAGTTCACTTCGTGTATACAGACAGGAGCCATCTTGGAAAACAGTCGCGACAAGTCAAACCACGAACGTCGTGCTGTATGATCTGAACTGTATGAAGTTCAGCAAACTTCTGAACTGTATGAAAAGCATTCAGTGATCGACTTATCGAGACTATTTTTTAAGATGGCTCCTGTCTGTATACACGAAGTGAACTGTCTTTATAAAGTATCTTCTTATTAAACGGTCTGTACACTTACAAAGTTCTCAATGCTTCGTTTTGCATGTATGGACCCTCATTATGTTACTGTTTTAGTGTGGGGCTATTTTGAGCCTTGTTAGTGGTATAAACTAGCAATTTCTTTTTACTTATTATATGCCCCCATTACTGAGCGTTATACGCTAAACAGTTTTTAGAGATAAAACTCTTTACATTCAATTATCATGAAAACAAATCTCAGAGAACGATTGACTAGGTACCGATGTTTTATTAGACCAAAGGTTCATTTTGCGCCGAAGTTCTCCTTTAAGCATTTCCCAACCCAAGCCGTCAAACCTACGTCATCAGAAAAAGACAACATTCCAGACCGGAAGTAACTTTTCAGATTTTGTTTAAAGATTACCATGGTAAAAATTGTTTTTATATATATTTACTTGCACAGATTAATTGTTCACCACAAGCCCAGTAATATGCAGTAACAAAGTAAATAGGTTCAATTTTGATTTCACGGGGACTTTAAAAATAAAAGGAAATGACAACAGTGCACTTCCAAATAAAGAAAGTAGCATGACACACTTTCGATATCTGGCCACTCTAAAATGAAAAATCATATGAGAGGTCAGGTCATGTCACTAGGTTTGTGAAATGCAATAAATCAGCAAAATCTTCTGGATTTATATGGTTACAGTTGATACTGTCTGTGGTTTGTGACTTCACAAATGTTCACCGTGATGTTTTGCATCGCTTTCAGGCCTAATCAATATCATCTCTATTGCATCGTCTACTCACAAACAGAAGCTACACTTATTTTGCAGTTCTCAGAAGATCACCAGATAAAGCCTTATGCAATGTGTGAGAATGTGGTTTTGAGTAAGTTTTGATATATGACTCTCTACATGCCTCCCTGGAGCTCATCTCTGTACCAGTCAAGACTAGAAGAGGATAGGAAAGGAGACATGAATTAAGAGGGGAAGATGAGCAGTGACAATGCGTTCCAGACATGGCTAAATACTTATTTGTCTGCACACTAAAGCCACCCTTTGCTGCTAACCCATAAAAATTCTAGTCTTTAAATTTATATTTGTCCTTCATTATTAATGAACATCACTCATGTTTCATTTGAGTAATGAGACAAGGTAGTCTTAAAAGACAAAATAGCTCCATGGAAGTTTACGAGCTTGTGCACTATTGCTAGTTTTCTGAAGACAGTTGGGTTTTTGTGAAGAAAAATGCAGTTTACGCCATTATTCATTGAAAGTTACCAGAATGTCAGTAAAAATTTTGAAACTGTATGACGACTGTAGCGTAACTTGATCTACTGGCTCTGTACATTGAATTGTTTATTACTGTAATTTATAAATGTAACTACTATTTATTTTTCATTGCCTTCCTTTTGTTCTTAATGCTGATATCAATTGTTGCTGTATTTGAAAGTTCAAGGAAGTTTTGTTTATATCTGTATTATCTGTTTTGTTCATAAATCATTCAATAAAGTTTTCTTTAAAGTTTAAATTTCTATAAAATATAAAATACATAGAAGCCTGATTGGCCGATGGATTGTACGTCAACGGTGCCGCCATATTGGTCCAGGCAGCTTGCCGTAACTGGACTGAGAAAAGAACCCTGACTATTTTGAGGTTTTACAAACCGTCGTACAATCCAAACCATTTCTTGGGAATTACCTTTCACATGTAAGTCTGAAGAGTTGGTTTTTTTTTGCCGACTAGTTGGCCATGAAAGTCAGACTATTAATTGCTACTGCTAGTTAGCTATGAGAACTGTTTATATTAGAGTGAATGAATCCAAATCTCAAGTTTGTCTTCTATGCATTGCAGTGAGCCAAATGCCTTTGACAGGATAGCTAAGGCTGTCAGAATGATTACAGATCTGAAAAACCGTCTAATCTCACCAAAGAGCAGGTGTTTTGATTGCTTGTCATCTAATCAGCTCATTTATATTTTTTCCCATTTTAGCCAGTGTCAACCAGGATAACGCAAACGTCAAGGAAGACTGAAGAAAGCCTGTCAGTGGACTGTTCTCTGCTTTTCCAACAGACTGCACCTCTTTTGCCTATCATATGATTATATGACTTAAACAATTAAAGGATGTTCTTCTCACGACTGACTTTTTTATTTGCTATTTTTATTTTATAGACTGAAAATTCAACCCGGTATCACGACAAGCAGGGGCGCCGTATAGGGGGGAAAGTTAGGACAATTCCAAGGGCCCTGACTGACGGGGCCCATCAAATAGGTAAAAACTTTTTTGAAAAAAAGTATATATATTTATCATCATTGAGTATATTTCAATTTATAATAAATTGAATTATCTTTGATTTGACTTATTTTGGCAATAAAAGTTAAATATCCCCATTGACCAAAAAGTAAATATCCATATTGACCGACCACCCCCATGTATCCGCATGAAATGGTTTGGTCCTGCCTAAGC
>JAQIUQ010002541.1:0-17500 GCA_030378365.1 Hybognathus amarus | reverse complement strand
AGTGCTAGGGGCATTTGCATTTAAACTGAATTTTAAAGCGGCAGCTTCACCATCACTAATGCCAAAACCAGACTTGAAATTTGAGCTTCCCTATAGAAATGCCTGATCCTTTTTCAACATATAGAGTTTCTTGATTAATCTAGAAATGTACATGGGTTATTTGAAAAATGTAAATGCATGGTTCTTACAATTGTTGTCCCCATCTACTATAGTAAAATATGCTCTTATTTTCCAGACTGATGCATTGGACGTGTTGCATTTGAGAACTAGCGGAGGAAGCTAACCTTTCAGATGAAATTAATTCATTTTCATTGTGGAAATGAGAGGTATGCAGTTGCTTTTAAAATCCACATTTGATTTAATATAGTTTCAATAATGTCTAGATATTCTGATAGAAAAGTGTGTTTGAATAACATTAATTTGTTAGTTTCTTCTGTCTGCCTCTTTACTTTTTCTGACATGATGGTTTTTATTTTCATTCTTCCCCAGAGCTCATGGAAAGCTGCTGTGCTCATGAACCCATCTCTCCATAAAGAATGGAAAGCATCAAAACACTTTCTAGAGATGAACAATCAATCATCAAGATTGAAGTTTGTGCTGTGTTGTTGCTGAAAGTGGTTGACAATGGTAACTTCAGCCAATAAGGCTGATTGACTGTTACAAGGTGATGCAGTAGAAAGGTGTTCATTTTAGTCTTGAGAATGATAAAGGAGTTCAATAAAGTTTGTTTAGCACTATTTTGTTTTGTATTTTGCTTTACAAGTTTATTAGCATAGGTTTTCCCCTTGAGGCTAGTTTAGCAATACATACACTTTCACCACAAGGTGGCAGTGGTGGTCAACTACAGTAGTGGTTCTCAACAGTTTTGACTCCAAGGCATCCCATTTCAATCTTATTATTTTACCACATAGATTTTTATAAACATGAAATATATTTCTCCTAGAAGTATTTTAGAGCTTGAACTAAATTTCATCCTAAGTACCCATGTAGTTTGATTTACACCACTTTCAGATCTAGAAGTCAAATATTAGGTTCCAGTTTTGACCAATTAGGTTAGAAATGTCTTTAAAATAAGAACTTGGGAAATTGGAAATTTCATGATTGTAGTAAAATGTACTAAAATGATCATAGATATCAATATGATTGTTCAAAGTACCAATATACAAAACTGAAAATTTGCCTAGTTAAATATTGAAAAATTAACATTTTGCACTTTGTTTGCATAAGCATTAAAATATTTTTTAAATTAATTATAACATGACATGTTACCTACCAACATTTTCAAATAAAGTTTTGACTAAAGGCATAAAATGATAATAACCTCACACTTGTTTTACTTTGCTTAATGCAAATACAGTTTTAATAATTAAAATATGAAACCATAATACTAACCCTCAGGGTTTAATCCTGGATTATTTAATATCTTGAGCTGCCTGGGAAGTTTCCTGAGTTTCCAGGCCTCCAGGCCTCTGGTGGAGAACCACTGAACTACTGCATGAATCTTTGGTATAAACATGTAAATGCATATTAGACTTTTATGAGACAGTGACAAGAGTTGACCTTTATTTTAAAATTTCACATTTAATGTTACAGATGTGCTGAATGTTTTATAATAACAAACATGAATTATTGAACCAAACAACTTGATTTGAACTGAATGAGTTTATCCAGGTTGTCCTTCGATGTTTCATGTTGCTGCTCCCTGGAGGCAGCAGCAAAGTTCCTGGAAGAAGCAGAGTCCCTGGAGGAAGCAGCAGAGTCTCTCGAGGAAGTGCCAGAGTCCCTGGAGGAAGTGCCAGAGTCCCTGGAAGAAGCAGAGTCCCTGGAGGAAGTGCCAGAGTCCCTGGAAGAAGCAGAGTCCCTGGAGGAAGCAGCAGAGTCCCTGGAGGAAGTGCCAGAGTCCCTGCAGGAAGTGCCAGATTCCCTGGAGGAAGCAGCAGAGTCCCTGGAGGAAGTGCCAGAGTCCCTGGAGGAAGTGCCAGAGTCCCTGGAGGAAGTGCCAGAGTCCCTGGAGGAAGCAGCAGAGTCGGATGGGTTCATTTTGTCATGAATCCATGGAAGGTATTTGGAAATGTCAGTGTATCTTGTGCAGTAGTCTCCATTTGACTCCCGTTGGTTATAAGATACAATTCCCCGAGCAACATCTCCACAAATAAGTGGACCCCCGGAGTCTCCCTGTGGATGATGATATTAGATTATTAGGGTAACACTTTACAATAAGGTTCATTAGTTAAATACCTTAATTAACATGAACTAAGAATGAACAATATTGCTTCAGCATTTAATAATCTTAGTTAATAATTTCAACATTTACTAATATATTATTAAAATCAAAGGTTGTATTAGTTAACATTAGTTAATCAAACTCTCAACTATCATGAACAAACAATGAACATCTGTATTTTTATTAACTATCATTTACAAAGATTAATAAATACTGTAACAAATGCATTGCTCATTGTTAGTTGATACAATAACCAATGAACATTATTGTAAAACGTTAGCATTATTAGTAAATCTAGAATGCACTAACAATACACTGTAGATAATAAGTAAGTGATGCCATTTGAAATACCCTTGCTGGTCCAATCTTTCCCGCGCTGCACAGAGTGTCTTTTGTCCCACAGTTTTTAGAGTCCAACAGAGTTACATTTGCTTCCCTGAGAACCTCTGATGGATGAGACCATTTATAATCCTGAAAGCTCCAACCCATGACCATGCAATGTTTGTGACTCTCTTTTTCTGGCAAGGCGACAGTCTTCACAGTTTTATTCAAAGTTGCTGGGGTTTTAAGCTGAAAGGAAAGGTGCAAAATTCTACATTTATTTAAGTTTTTATTTCATTTTTTATTTAGATTAGATACAACTTAATTAGATTTAGCCAAATGATATTCTGCAAACATCAGATTTCTTGTTATGAAAGGCCATTTTTCAGAAGCATAATTCCAATTATAAATGGTTCAATGTTACGTTTAAAAGCATGATGTCATGACCTGTTTTATCGTTGATGAATTGTGGATGTGGAATTGGATCTACAGCTACACCACCACGTAAACATTTGGTGTCATAGATGCCTAAATACACCTTAAGATGACTAAAGATGACAACAACAAAATAAACAGAGACAGAGGCCATATTTACAAATATATATATATATACATTTCAGGTAATTCTTTACAATCAGGTTCAATAGTTAACATTAGTAAATGTGTGAACTAACAATGAGCAATACATTTGTTACAGTATTTATTAATCTTTGTTAATTGATTTGAATAGTGTTTAATAATTAATGAAGTACATGTTGAAATTAATATTAAAGATTAATAAACGATGAAGGTTTTAACTAATGAACCTTTAACCTTATTGTAAAGTGTTACCATAGTTCAATACAAAGATTTACACTTTGGATATCGATGTCACTTGTTTATTGTGGAATTTGAGGCAAGTTGTATATCATTTTTAATTCCAAAATATGATAATTCATTTCACCTACCTATCTTTACAGTGGGCGGCTGTCACCACAAAATCCTCTTTTACCAAAAAACCACCACATACTTTATTGGATTCAGAGTCACGAATGTAGACCATGTAGGGTCGACTGTGTGAATTGGAGACTTTACCACCAACAATACCATCATGCATGGAGAAACCTAAGAAAGAGTTTAGTTTTATGAAACAATTCGACAGCATATTCTGAGAAACAAACTTTTATAAATACATAAGTAGATTAGATGTGATCACCTGGAGTGCAGGAACGCAGCAGTAGCAGACCAGTTATATACCAAAGGATGCTCATTGTTGACAGCTCAGTCACACTCGGTATGCACCACAGAAATGTTGTCTCATGCTTTTATACAGTCAAGGGACCCATACCCGGAAGTTAATTGTGACTAGTAACAATTTAGCGACTTTTCGGACAAACCTCGGTAACCTCCAAATGTTGTACTGTCCTGCGTGCGCGAGGTTTTCTCCCTGTCGTCACTCTCTAGCGGCTCTCGTCTCCCCGTTCAGTACGGCCGCTGACAGACGTGAACGAGCAGTGTTTTTCCTCGGACTTATTACTAATCTGATTTTCTTTTGGTTTATATTTAAGGAATTTAGTTTGATCATTTTATTTATTTTCTTGAGCTTATTATTACTTGTAACTCTCACTATCACGGAGCTTAGTTCATCTGGTTCCTTATAACTCTCTCTATTCAGATTATAGCCTACCTATCTATATTCAATAGATCAGTGGGAGAAACACTTATAGAAGGCTTTCAGTCCACAAATCAGTAACATTCATCATGGATTTATGCTAATGTAGTAAGTTAACTCTAACCATAAATATGATAATGTGACTGAAATAGTCATTCGCTTACAATTAGCGGTAACACTTTACAATAAGGTTCATTTATTAAACATTAGTTCATGCATTAACTAACATGAACTAGCCATTTGTTACTATATTTGTTATTCTTTGTTAACGTTAGTTAATACAAATCTAGCTGTTCATTGTTTGTTCATGTTAGTTCACAGTGCATTAACTAATGTTAACAAGATTTTAATAAAGTATTAGTAAATGTTGAAATTAACATTACCAAAGATTAACAAATGCTGAAGAAGTATAGTTCATTCTTTGTTAATGTTAACAAATGTAGTAACTAATGAACCTTATTGTAAAGTGTTACCCAATTAGCTTATGACACATCTTTTTCCAGCACTTACAAAACTATTATATCATATGAAGAGTTCAGATGCAAAAGCCTCTAAATGCCATTTGATATTTTCTTCTAAAATGACCATTTTTATCAAGCTTGTATATTTAAGTTCAGTAATTTCACTTAAATGACAATTAATAGGTAATCTTTATTGCCATTTAAGTGAAATTACTGAACTTTAATATACAAGCTTGATAAAAATGGTCATTTTAGAAGAACATTTCAAATGGCACTTAGAGGCTTTTGCATCTAAACTCTTCATATATAAATGTTGTATTTTTTATGTGATGACCAACACATTTTTTGTTCATCCATTAAAAATTGTCCTAAAATGAAAAATGTTAATATGTTGGAAAACTCTTATTTGAACACTTATTTAAAAAAAAAAAAAAAAAAACAGTAAAATATGTGTAAACAGTATGTTCATTGGCTATTTTCACTCCTTAATATACATGTTTTCACTACTTTTTTTAAAAATTAATATTAAGACATAATGAATGATAATAACTAAAGTTAATTTCATCTAGACCCTAAATTAAGCTTAGGGATTTATTGTTAGCCCCAGTGCAACCAGGTTTTTTATTTTATTTATTTATTTATTTATTTTTGTAGAACTCAGTGTGAGTTCTCATTTGAGGTGGTGCTGCCCTCAAATATGAGTCTGGAGCCCTGTGAACTTAAAATAAAACTGCAAATCGTAATATTTGATTTTGTCAGTATTAGTTATTTTGGGGAAAATTTTAATAATTGTATTGCAAGCTGCTTGCGCTCCTAAAATGTAGTCAAAAAATTTAGTCAAAAAAATCTCATAGTCAAAAAAGTTAGTCTGGAGCCCTGAAGTAGTACTTTTGACAATAAAACAAAAATATATTAATCAGAGTGTGGCTTATTATGTTTACATTTTTAAATGTTTTGCCATTGGTATCACTATATCACATTCACTATGTTATCACCATTGGTATCACTTGGTACGGGGGCTGAGCTATATGGTTTGTACACAGGGCCCAAAATTTGGTGCTACGCCCCTGGTACAGGCTGATCGGTTTCACTGATGCAACAGCGTTTGAGCTTGATATGATCACAAATCAGTGATTATCATCAACTCAAACTTTGGTAATAACATCAGAAAGTGCATACGATCAGCTTTAAAAGTTGTGAGAATTTCAGTGTCTATAATTTAAGCATGGTACCACAGCGTGTCTAAAAGGATGTTTACCGGCAGACTGTCAGCTCTATTAAAACCAGGGGGTTGACTATGGGATGGTTAAGCAATTAGACGTCATGATAGAAGCAGGGAACGAAACGACAGTTGTAAAAAGTCCATCACTGTGAAAATCACGATTATTAAGAATAAAAGGAAATGACAACAGTGCGCTTCCACATAAGAAAGTAGCATGACACACTTTGATATCTGGCCACTCTTAAATGAAAAATCATATGAGAGGTCAGGTCATGTCACTAGGTTTGTGAAATGCACTAAATCAGCAAAATCTTCTGGATTTGTATGGTTTCAGTTGATAATGTCTGAGTGTGGTTTGTGACTCCACAAATGTTCACCATGATGATTTGCATCACTTTAAGGCCTAATCAATATCATCTCTATTTGCATCGTCTACTCACAAACAGAAGCTACACTTATTTTGCAGTTCTCAGAAGATCACCAGATAAAGCCTCGTGCAATGTGTGAGAATGTGGTTTTGAGTAAGTTTTGATATATGACTCTCTACATGCCTCCCTGGAGCTCATCTCTGTACCAGTCAAGACTAGAAGAGGATAGGAAAGGAGACATGAATTAAGAGGGGAAGATGACCAGTGACAATATGTTCCAGACATGGCTAAATACTTATTTGTCTGAGAACTAAATCCACCCTTTGCTGCTTCCGCATTAAATTTCCAGTCTTTAAATTTATATTTGTCCTACATTGTTACTCATAAAATGGATCATCATTTTTTTACCTTGCGATTGTTATAGATGCTCACAGGGGGTTGAAATTGTCTTTGTTTTTCTTTTTAGTATGTGTTTAAGAAATTTGTCCAACACAGCCTCATAGCTTCTAAGACCAATTTCCTAAAATATCTTTGGACCAATTTCTTAATATCGGCTCACTGAAAGTGCTAGGGGCATTTGCATTTAAACTGAATTTTAAAGCGGCAGCTTCGCAATCACTAATGCCAAAACCAGACTTGAAATTTGAGATGTAGCCTTTGCGTCGCCTCTTCGCCTTAAGTGATTACTATGGAGTCCCTATAGAAATGCCTGGTCCTTTTTCAACATTATGTATGAATTTCTTGCTTGTTTAATCTAGAAATGTAAATAGTTTATTTTTAAAAAATGTGAATACATGGTTCTTACAATTGTTGTCCCCATCTACTTTTGTAAAATATGCTCTTATTTTCCAGACTGATGCATTGGACGTGTTGCATCTGAGAACTAGCGGAGGAAGTAACCTTTTCAGATGAAATGAATTCCTTTTCATGGTGGAAATGAGAGGTATGCAGTTGCTTTTAAAATCCACATTTGATTTAATAGTTTCAATAATGTCTAGATATTCTGATAGAAAAGTGTGTTTGAGTAACATGAATTTGTTAGTTTCTTCTGTATGCTTTTATTTTCATTCTTCCCCAGAGCTCATGGAAAGCTGCTGTGCTGATGAACCCTTCTCTCCATAAAGAAAGCATGGAAAGCATCAAAACACTTTCTAGAGATGAACAATCGATCGTCTAGATTGAAGTTTGTGCTGTATTTTGCTGAAAGTGGTTGACACTGGTAACTTTAACCAATAAGGCTGATTGTTACAAGGTGATGCAGTAATTTTATTTTTTTTAACCAGATAAAGATTTTTATAAACATGAATTCTATTTCTTCCAGAAGTATTTTAGAGCTTGGGAACTAAATTTTATTCCAAATACCCATGGAGTGTGATTTACACAACTTTAAGATCTAGGTTCTTATCCAGGTTTGACCAATTAAGTTAGAAATGTCATTAAAATAAGAACTTAATTATAATGTTTGTTTTTTAGAGGTGTTATGGGAAACTTCATGAATGTAGTAAAATGATCATGGATATCAGTATTGTATGTTCTGTAATTGTTCAAAGTACCAATATACAAAACTGGAACCTAGATATATATTGAAAATGTTTAATTTTGCACTTTGTTTAAATTAATGACAAAATAACATCTAAATAACATTTTCAAAAAGTTTTGACTAATGCCGTAAAATGATAACCTCACACTTGTTTTACTTTAGTTAATGCAAATACAGTTTTAATTGAAACCATAATACTAACCCTCAGGGTTTAATCCTGGATTATTTAATATCTTGAACTGCCTTAGAAGTTTCCTAATGGGCTCCAGACCTCTGGTTGAGAACCACTGAAATACTGCATGAATCCTTGTTAAATACATTTAAATACATATTAGACTTTTGTGAGACAGTTCAATTTCAAGTTACTGAGACAGACATCCGAGTTGGAGGATGAAGGAACAGCAATCGAGCGCAGATCGATAGAGTAGCGTTCATTGGCGCCCAGGACTCTCTTGGGCCAATCAGCACCAATGTTTTGGAGCAGAGTATGTTACCCGCATTAATTAAACAAAAATATGTGCTTGCCTGACTTGGATTCGGCTGGGACAAATACTGGTAACGACATTTTTACGATCTAACAATCTTTTGTTTAACTGTTGTTAATGTTATAGCTATTTTGTAGAAACGGGGAAAAGAAATCTTTCTCCCGACGTTGCTAATGCTAACACAGGGTAGCCTACTTGCTCTGTGAGCGTGTAAGTTATGTGTTGCTGTGTTTGGCAGGTGCTAGCATATAAGGCCATACACTCACCGGCCACTTTATTAGGTACACCTGTCCAACTGCTCGTTAACACTTAATTTCTAAGCAGCCAATCACATGGCGGCAACTCAGTGCATTTAGGCATGTAGACATGGTCAAGACAATCTCCTGCAGTTCAAACCGAGCATCAGTATGTGGAAGAAAGGTGATTTGAGTGACTTTGAACGTGGCATGATTGTTGGTGCCAGAAGGGCTGGTCTGAGTATTTCAGAAACTGCTAATCTACTGGGATTTTCAGCGCACAACCATCTCTAGGGTTTACAGAGAATGGTCTGAAAAAGAAAAAACATCCAGTGAGCGGCAGTTCTGTGGCGGAAATGCCTTGTTGATGCCAGAGCTCAGAGGAGAATGGCCAGACTGGTTCGAGCTGATAGAAGGGCAACAGTGACTCAAATAACCACCCGTTACAACCAGGGTGGGCAGAAGAGCATCTCTGAACGCACAGTACGTCGAACTTTGAGGCAGATGGGCTACAGCAGCAGAAGACCACACCGGGTGCCACTCCTTTCAGCTAAGAATAGGAAACTGAGGCTACAATTTGCACAAGCTCATCGAAATTGGACAATAGAAGATTGGAAAAATGTTGCCTGGTCTGATGAGTCTCGATTTCTGCTGCGACATTCGGATGGTAGGGTCAGAATTTGGCGTCTACAACATGAAAGCATGGATCCATCCTGCCTTGTATCAACGGTTCAGGCTGGTGGTGGTGGTGTCATGGTGTGGGGAATATTTTCTTGGCATTCTTTGGGCCCCTTGGTACCAATTGAGCATCGCTGCAACGCCACAGCCTACCTGAGTATTGTTGCTGACCATGTCCATCCCTTTATGACCACAATGTACCCAACTTCTGATGGCTACTTTCAGCAGGATAATGTGCCATGTCATAAAGCTGGAATCATCTCAGACTGGTTTCTTGAACATGACAATGAGTTCGCTGTACTCAAATGGCCTCCACAGTCACCAGATCTCAATCCAATAGAGCATCTTTGGGATGTGGTGGAACGGGAGATTCACATCATGGATGGTGCAGCCGACAAATCTGCGGCAACTGTGTGATGCCATCATGTCAATATGGACCAAACTCCCTGAGGAATGCTTCCAGCACCTTGTTGAATCTATGCCACGAAGAATTGAGGCAGTTCTGAAGGCAAAAGGGGGTCCAACCCGTTACTAGCATGGGGTACCAATAAAGTGGCCGGTGAGTGTAAATTCAGGGCAATTACTGTACACCATAGCACTAGCCCTATTCATTAGACTTGAATGCATAAGTTAGCTAATTCCGTTTGACTAGAACACAAAAATAGCACATTTACACTTTCGAAAGAAAGCTGGATGTTTTGTTTAATTAAATTGGCTTTATGCACAGCTGCACTACTTCCTGAACTTCGGCCAGCTCCTTGTTTCCTGTCTGCCATTATTGGACGAGCTTGATTAATTCAGGCGTGCCTGACCTCAGTAGTCATGGCAACAATGATCAGACACACCTGAATTAATCAGGTTCGTCCAATAATGGCAGACAGGAAACAAGGAGCTGGCTGAAGTTCAGGAAGTAGTGCAGCGGTGCATAAAGCCAATTCTGACTGGTTACTTCCGGGTTCTGGACTGGCTGCAGTAACACGTCTCTGTCCATGCGGGGCGCTCGCTGTCGAGTGCAGAATGAATGGGAGTCAATGGGGTTTCACCCCCAGAAATCCACTTTTCTCAAGATGTAATTTTTTGTCAAGTAATTTGAAAGTTGCATTCAAAAGGGAGGGCTAAGATAATACACTCAGCTGAAAATTGCATTTTTAAGTTCACTTATCTGTTCTAAAAATCCGTTCAAAAATGTGATGACGTCACACAATAGCAAAATGCTAGTGTGTTCTGGCCAATAATGGCCTAACCTGTAAGAAATCAAAAGGACATAAGTACTCGTTCATTCGACTTTTGGCCTATTATCTATATTGAACTTGCAGAATCAACAATAAAATCTATGTTAATTTAACGACAAGCAGGTGAAAGAGACACATTTTGCCGTTTAGCCCCATAGACTCCCATTCATTCTGCAATCAAGATGATACACAATGGGGCTAATAGGAAGTGCCAAGGCTCTCCGTTAGACGGGCTCTGATATAGTATGGGCTGCACGGCGGTATTTCCGGTGAAGGTCTAAGGATGCTCGAGTAACTTCCGCCGAACGTAATGCAATACCGAGAATGTGAATTTTATACTCCATGGTTATGCTAAAGAAACGTTAGTCACAAAAACAGACACCCCTCGCTGTGTTTATGCTTTTTTTTTAAATTATATTAAATAAACATAACTATATATAAAATTACATTACATCTAAACATATACTATAAAGTTTCGTTTCAAATACGGGAGGACAGTACATTTTGAAGACTCTGCCATAATCCCATTTTCCTCCGCTTTAATCTCCCCAACCAGAAACTGCAGAGCATCCTTGCGTCAAATGCGGAACTTATGCGTGCATATAGCCCATAGTGGTCTATAAATATGTGCCTGCCTATTTTATTAATATTTTGTTTTATATTGATAAAGCTAGCCATTTAGAATTGTAATTCAAGAATGCTTTGGAATATAGACCTAAGTTTGGTCTTGTTTTAAAGAAAACAATCAGCAGATTATTACTGAAGTGAAAGCACTTAAAAAATTAAAGTATGAAAAAGTTATGAAAGTTATAATTTACAGAAAATCAAATATACTTTATTAATATATTTTTTTAATATGAAATAAATATTTTACAAAATAGGTTTTACTATAAAATTACTATTAAATGAAAGCTATATATCTAACCAAGTTGTGTTCCAAATTTAAAGTTGATATCTCAAAAATTGAAGTTCCCATGAGATTTTGTTTAGGCGTTATACCAAAAATAGCCACCGGGTGCCATTGAATTCCATTGATTGTAATTGTATGCATTCTGCCATAACAAATTAATACATTTCTGTCCAAATATCACTTCTGTCACTAAATATGGAACCTTGAGACTCAGACCTTTCTGACAATATATGTTTGTCAAGATTAGAAAAGGTTTTGATAATAAATTATGAAAGATGATGCCCAAAAGGGGAGGGGCCTAATAAATAAAATACTGTTTCTATGGTAACGCAACGTCCAATTTCAAAACGGGTTTCACTGGATGAATTCTGAGTTCGTAAGCTTTCAAATGATACCTAATTTATGATAACTACTAAAATATGTGATATAATAATAATACAAAAATTATATATTTATATATAATATATTATACTTTTTAGATGACTTCTTACCTTACTTTTTAAAATATAATTATATCTTTTTTTATTGACAAATGCTAATTATGTTTTTTTATGAACTTTTAGCACTAAAAACCAAAGTTTCAATTATTAAAAGTGTGTGCCTCGACTTTTTGTGACAAAGGTCAGAAACTCCTGTAATGACGTCGTCATTTCAATTTTTGAGGCGCACTCTTGTCATAAATTCATATATTACTGTTCATTCATAATTTGTAAGAAAAAACAGCGCTTAAATATCTATTTGGGAGCCTTAGACCTTTCCAACGATATATAGTTTGTCATGACTTGATAATAGGGATGCATCGATATATCGGCCACATTATCGGTATTCGGCCGATAAATGATTGTTTTTAATGTTATCGTTATCAGCCCAACAAGGACATTTAGCCGATATCTAAAAGCCGATAAATAATGTATTATTTCCTTCAGGTGAGGCACTTTGGATGTGCACTGTTCAACATGATGCTTTTAAATTGCTTGAAATATGATTGAAATCCCTTTAAAAAAGGAAAATCTAGTTAAAGTGCAAAATGTGCAGCGCAAGTCTGTCATATCGGCTACACAACATTAAAATAAGAACATCATAATTGTGTTTGTATCTTGACTTTTAATGGGGAGACTTTTTTATAATCAGGCTCTCAAAATTTGTCTAAAAATTTGGATTTAGATTTATCGGCTAATAAATTGGTTATCGGCTTTCAAATATAAAGAATTATCGGTTATCGGTATCAGCCAAAATTGTCATATCGGTGCATCCCTACTTGATAAGGATTTAACAGTAATATAGTGAAGTAAAGTTAGATTGCCCGTATACGGGCAAGTGACAGTTAAGGGGTTAAACTGACTCGTCCCTTACATTCATCAATTTAAATTCTCAAACTATAGCTAGTGAAATGTGTATTTGTATTGTGTAATGTCAAATTAATAATTTATCATCGCAGGTCTTTTCCTGGCCTTTTTGGAGCCAGGGAAAGTGTCTGCGCGTTCAAGGGCCTTCCAACCACTCCACACCAGTCAAAGAGATAGAAGTTACATTTTATCTCTTACCCAAAATTGTTGAGCGCACTACCAAAGGCAGTGAAGACGTTTTACATCTGCAAGCTGGTTTGGACGCAGGTCCACACTGATACCAGAGAACTACACCCATGATGAGGTGAGGCAACAATTTATTTTTTTGTCATATGTTTGAATATAGTCCACTGTCAAAACCAATGTTCGTTTGTCAGTATGATGGTATGATTTACACTACTGGTCAAAAGTTTTTTTAAAAGAAGTCTCTTCTGCTCACCAAGACTGCAATTATTTGATAAAAAAAGTAATATTGTGAAATAATATTACAATTTAAAACAACGATTTTCTATGTGAATATATAGTAAAGTGTAATTTATTCCTGTGATCAAAGCTGAACGTACAGTATCTTTACTCCAGTCTTCAGTGTCACATGATCCTACAGAAATTATTAATATGATGCTCAAGAAAAATGTATGATTATTATCCATGTTGAAAACAGTTTTTTACCTTTTTATTTCAAGATTTTTTGATGAATAGAAAGTTCAAAAGAACAGAAAGAATTGATCTGAAATGTAAAGCTTTTGTAACATTAATCACTACCATTCAAAAGTTTGGGGTCAGTAAGAATTTATTTTTTTATTTTTGGGGAAAGACATTAGAAAATACTTTTAATCATCAATGGTGAATTAAATTGATCAAAAGTTACAGTAAAGACATTTATAATGTTAGAAAAGATTATATTTTAAATAAATGTTGTTCTTTTGAACTTTCTATTCATCATAGAATTTTGGGTGAAAAAATGGTGCACGACTGTTTTCAACATTGAAAATAATAATTTATGTTTTTTGAGCATAAAATCAGCATATTAGAGTGATTTCTGAAGGATAATGTGACACTGAAAACTGATGTGTAATCAGCAACAGTAATGATGTTGAAAATTCAGCTTTCAAATTACATTTTAAAATATATTAAAATAGAAAACAGTCATTTTAAATTGTCATAATATATCACAATATTACTGTTTGTCTTTTTTTCATCAAATAAAGCAGCCTTGGTGAGCAGAAGAGACTTCATTTAAAAACATAAAAAAATCTTACCGATCTAAAACTTTTGACCGGTAGTGTATATTACTCTTGAAGGTATGTTCAACCCTCAAAGATCTTTATCCAAAACTGGAAAGTGTGCTGATTTACAAAGGAGCAGGGACATAGAACTTACCCATGGCCAATCTAATCTTGGTATAAAATAATTTGAATCAATATCTTGAGTGATGAGTACTCACATTTTAATAGAGTTCAGCTATTAAATAACTTTTCTTGTTAAGAGGGTGGGGTTCTAGAAAATTATATATGGTGTCTCCTGGGGAGATATACTGGGCTAATGCTGAAGACGGGCCATGGGACTAAGACCTGAGTGCAAAAATGGAGGCTCTAGACCCTTCCAGAGCTGAGATATTGAGATATTTATGACATACTAAAATATTGAGCCATTATAAATATCTCAATATCTCAGCTCTGGAAGGGTCTAGAGCCTCCATTTTTGCACTCAGGTGTAAGTCACATGGCCCTCAATCAGAATCCAGAGTTTCAAGAAGATTGGAGCAAATTTTTTTTCGCACAAAAAAAAAACAGAAGGGGTACCCCTTATGTTTTTTTTTTGTGCGAAAAAAAGTTTCTCCAATCTCTTGAAACTCTGGATTCTGACTGAGGGCCATGGGACTGAGACCTGAGCGCAAAAATAGAGGCTCTAGACCCTTCCAGAGCTGAGATATTGAGATATTTATGACATACTGAAATATTGAGCCATTATAAATATCTCAATATCTCAGCTCTGGAAGGGTCTAGAGCCTCCATTTTTGCACTCAGGTCTAAGTCCCATGGCCCTCAATCAGAATCCATAGTTTCAAGAAGATTTGGAGCAAAAAAAATTTTTCGCACAAAAAAAAACATAAGGGGTACGTACCCCTTATGTGTTTTTTGTGCGAAAAAAAAAGTTTCTCCAATCTTCTTGAAACTCTGGATTCTGATTGAGGACCATGGGAATGAGACCTGAGTGCAAAAATGGAGGCTCTAGACCCTTCCAGAGCTGAGATATTGAGATATTTATGACATACTGAAATATTGAGCCATTATAAATATCTCAATATCTCACCTCTGGAAGGGTCTAGACTCTAGAGCCTCCATTTTTGCACTCAGGTCTAAGTCCCATTGGCCCTCAATCAGAATCCAGAGTTTCAAGAAGATTGCAGCAATTTTTTTTTCGCACAAAAAAAACATAAGGGGTACCCCTTATGTTTTTTTTGTGCGAAAAAAAAAGTTTCTCCATCTCTTGAAACTCTGGATTCTGATAGAGGGCCATGTGACTTAGATCTGAGTGCAAAAATGGAGGCTCTAGACCCTTCCAGAGCTGAGATATTGAGATATTTATAATGGCATACAGAGCTGAGATATTGAGATATTTACAATGGCATAAATGCTACCTGAAATCTCAATATCTCAGCTCTGGAAGGGTCTAGAGCCTCCATTTTTGCACTCAGATCTAAGTCACATGGCCCTCTATTCAGAAAATCAAAATTTCTGACCTCGAAAAAAACGTAAGGGGTACCACTGTCGTTTTTTTTTCGGGTCAAAATTTTGATTTTCTTGAAAACTCTGGATTCTGATAGAGGGCCATGGGACTTAGATCTGAGTGCAAAAATGGAGGCTCAGCACCTTCAGAGCTGAGATATTGAGATCTCACGTAGCATTTATGCCATTGTAAATATCTCAATATCTCAGCTCTGTATGCCATTATAAATATCTAAATATCTCAGCTCTGGAAGGGTCTAGAGCCTCCATTTTGCACTCAGATCTAAGTCCCATGGCCCTCTATCAGAATCCAGAGTTTCAAGAAAATTGAAAATTTTGACCCGAAAAAAAAACGTAAGGGGTACCACTGTCGTTTTTTTTTTGGGTCAAAATTTTGATTTTCTTGAAACTCTGGATTCTGATAGAGGGCCATGGGACTTAGATCTGAGTGCAAAAATGGAGGCTCTAGACCTTTCAGAGCTGAGATATTGAGATCTCACGTAGCATTTATGCCATTGTAAATATCTCAATATCTCAGCTCTGTATGCCATTATAAATATCTAAATATCTCAGCTCTGGAAGGGTCTAGAGCCTCCATTTTTCACTCAGATCAAGTCCCATGGCCCTCTATCAGAATCCAGAGTTTCAAGAAAATCAAAATTCTACCCGAAAAAAAAACGCAGTGGTACCCCTTACGTTTTTTTTGGGTCAAAATTTTGATTTTCTTGAAACTCTGGATTCTGATAGAGGGCCATGTGACTTAGATCTGAGTGCAAAAATGGAGGCTCTAGACCCTTCCAGAGCTGAGATATTGAGATTTCACGTAGCATTTATGCCATTGTAAATATCTCAATATCTCAGCTCTGTATGCCATTATAAATATCTAAATATCTCAGCTCTGGAAGGGTCTAGAGCCTCCATTTTTGCACTCAGATCTAAGTCCCATGGCCCTCTATCAGAATCCAGAGTTTCAAGAAAATCAAAATTTTGACCCAAAAAAAAAACGTAAGGGGTACCACTGTCGTTTTTTTTTGGGTCAAAATTTTGATTTTCTTGAAACTCTGGATTCTGATAGAGGGCCATGGGACTTAGATCTGAGTGCAAAAATGGAGGCTCTAGACCCTTCCAGAGCTGAGATATTGAGATTTCACTGTAGCATTTATGCCATTGTAAATATCTCAGATATCTCAGCTCTGTATGCCATTATAAATATCTAAATATCTCAGCTCTGGAAGGGTCTAGAGCCTCCATTTTTGCACTCAGATCTAAGTCCCATGGCCCTCTATCAGAATCCAGAGTTTCAAGAAAATCAAAATTTTACCCGAAAAAAAACTAAGGGGTACCACTGTCGTTTTTTTTCGGGTCAAAATTTTGATTTTCTTGAAACTCTGGATTCTGATAGAGGGCCATGGGACTTAGATCTGAGTGCAAAATGGAGGCTCTAGACCCTTCCAGAGCTGAGATATTTAGATATTTATAATGGCATACAGAGCTGAGATATTGAGATATTTACAATGGCATAAATGCTACGTGAAATCTCAATATCTCAGCTCTGGAAGGGTCTTAGAGCCTCCATTTTGCACTCAGATCTAAGTCACATGGCCCTCTATCAGAATCCAGAGTTTCAAGAAAATCAAAATTTTGACCCGAAAAAAAAACGTAAGGGGTACCACTGTCGTTTTTTTTTCGGGTCAAAATTTTGATTTTCTTGAAACTCTGGATTCTGATAGAGGGCCATGTGACTTAGATCTGAGTGCAAAAATGGAGGCTCTAGACCCTTCCAGAGCTGAGATATTTAGATATTTATAATGGCATACAGAGCTGAGATATTGAGATATTTACAATGGCATAAATGCTACTGTGAATATCTCAATATCTCAGCTCTGGAAGGGTCTAGAGCCTCCATTTTTGCACTCAGATCTAAGTCCCATGGCCTCTTATCAGAATCCAGAGTTTCAAGAAAATCAAAACTTTCATCCTCAAAAAACGTACAGTGGTACCCCTGTACGTTTTTTTTTCGGGTCAAAATTTTGATTTTCTGAAACTCTGGATTCTGATAGAGGGCCATGTGACTTAGATCAGCAATACGTAACTGAA
>JAQIUQ010002540.1:0-15659 GCA_030378365.1 Hybognathus amarus | reverse complement strand
AGTTACGAATTGCGTTACGGTCTTACATAATAAATGTTGCCCCTTCTCCATCTTGAAAGCGACAATAGCCAAAGAGGGACATACCCGTTGCGATTCAAAGCTTCGCCTTTCACCGTTACGTCTGAGTTAACACATCATCGGGACGAGGCCGAATCCTGAAAGCCATGTTAATCTCTGGACAACAATGCGCATCACACGTAGGAGTGAAAACGACTTCGGAATTGAGCAGGAACAGAAACTGACATTCACTGGATGGTCATATACCTTTCACCACTAGATGGGGGTAAAAATCACACAGTGTAGCTTTAAAGGTACCCAAGTCATTTATTATTCTTTCTACGATGAGTGAATCATTAAGTCATTCATTCAGTAATGCGAAAGCAAGTGGCTATATTCATGAATGGGTCATTGAATCATTGACTCTCCCAATTTGTTCAAAAACCACATTGCCGTTACTATTGCAATACCACTGTGTTGCTTGAAGAAGCACAGCAGTTCTGCAGTGGCTTTCATTGGAACTATTGTTTAGTCGCAAAAATAGAGCAACAACACTGACAATACTGTGAACTGTTGTATAAAATCAATGTCACATTTGCGATCGTGCTGGATAATTGGAAAATTTGCATTTCTGCTTGTATTATCAACATTATGTAAACTGCTTTGAGTGCCAAGAAAAGCGCTATATGCTAAATGTAATTAATTATTTATTATCTCAGTTTGGAACCACCACCTATAGAGGAACCTTTTTTTCCCAAAGACACTTTCAGTGAACAGAAGAACCGTTCGACTACTATAAAGATCCTTTTGTACAATGGAAATGTTCCATGGATGTTAGAGATTCTTCATGAAACCATAGATGCCAAGAAGGCAGCCTTTAGTTTTAAGAGTGTCGGACACCTAATGACCAGCTTGGAACAGCTAGAATCCATGTACCAAGGACAGGAAATCATCATCCCTATGATTTGGGATTGGGGATTTGGGCTTTTTTGTCTATTTGATGTTCTGTACTGAAGAATCCTCAGTCACAAAGCAGGAAATGTGACCCTAATCCCAGCTGCCATCCCAAACCCCACAGCTCCAATCCAGCAGAAACATGGTGACCAGACACCAGATGCCCAAATCACAGTGTTTAATTGCTGTACAATGATTCACTGACAGTAATTAATTCATGAGTGTTTCAAAGCAGTGTTAAGGCATTACAAGAAATCTGAGATATCTAATCAGATGCCTTTTACTTTCAAAATTTACTTTACTTTTAAAGTTACTTTTCAAATAAGTAACGCAAGTTACGTTGTTTTCCCATTTATCGACTAACACCTCTCTGTCCCCATGTTGAGAAGAAATCGGAGTAAGGTGCAGGGGTGAGCATGTATTGAGACATCTCACTCAAAAATAACTTAACTTTCATTTAAAAACAGCCTTTAAACACATTACTTTCCATAAAAAGTAACAAAAAGTAACAGTTACTTTTTTAGGAGGTAAAGCAATATTGTGAAGCATTATTTTAAAAGTAACTTTCTCCAATGCTAGTTAGGAGTATATTGCAAATTATTTTCAATGGTTTAACAGCCATGTCAACACACACCAATAGGGTCCTTTCAGCAGGGGCTGTTTTCTTCTCGTAAACAGCTAGCAGTGCCTCTCTACTAAATGGGCTTCCACCCCAGCTCCTCTCATATCCTCCTCACATATGGACTCCCCCACTGAAAATGAGAAGGAGGCTGTGTAGAGAATCACAAAAGAGGGGGTGGATTTAAAAGATGTGACTGAAAGAGAAACAAGAAGAAAGGAAAAGCGACATTGAGGACAGAATTATTTAAGATGGCAGTCCAGCACAATGACAGTGTGGGGCGTATGCAAAGAAGCAAAGGTTAAAAGTTTAACTTGATGGTGTCCTTCCGCTGGGAAAAAAAAAATAACAAAAGGAGGATTTCACTGTTTTTACCTGATTTTGTTTTAGTTTAAAGGGATATTTCTCGTTGAAATTAATTTTTGGTATGTTTGAGCTTACCTCAAGGGCATTCCAAGATGTAGGTGTCTTTGTTTCCACAGTAGTTTCAATTTTGATATTTTAGGTCAAACCGTTCTTGTCTATCAGTCATATAATGGAGGTCTATGGTCACCACCTCAAAGAAGCATGCACAGAGAAGTCCAGATTAAACATGATTTAATGACTCGTAAATGTAAGTACACATTGATGGCCTAAGACATGAAACGAGCGGTTTGTGTGAGAACACGAACCGTATTTATATGTTTTTACCTCTTGTAACCACAGCCACGTCTAAGCTGATCTGAGGCAAGGGCGCTTCTATCTGCGCAGCGGCCGGCACACGCCGGTTGTGATCTTCTCGCCTTGTACATCACTCATTGTTTACAGAGTGATTTCAGAAGTGTTATCATTCACCGTGAAGATCTAAACATATTTAGATATAAAGGAAATTGCAATGGAAGTCGATTTCGATACAGGTACGGTTCTAGCAACCAAATCACCAAGGGTGCTTTTGAAAATAATGAGGGTGCTCAAAAGAGGGCTGAGCGATACTTGTCTACGACAATATTGTTGTTATGTTAAATGATATGTGATATCCATGATCGAGTAGCCAGTTTTTGTCCTTTACAATTATATCATATGATATAAATGTCACAGTCACACACAGAGTGCTTTTTCCCTAAATATCAATTGCAAATGTGTGAAGTAGGCCTATAGAAATTTGAATTATATGAAGTATTTTATTCTGCAGTTGAATAAAGAAGTTAATATAACTTTTGGAAACATTGAAGCACGGATGTACCTACAAATAAAACATCTACAGTTAACTAGCAGAGCATTCATTTAGTTCGCTCTTAAATGAGAGATCTAGCGCTTAAATTTGATGTTTTTGAAATCAAGCTGAGCGCTTGATGCCGCTGCTGTCAGTTGCATGGATACAGTGTTCTCTTGTGGCTCGCCGCTCGCGCAGTCTTCACTCGGACGCGCACTGCGTGCACTTCAATCTATCGCCGTTGCGGAGACTCTATTCATTCCGGTGAATGGACATTTACATTTTTTGGCAATCTAAGGCAGCCCCGTCTCTAACGAATTTCCTGAGCGGGACGCACACACGCATAATGAAACAATTTCTGATTTGAAAAAATCGCGTTAATGGATTTAGTTTGTGTAACATATTATATGTATGAGTGTGAAATCTCGTTTACATGTGTGTTAATAAAAATTTAATCTGAGGGTGCTTTCACTTTTGTTTGAGGTGCTTAGCACCCTCAAGCACCCCGTAGAACCGGGCCTGTTTCGATATATCAACAGACAACGTTGATTTTTTTTCGCAATCGCGCAAGAGATCACTTCTGGCTTTTCCGACGCATGCGCAGACTGACGCGCCTGTGCCTTCAGATCACTTGGACGTGGCTGTGGTTACAAGAGGTAAAACGATATAAATACTGTTCATTTTCTCACACAAACCGCTCGTTTCTGTGTCTTAGGCCATCAATGTGTACTTACATTTACGAGTCATTAAATCATGTTTAATTCTCGACTTTTCTGTGCATGCTCTTTTAAGGTGGACCCAGGGTGGAACCCATAAATTTCCATTATATGACTGACAGACAAGAACGGTTTGACCTAAAAATATCAAAATTGAAAATACTGTGGAAACAAAGACACCTACATCATATCAAAAAGCTAAAACATAACAATTATTTCAAAGTGAACAATCCCTTTAACTCTCTGTCAAGTGTAAATTTAATCACATATCTGCCAATCTACTCTCACAAAAGGTGTTTTCGATGCCATAGTTATTTCCGATGCCATGAGGATTTTTTTAATGCTATAGTAGAAGCGTTCTCAAAAGGATATTTCAGCGAACAGGCCTACTGCTCATCACTACAACATCTGAATAATATAAAGAACCCTTTTCTGCAATGGATGCATCCCTATTGACTGCATGAAAACTTAGATCATGCCAATAAAAAAGGCATATATTTTTAGGTTTTAGGAGCGGATGCAACATTAATCAGCTCAACTAATTTGATCACATACCACCATCACATTACAAGAGAGGGGTTTATACCAGATGTAATGGCTCCATGGGATAGACCAGCAAAAACACTGATCTGTCTGTGAATGTGTTTAAGGATGCCTCCCCAATTGTAAATCATCCCCACTTTCACATGCTTAAAAAGAAAAAAAGCCCCATGAGATCATTATCTTAACAGCCACAGAAACGCATCCGAGAGAGGGATTTCACTAGCCATAGTTCACTCCTGACAGAAGAAGTCCGAGACTCCAGCTGTAGATCTGGAGAGGTGATGAAACCTGATGTAATCTGTTACCACAATAAAGTGAAATAAAATTGACTACTGCTGACTCTTCTTAAGAAATTTTCAGATAAATTCCCCAAAAAAATTCAAGTGTTACAGCAGGTAAACAAGAGAAGGAATAAGGAAAAAATGCAATGGGATTCACACAACATATGAAAATAGACCAAGGGCCCTATTTTAACGATCTGAAACGCAAGTGTCAAAGCGCAATTAACTTTGTGGGCGGATCCTGGCGCTGTTGCTATTTTCCCGCGGGATAAATGCCTCTTGCGCCTGGCGCAAATCTAAAAGGGGTTGGTCTGGAGTAGCTTCATTACTCATAGGTGTGGTTTGGGCGTAACGGAAATAAACCAATAAGAGCGTCATATCACATTCCCTTTAAGAGCATGATGATACGAGATGCGCTTGTTCCATGGCGCAATTCTATTTTAACGGCGCATTTACCAGGCGCGCTTCAGCATTGGTTCACAGCCGAGTAGAACGATGTTCTCGTCAGGGCCGTAAAAGAAAGAGAAGGGACACTGGGAATGGGACAAACCCACCCAAATTAGCTTCGGGTTAAACATGCATATAATAATTTGGGTAAATGTGTAAGCTTTATGCCTGTTTTTCCCATCATCATGGACACAACAATGATTTCCCTCATGTTTATATATTTTTCCGTATAATAATGTATCATTTGCAAAAGTAAAATGCATCTGTGTTTATGAGAGAATCATCTACAGTGTATTCGCGTTGTTCACACTCTGTATTATGGCCAAGCATGCACGCTTAAAATAGCATCTGAACAGTACGCGCAACGCGCCACTGACTTTAGACCAGGTTTTTTCTGGTCATTGGCGCAATTGTTTTCTGGAACTGCAAAATAGCATCAGGGATTGTTTGCGCTGACACACGCCTCCTTTCTTGCGCCAACCCGCCCAGGAAGCGCAAGTTCATTTGTTAGTTTAACGACGTGCGTCCTGTGGAGGAAAAAAGCCCGCTTTGCGCGAGTGCAAAATAGGAATGATAAATGCGTCAGTGTATAAAGTCATTTGCACCGGGTGCAAGATAGAGCCCCATATGTCTAAAGTCTAAAATTGAAAATGACAGAATATACACCATAATTTTTTTTAAATGAATAATTTTATTTTGCAAGAATGCGTTAAATTGACAAAAGTAATACACTGTAAAAATGATTACGCTTTATCTAATAAAAATGTGGCAATATTATTTGTTAAATATAACAAATTAGAATTGAGTAATAATTAATCAAACTAATTCCTTAAAAGTTAACCATTTAAAATGAGTAAAACTTACAACAACAACAAAAATAACATAAAGTGAAGTCACCATTATGGTGATCGGTGTTTGTTTTAAAATTACGTCTTTCTCCTTCGGTGATTATGCTTGTTAACATCAGGTGTCTTCAATGTTGGCAATATAAAATAAATAGTTATTAATCTTTGAAGTCTATCTGTTAGTGAGATGTTGTTAATTTTAATTTTTTGTGTGTGTGTGTGTGTGTGTGTGTCTAAACTTAACTCATTTTAAATGGTTAACTTTTAAGGAATAATTTGATTAATTATTACTCAATTCTAATTTGTTAAATTTAATTAATAATATTGCTTGTAATCTGTTGCCACAATTATATTGATTAGATAAAGCGTATTCACTTTTACAATTATAATGTTAAACATTCCATTTCAAATAAATACTATTCTTTTGAACTTTCTATAACTTTCTTTCTATCCTAAAAAACTGTATCACTGTTTCCACATAATTAACCCTTTACCTGTCACCCCCCTTATTGATAATTGACATAAAAATGCACTATACAAACTTAAATGGTTGTAATTCAAGAATGCTTTGGAATATAGACTTAAGTTTGGTCTTGTTTTAAAGAAAACTAAAGTGAAAGCACTTCAAAAAATTAAAGTATGAAAAAGTTATGGAAGTTATAATTTACAGTAAATCAAATATACTTTATTAATATATATTTTTAATATGAAATAAATATTTTACAAAATATGTTTTACTATAAAATTACTATAAAATGAAAGCTATATATCTAACCAAGTTGTGTTCCAAATTTGAAGTTGATATCACAAAAATTGAAGTTCCCATGATTTGTTTAGGCGTTAAACCAAAAATAGCCACCAGGTGCCATTGAATTCCATTGAATTTAATTGTATGCATTTTGCCATAACAAATTAATAAATTTCTATCCAAAATATCACTTCTGTCACTAAATATGGAACCTTGAAGACTCAGACCTTTCTGACAATATGCGTTTTGTCAAGATTAGTAAAAGATTTTCATAATAAATTATGAAAGATGATGCCCAAAAGGGGAGGGGCCTAATAAAAAATACTGTTTCTATGGTAACGTAACGCCCAATTTCAAAACGGTTTTCACAGGATGAATTCTGATGATACCTAATTTATGATAACTACTAAAATATGTGATATAATAATAATTAAAAAATTATATTTATATATATATATATATATATATATATATATATATATTTATATTACTTTTTAAGGGACTTCTTACCTTACTTTTTAAAATATAATTTATCTTTTTTTATTGACAAATACTAATTGTTTTATTATGAACTTTTAGCACTAAAAAACAAAGTTTCAATCATTAAAAGTGTATGCGTCGACTTTTTATGACAAAGGTCAGAAACTCCTGTAATGACGTCGATTTTTTTGAGACGCACTCTTGTCATAAATTCATATATTTCTCTTCATTCCTAATTTAAGAAAAAACAGACCTAAAATATCTATTTAGGAGTCTTAGACCTTTCCAACAATATATAGTTTGTCATGACTAGATTAGGATTTAATAGTAATATAATGAAGAAAAGTTAGGTTGCCCGTATACGGGCAAGTGACAGTTAAGGTTAAGCAGCACAACTGTTTTCAGGTACTTCAATAAGTGATAATTTAAGAAAAAAATCTAAACAAGAGTCTGCAACTACAGTAAGCTACTGCATTAACATAAAGGTCAACAGGTTAAACTAGGATGCAACATAGTGTAGCGAGGGGTTTTAACGATAGCTGAGAACCATCATGAAAACATGAGTGAGTTTTTGGAGCTTCTCATCAGCTGTGTTTACAAGGTCATTGTTGATACCTGCAATGTATTGTTTACATGAATGTAATTTCAACATAACATTCTTCCAATTCAGATGTCGAAGAAGGCAATCACCATTTAGATGCTACAGGACCCTCCCAGGGGAACCTACTATAGATCCACAAGTACCTTCATTATCAATGATCCATGTCTGAATTATTTGTTTAAGAGCTAATTAATGGACATAAATGACGGATCCTGACAAACAATCAGATTAATGAACCATACTGTAAATACTGGACTCGCATAAACAAGCGCATGAACGAGATTCTGACGGACTTGTAGGAAGGGGTTTCTGTCTGGCAGAATGAATCACTTCATTTCTCACGCAACCTCAAAACTTCTCTACAATTGTGCTCTCTTATTTCAGACCATTCACAAGGGTATTGAACCGAGTTTGCTCGTAGAAAGAACCTAAACATTACCACATTGCTGTGATGAGGCTCTGTTTCTGCAATCACTGCCGAAACAGGGTCTTTGAACCTCTGAGCGTTAACCAGGCCAAAAGGAAGGGCTGGGGAAAGCCCAAAGCCATAGTGGTGTTCAGGCACGTGACATTAAAGAGTAGACGGATATTTCACAGCTTTTTATAAACTACGGCATAAACAAGTCTAGCAATCACAGCCTGCCAAGCTAATGAAGTCTTCTTCGCTGAACAAGCACGCAGCCAATGATGCTTCATCTTCTGAGATCATTAGCATATGTCAAAACATTCCTCGAACACATCTCACACTATGAATTACTCAGCGAGGTGACACTATCAGGACTAAATACTGCTTTGGCGAGTTGCTATCTCAGCTATGTTTGAAACTTAAAGGGAAATTAATTTTTGATATGTTTTAGCTTACCTCAAGGGCATCCAAGATGTAGGTGTCTTTGTTTCCACAACATTTCCAATTTTGACATTTTTCAATCAAACCGTTGTTTGTCTACCAGTCATACACTGGGGACTAAGGGGGTCCACTAAAAACATGCACAGAGAAGTCAAAATTAAACATGATTTAATGACTCGTAAATGTAAGTACACACTGATGGCCTAAGACACGAAATGAGCGGTTTGTGTGAGAAAACGAACAGTATTTATATTGTTTTTACCTCTTGTAATCATAGCCATGACAAAATGATCTGACGGCACAGGCGCTTCGGCTCTGCGCATGCGCCGGAAGTGATCGCTTGCGCCTACGCTGGCCTACTGCGTCATACGTCACTCTTTGTTTATACAGAGACTTTGGAAGTTTTACCTTTCACTAAACATATTTAGATATACGGGAAACCGTATGGAAGATGATTTCAGTATTTCTAAATATGTTTAGCAAAAGGTAAAACTTCCAAAATCTCGGTAATATTCGAGTGACGTGACACGCAAGTCGATCACTTCCGGCGTAACATTGAACTGATTCAGTTCGGTTCAGTTGGACATTGCACAACTGATTCAGATCACTTGGACGTCATTGCGATTACACGAGGTAAAAACTATATAAATACTGTTCATTTTCTCACAAAAACCGCTCGTTTCATGGCCATCAATGGGTACTTACATTTACGAGTCATTAAATCATGTTTAATTTTGACTTCTCTGTGCATGTTTTTAGTGGACCCCTTAGCCTACAGTGTATGACTGATAGACAACAACGGTTTGACTGAAAAATGTCAAAATTGAAAATACTGTGGAAACAAAGACACCTACATCTTGGATGCCCTTGCCAAAACAAAAAAAAATTAATTTCAAAGTGAACTATCCCTTTAAGGCTTTCTTTGGGGAAAATATAAAAAATATTTAAAATAATTTTTCGGCTGTTTACAGTATGTCCAAGTGATGTGTAGATGTAGATTGATAAAGGCCATGTCCACACTAATATGTATTCATTTCGAAAACGTATATTTCTCTCTCCGTTTTGGCCTTCCGTCCACACTGAGACAGCGTTTTAAGTCAACGAAAACGTCATCGTCTGGAAAACGCTCTCCAAAGTGGATAAATTTGAAAATGCTGTTTTTGCGTTGTAGTGTGGACAGTGAAACCGGAGGTATTTCAAAACGATGACGTAAGTTTAGTCATGTGATCTCATGTAGTACCAATAGATATTCATGTTTATCGGTATTGTGCCTGTTATGTGTTATTCATTTTTACACTATTGCTAAAATAAGTTACTTTCTATGTCACTTAATATGTTCTATTGTTCATAGCACAGTACTGCAAAGATGACAGATAATGTAGGCTACTCACATTTGCTGTCCTGCGGCAAAACAGGAGAGCAGTTGTGTTTTAGACCAAACATATGGTGACTGAATGCGACCTGGATGCATAAGTGATGGTGAGATATTTTGCTAAATACAATTATCCTGTTATTGTGCGATAACATTATTATTTATTTTCCCATCTGTATCATCTCAGTGAGCTTTTGTGAAGTTTCACGCATGCGCAGTAAAGTGAATTTAGACGTTTCTCATCCACACTGAAACGTCGGAAAACGCCTGAAAACGCTAGTGTGGACGGAGAGCGCTTTAAACGAAAACCCGTTTTCAAATCTATCCGATTAATGTGGACGTAGCCAAAGGTAGTAAGAAATGAATCCACACCATTTTAAAGTGACAGTCACTTCAAAACACTGAACAATGCATGCAATGACTAAATAAAAAGAACAGTTCCCCCACAAACAGGAAAATTCTGTCATTAATAACTCACAATCATGTCATTTCAAACCCGTAAGACCTTTATTCATCTTCAGAATGCAAATGAAGATATTTTTGATGAAATCTGAGTGCTTCCTGTCTCTCCATTGGCAGCTACACAACTGACACTTCTGACGCCTTAAAAAGTTCATAAAGCGATTGTAAAACTAATCCATAGGAATTGAACCGTTTATTAAAAAAATTCTGAAGAAACTTGACCACTTGATTGAATTCAGGCTTTTATTCACTTATAAACATTGATCAGCGAACATAAACAGAAGCTCAACCGAACATGCTTGACGCACAAGAACAAACATATTGCGGTTGATGAATGTTGGTGACTGTTTATATGTGCATAAAAGCCTAAAATCAATCTTCATCATGTAAACCGATTGTGTCTCTTCAAAAAAAATAAAATGGACTGAACCACTCAATTCAAATAGATTAGTTTTATGATCTCTTTATGACCGTAGCTGTCAATAGAGGGACAGAAAGCTCTTAGGCCACGTCCACATGTCCTCGTTCTAAAAAAATCCGTAAACACGGTGTTGTCTCAAGAATTATCTGTGTGCACACGAAACCACTGAAACCGACTGAAAACGGTGTAGTATATAGTATATATGGTATATAACCAGTATGGGGCGTTGTAATTCTGCCACAGAGATACACTATACACGGAGAAGAAGACTTTGAGCATGCGCTTAACCTTGCGCACTGATATACGAACCAAGAAGAAGAAGACGAAGATGGCGTGTGACGCAGCCAACATGTGATGTGATGACATCATCGTTTCACAAAATATACGGATCGGCTGTACACACGAAACCGCAAGGGTGTCGATTTTCAGATTTATCCACTTTGGACCCGGTTTCAAAAAATAGCGGTTTCACTCTCCCAAAACAGCAGATCCGTGTGGACAAAACGGCAACACGATAAAAAAAATATATGTATACAGTAGGGGTGTAACAATACACGTATTCGTATTGAACCATTCGGTTACGAGGCTTTCGGTTCGGTTTTTGGTACGTCATTTTGAACCGAACGGTTCGTTGGAACCATTTTTCCTGCCGAACCAAAATTTCGTTATTTCAATGTAGGCGCGTTGCGCGTGGCAAGTGTGCTAATAATGTAAGAGACGCTGGCGTGACTACAACATTGTCCAACATCAAATGGCAAATGTAATGTAAGCGGAACGAAACTGAGCTACTCCTTATTGTGTGGTTGGCGGACCGTTTATCAGTTTGGACCAATGCAGCGTGAGCCGATCATAATCAAGCAGCACTGTTACTACACAGCAAAATCCAGTAAGGAAAACATTTTAATTACTTCACTGAAGTAATAACATCGCTGCGAGATCTAGTGAGAAACATTCACATTTATTTTCAAGAGGACAAACACAAGTGGCAACAGGTAAAGCGAGATCGCCTAGTATAATGATTAGCATAAGCAACGCTGCAACATAATTATTCGGCAAATAACCATTGTAGCGTTGTCAACCTATTCACAAGCAAAATATTAACGTTAAATGTAATTAAGGCGAGACACGGCAGGTAAAAACATCGGGGTTTTTTTCGTTAGTTTTTTTGTCAATTTTGAGATTTTGGGATATTCTTCCAGACTTGTGGTAAAAAAAGTTAGAGATACTCATTTAGGTCTTTATAACTACTACACTTGTCATTTTGCGCCTGCCTGTAGATTTCTCATAAATTCATCAAAAGTTGGCGATCTCATTAATCATCCCACTGCTCCGCGATCGCTGTCTGCATGCTGTCATCACACACACTGCTAGAAAGCTCTCTCTACTGTAATGCTCTCGGATCCAAATATGGTAATTTCCTTTTTGTCAGCAACCAATCGTGAAAGTAAAAGGGAGGATTTAACTCTAAATGCGCAATCTCATTGGCTGATGCTAAATCTTCAAAGCCAGTTTTCTCAAAATGACTTTTCTCTCATACTCCAAGTCCGAAATCTCCACGTCAGTAGCACCTATAATACACCAAACTTTCCAGGCTTGTACCTAGTTATATTATGAAGACATTTACCTAGGGATTTATAAATATATAATTCGTAGCCTGATTTTTATAACATTTTATTCCAAAAATAATTTTTTTAAGGCTATTGACTGTATATTTTGATTTACAGGATAACAAAAGTAGATCTCCACAAATCCCTCTAATTTTAAGAAAGAGCAGTATATGACGATACATGATAAACCAAAATGTATTGTTTGAAGTGGTTGTAGTAAAGGAGTAAATTACAATTTGATATCCATGCAGAAAAATTACGACTATGGTATTTTTTGTTAACTTCTCAGTTTAAGTGAATTATTATTTAACCTTTACATTATTGCAGAACCATGGTATTAATAAAAACTACACTATAGTAAGAGCTGAACTGTTGCTTGATTTATCCAATTTCCACCACCATGGAAAAAGTGGGCCGGTCTTGGGCCTAAAACTCCCGGGCTGAAAAGTGCCCCTACTCTCGGCCCTGGGTTCATGTCCTTTTACACGAGTGGATTGAGTGGGTCTGCATCTCATCTCTGAAGAGTCCACTGACAGCAGCTTCCCGACAGCTAAAACAAGGCACAGGATGTATACATAACCATCCATATTACACATGACTTCCTCCCGTCCATGCGGTTGGTGCTGCTCTCCACAGGCGGCCTGCGCTTACCACATTTTCACTTCAGACCCAGCTGGGATATCATTTACACAGCAGCATAAGACGCTAAACCATTAAAACTCATCACCTGCCTACAGCCATCCTCATTTAATTTCACTTAGGCTATTCATTAAAAAAGTGCTGTCTTTGGAGAAATAAGTGAACAATGCGAATCCTTTCAGCATGGCAATAACTAAATCCTGAGGCAATGAACAATGAGGTGTAATGAGATCTGTCCTCAAATTAAAACAATAATATTCAAGCAAAATAGTGTGATGTTGAGATCTCATCCCATTTTCACAAACAGACATGTTGGGGTGTTTGTTTTGGCCGGCTAAGCTGCTGACTGAACCCTTTCCTAAATACTGAGCAAAGCGGGTTGTGCAAAGACTGCTCTGTTCCAAGCAGTGGGTGGCTGGCAACCAGAACTGTTACCAAGGCAACGCTGAGAGAGTCAGTCTCCATGGCGACAAATAACAGCATTAGGAAGACCTTCAACAGAGAGGATGGAACAAAAACCGCCGGCAGTACTTTCTCCTGGGCTCCCAATGTCCCTCAGATGATTCACTTTGATGCTTTGCCCTCTCGAGTCTCCAAGGATAGATAAATATACTGTAGCAGCCACTGCTATTACACAAATCCTGTATATTAAATCTGGTTCAATTTCACACTCCACAGAGCTTTGCGAACTGCCTGCATCTTATGGAAAGGGATATCAGCCTAACAGAGTTGTGCATCATTCAGAATTTACACTTTGTTAAGCCACGCCCGAAAACCGCCACTGGCCAATGGTGTCTTAGCAACCGTAACTCAGGCGCGGGAGGTCTAGCAAGCTTTCAAGCGAGGGAAACATGCTGAAGCATTGTGCGTACGGATTGTGCAAATCCTATACCGGTATCCTCAAAGTTTGGACAGGGGAGTGGAATTTTTCGTTGCCGAAAATTTAAAAGTCAAGGAGAGAAATTATGGACGTGTATTCTAGACCCATTCACAACTAAATGTCGACAGGATTAACAAAAACACCCATTGCATGGAAATATTGATGGTTCTTTGGTCATAATGCATATATTTTAACGTAAAATAAGACAATACAGAGGCTCACTGACATACTTTAAAATATATTTCAGCATTTTGTTAATCGAACGGCCTACTACCCCTAACTAAGTAACTTTAACCAAATCCTGATCGCGGTCTCTCGGTGTTAGTGTTATTCCACATGATTTATGGATAAGCTGTTGGATTTATAATGATTAGGATTATTTTCACATACCCTTTATGCGTTTCCCATTTGAATAGTCATCATATGAGGCGGCTGCTGCTTGCGCTGGGACAAAAACGTTAGGCTTTGGCTTCAATTTTTAAGAAATTATTCTCTAATCGGTTGCATATTATGTTGTGGATATATCCCTAAAATGGAATACTGCAGTCCCTTTGTCTTGTCTTCAGATACGTCATGTTCGCCCAAAAATGACTAATTATCTGATTGGGAATGTCTGACACCGATGCATCCACACTGTAATAGATGTGCCAGCCACGAAGCTTGACAGGCGTAGCAACAGTAACGGAGGGAGGGCAGGGCTTAGCGAAGGGTCAATAGCTGGGGTTTCAGTCACGTGATTATGATGACGCGCGGAATTCAGATGGAGGGCAGGGAGTGAATGAGTGCAATGGACGAAATGGAGGAAAGTCCGTATTGTAATACTTTACACGCTATTACAAGAGAAAAAAAAATAATCAAACATATTGTCGCTGTCCGATGAAAACAGTGTATGTCCATTTTGACGATTTTTAGATTTTATCATGGATAGAATGTCCAGGTTCATTTCCGTATACAGCATGCTTCACATTATCTAAATGACCAATGAAAGTTGTGCAATCATGTCATCTGATTTCCACGTATTTCCATTTGCTGTCAAAGCCGTCAATCACGCAGCGTATCTACCCATAGACAGTATGGTATCTCCCGCCCTGTGGAGGCATCTTTCGCCGGTCTCGCTGAAAGTTCTCGCGGTCTAAGGTGACTAAACCTGACTAAACTAAACTGTCAATATGACACGTTATAGTCAGATATGACGGTGCTACTGCGACACGCATTCACCGCAGATCAGCAGCTGCGTCAAAAGTGAAAAAGTAAGTCACAGACACAATCATCTTTCACAATCACACAATCATCTTCAAGTAAAGAAACGAAGTGATCTTACAGGGCAGGCTGTTGCCACACTCTCTTATTGATGTATGTCTTTGATTTTGAAATTAACTGATGACAATAAAATGCAGCTCATATCTGTAATAAAATGCTGCTCATATCCAACAAAATTATGGTAGGATTGTGTAAATAAAGCATCAGTCTAACATCGCCACGCCAGTGTATTAATTCATTGTCTCTTCATAGTTTGCAAGAGACATTTAATAAACTGAGCGTATTGTATAAATCTGTAGCTGTAGCCTGTTCAATCTGAAACGCTGATTTGCTCATTCTAATTAATGATCGGAGAACGCGTATTTCGACCACTCGCCTACTATACAATATGCACGTATGTCCATTTAAACTCTGATTTTGGGTCAAATATAGATTATATCACTGACAGTGGCAAGAATATGGTTACATTTAAAGATGTTGTGCCAAGCATGACAACGCTAACGTTCAGCTGCTTTTGAAATTACATGTTTTTTTCACTTCCTGAAAAGTAACCGTTTTGGACATATGTGAGTTTCATCAGGCAGCGACGATATGTTGGCACGTGAATCCTTACGTTATGAGAGAGGAGCGATTTTTCAACTAATTGAAATATTTTCCTGCCAACGAGGCGGTAGATATCAGCAACTACCTCATCTTTTAGACATACTTTGACTTTACAAAGTTCGGAAACGCTTACACGTTACACAAA
>JAQIUQ010002534.1:0-14175 GCA_030378365.1 Hybognathus amarus | reverse complement strand
ACCTATCTCTCATGGCCAATTTGTACGAGATTCATTACGAGCCATTAAAAGTCGCTAAATTCATACTAACGTATCACCACTTTAAACCTAGGCTTCAATTTACTGATTCGTCTAACCCTATTGCTGAACCCACGTGATGGTTAGCTTTCGGGGCGTAACGCTAGCGATAGGAGTCATTTGATACGAATTAAGTGCGAGTTGGCCAATTTGTAAAATATGTAGAATTTAGCAAAATCATACTAATTTGATCGAGTGGAGTCATATGTAACTGTTACGAATTTAGACACCTAATAAAATAGCGTACAAATTCCAATGAGATTGGGGTTAAGTCCTACCTGTTTAGACAGTTAATTTTTATCCATACATCAATGGCTTATTGATCATTATAGGTGTTATCAATCATTTAGTTGTTATTGTTAATTTCAGAATTATCACTAATCTGTGTGTGAATTTGGTTTAGAACCAAACAAGTTGACTCATGAAACCATTTGTTTATTATATCGCATATCACAACCGCAATATTGACCTCAATAATCGCAATATGACATTTTCCCCACATCGTGCAGCCCTAGATACAATTTTAAATCTTTTCCCGGACAAGTGACTTTTGTGCATGGACAAGTGAAAACATAAATTTACTTGTCCGAAGGACAAGTGCCTCAAAAAGTTAATGTCAAGCCCTGTGATGTAGCTTCGAAATATATAATTTAAATAACTTATCTTTTTTACTCTTGTGTGACAGCTAAATGCCTCACAGTGTTGTTAACATCATTCACGTTAACCGCAGGACGTTTTCATAAACAGCAAGTGTAATTTGACACTATCTCCACCTCACGCAAACCGGCTTCTGACCATAGACTGACGCAGCACCGGATGTAACTGGGTGTGCTGAGACAAACCCGGAGCGATCGTGCATAGAGGCTATTGTAGTCTTTTAAAAAGTCATCTGATATAATAAACTAAGTGCAATGTAGTGTTGTAAAAAATATAGATTTTAAGATACATGTATATTGATCCTGAAATATCTGAAACGCATCCAAAGATAGATACAGTAGACGATACCAGCTGCGCTTCTCGCTCTCTCATCTAACAGTGAGTTGACACACAAACCTGCCTCCCCTCACTCACTCATTTAATTTGTCCGAATGAATATTGTTGATTTTACAGGGCTTGAATTTTATCATGAAATTGCGCATAATTTTACCAATTCCTCACAACCAAAGTGCGCGCACATAAAGCCACCTCTCAGTACTAAATTTAGTTATTTTTCGCGGCTAATTCGCGCTTAAACAATCAAATAAACACAAAATAAAGTCAAAATGCAGGTCTTGGCAAGTATTCACGTAAACACAGACAGTTATGTATTAACTTAATGTAAATAGTTGAGAAAGAAAACAAAATGTGCATCATCATAATGGATCAGTAAGCCAGGTCTTAAGAGCCTAACATACCTCCTGCTAAATTATGAGGCAATATGAAAAATATCTAGATTTTCTCCATGGTATCTGTGTTGAAATTGTAGCCAGTGAAAATGCTGAGTAGCCAATAGCTTTGGAAACCACTAGCCACAGTTGCTGGTGAGCAAAAAATTAATGTCAAGCCTTGGTAGGGATACATATTATTTCAGATAAGACTAGAGATGCATGCTAGTATAAGCATAGATTTTTACAAAAAAAACTTGTGGTATGATTAAGAGAGCACTATCTAGGGCTGTTATATTTATATAGAGCCATTCATTTCGATGAGAATATACAATATATAAAAAGGAAGTGAAAACATCTGAGATTTTAAAAAAGTAGAAAAAGAGTGAAAGAGATCATGTGACAACCTCTGAGTTTGTATTGCTCTCCGCTGATGGCGTTGACAGTGAAGGTGTGTGAATCTTCATCGCTGGGGAAATCACAGCACCGGCTAACGGTAGCGAGCCCCGGGGCTTCTGATTCCTGGACTGCTCATTTACAAAGTATTCCAGCAGCCCTGCCTCATTGTTGAGCACAAAATATCTACAATGAGTGAAAAATAACAGCTTTAGAGACAACAGAGAAGGTTGCACCCTTGTTGATTAAACAGAAGAGGATCCCGAGCATATAAGCAGGCCAACATGGAATCAGTGTTACGTTGATATCAACAAGATACTATAGTTTTATTAGTATCTTGAAATTGTTTTTAATCTTTTATTTCCATTTTCAGATGAACATGGAAAATATAAGAATAAAAAGTTAGAACAATTTCAAGATAGGGATGCTCCGAATCGAATCGGCCAGAGAGATCGGTATCGGCTAAATCATAACAATTTTTGACTTCAATCGATACTCACTAACTTGGCCGATCTTACAAACCGATCGCGATTTGATGACGTCAACGCGTGAGGACGTACGTGATCCTTATATTGGAGAATGTTTAATTAAACCTTGTTTGTTACATCAGACTTCTCCATGTTGGAGTTTAAATGTTTCTATTTATTTTATTCTCTTTAACATTGAACAATGTTTAATTAAACCTAATGAGTTGTATCAAACCACTTCAATTTGTTCTTTTAGGAGTTTAAATGTTGTTTGATTTTTTATTTATTTATTTTGTCCTGCTCAGACTTGTATTGGACAATGTTTAAGTTACATCAGACTTCTCCATTTTAGAAGACTAAATGTTTATTTTGTCCTCCACAGTATTGGACAATGTTTAAATAAACCTTATGAGCTGCATTAAACTGTTCCATTTTGTTTATTTGTCTTATATTAAGTCAATTAAGCATCGGAATCTGTATCGTTATTAGCCGATCACCATGACAAGAAATCGGTACTCGGTATTGGCTGCAAAAATCCTGATCGGAGCATCCCTATTTCAAGATATAACTATAGTATCTCGTTCAATATTGTTTTAGTAATTTTTATTAGGGTTTTTGTCTATATACTGAAGTTTTTAATATTTATTTCAGTAAACAAATTAAAAAATATATTTTGAGTGGTTTTAGTTATCTAAATATGATAACCATGGATGAAATATGCACTTTCAGATCCATACATTTAATTATAAAGGTCTAATCATTCATCATTGATTATATATTTGTTCATTAAATATTGAGAAAGAATTCCAAAGATTTTTTTCCCACTAAATTCAACATAGATTCAATTTCGGCCTGTTTATTAAAAAATGAATACATCAGACTCATCGATACTGCCATCCAGTCACAAGATTGGTATACTTCATCAAATACCCATCCACCTTTTCCATCAGATCACTTCAGTTAATAAAAAGAAATTCATTCAACTCAATAGTGTGTACCAGATATGCAGTACTATTACCAAAAAATCATATCACCAAATATCAACCATAAAGCTGAAAGTTAAGTACAAACAAAAACCATTCACAGGATGTTTGAAGAATAATATCCACATAACTATTAAAATTAAGGTCTATCGTCTATAATAATTTAATGAAAGTGAAAGGAGACTGAGGTTGTCATTTTGTGAAGCATGGAAAACATCATATCTAGTTTTTAATCTAAACGACATACAGTAGACTACTAGACCATGACAGAAATATGTCAATGTCGTGTTTAAAGTCCAGCTTACACAGGAAATTGACTATCATACAATCTCCTCGTCAAATAAAAGGTATTTTCTTCGCTATTTGATTTCGAGATATTTTTCATAATTAAAAACTAGAATGTTCTAAAATGAGAATATCTGTTTGAAGTACCTGTACTGCCAGGATTTGGAGCCCGTCCTGAGGGAACTCTGTGAGCTGTGATGCTCCAGCACGGCTTCAGTCTGCATGATTGGATACTTTCTATGATCTACAACACAGCTAACACTTCACCTGCCGCTCAAACACGGACCAACCGATTTCATATGGCGAATATTAAGTCAAAATGATTTGTTATGGCCGCTGTTTGAATCATCTCACTGGTTTAATGCTCTGAATTACAGCACCACTGGCATGTTTATGTCTCGTGCAGCCATGACAGAGCGTGAAGTCATTCGCGAACTACATCATGTGACAGGAGGTGGTCTAAAAGAAAGACTATTTGAACCGTACAAACGGATTTGTTTGGATATAATTATGTTATGCATCGTATATCGATCATATCAATATAGTTTGATTCAATGACATTTTATAATACTTGTGTTTTTTCTTTAGAAACACCACAAAATCCAATTTTCAAATTAAAAGTCCTAGGTGGCGACCAGACGGAAGCGCGCTAGCTCAGCTCTCATTCTGATTGGCCAGATGTATGTTACCACCTTCTTGACGTATGGTACAAGTATTAAATGTAATTTATAAAATGTAAAAAAAAAATATATGTATTCTTCATCCCATCATCAATTACCAGATCGATTTTTTTTTGCAAAATTATTTTAATATTTATTTATTTAGTTATTTTAACTATTGAAAACTAATGTTTTTAACAGTAATATTTTATTGACATTAAGAAAACAGCTTAATTATATGACATATACAGAAGTCAATTTGAACGGTAGCCACAGTTGAAGTGGACCAAAACCATTTACAGTTCAGATACCCATGTAAATACTTATTTTAGTAACTACAATTACTGGGTAATAACTAGTACTAACCCTGTTCCATGTACTTACCTTATATTAGCAGTACTTTCTAGGTAAGTACACTTTAAGTACTGTACTGTAAAAGAAAGCGTTACCTCAAAGTTTTAAATGATTTCTGTACAATACCCATTCTTGTCTTAGGACAACTTTTGATCCACTTCAGCTGTTGACTTCTGTCTTTTTGTTCATTTTATTGGCAAAATAAACACTGTAAAAACACTGTAAATCACGTCTCAACAGGAGGTGACTGATTATTGAACATCTCTTTTAATTGTATACCATTAAAAAGAGCACTAATGTACCATATACAATACAAAAGATGGAGTAAAACATATAATGGGAAATTGTGTGGCAGATTTTTAGTTCTGCATAGACTTGTCTTTGGTCTTCAGTCTCATGACTTGGCATTTTCAATTAATTTCTGTTCAACACAAGATTTTCCAACCCAAACATTCAAACATTATTTATTAAATTAATGCGTAGATAAAATGATAATAAATAAAATAAGTTAAAAAAAGGCATACAAAGAAATGGTCATTTTTAAACACAAGTCATGGCAAAGTGTACGTCAGAAGGACATTTTTATGCATCTTCAAATGGATATTCAAAATTTAACATGAGAAATTCAAATATAAGCATTGTCAAATTGAACTGAGTTACTATTATAACACAATTGCGATTTATGCAGCAATAATTCAAATGAATTATGAAAAAAACATGTCCTATTATTGGTTTTGTCAAATGTATCTCAGTCATTTTTGACAGATGAAATGTACCGTACACGCCAGAAAAAGTATAATTAAATTTGTTCATAAATGTTTCAATGCTACTAAACCTCAATTCTCGTAGTGATAACTACAATACCCAAGAAAAGGGTCTCCTATATGAGCAAAATACAAAGGCGACTTGCTTTCAATCTAAGAAAACTCAAAAATTATGCTAAAACATACAGTTAAAATGATATGCTCATACAGTCCTTGAGTGAATACCATGAAGGGAAAGGCATTTCAGTTGAGGTTTGATTGAGAGTATAAAACTCTTTCAGTTACATAATAATGAGCCCCTAAAACTATAAAGGCTCATTCAGTACCAACATTTCAGAATATAAACTTATACATACATCCAGTAAATATGAATTCATACCACTATCACACCATATTTTAGAGTAGATCCTCTAAGCTTCACTATGACACCATGAAACTTCATTGCAACATATATATCCCAATTAATCTCTTCATCAGACTCAAAATGGAAAATAAAATTCTTAACACGGAGCGATCAGTATACTAAAGAAACATGTATACATTTACACAATTTATTCCATATGCAAAGGCTCTAAAATCAGTGTTCTAGTTAGAGCTGCCATGTTTTCTCTCAGCAAAAGCATTATATTGAACTAATACTGTTTCCTGAAATCATAGCACAATATTACCTAATAAATAAATCAAATATTACAATTCTAAAATGTTTACGAATGCCAAAAGGTTAAATTTTTATGAACTATAAATTAGTGTATTTAGTAACCAGATGACAGATCAGCATCCACACAGGTTCCTCATTAAACATACCATTAAAAGTAAAATACTAGATAATTGTATTACAGACACCTTCACTAGTCTTCTAACACCTAAACAGTAACAATCTAATCTCTAAACTATCACATATACACAGTGCAACTCCTTGGTATTTTGTCCCAGTTTTGTTTTTAAAATAATGGCTACATTTCAAATGCAAATTAGTGTTAAAAAAGATGCATACTTTTCAGTGAAGGCAAACTAATAAACAAAACAAATGTTGTCTGATCTCATATAAAGGTCTACAAAAAGCACTTTTCTCTTTTTCTTAACCTGTTGTTCTGGGTAGGACAGCCCTTTAGGACCAAAATCTGGCAACACATTTCAAGGTAATCAAGGTAATAGTCTTAAATGGGCAGTAAACGATTTCTGAGAAAGTGGAGTAAGCAAGAGGGAGATTTGAAGAAAGACTGTAGAAAGAAACATGGCTGAGTGACATTACAAAAGGAAAAAGGTCAGATGAATAGAGACCCAAGCAGGCGTGAAAACAGTGTGTTTCTACTCCATACTTAAGTAACATTGTTTTAGTTGTTTCACAGAACCAAGATATGCTGTTGTTGTAATGTTAGCTTATAATATATAAGTACAATTTTGAGTGGAAAAGTTGTTTTGGAGCTGGTGTGCTGCTGGCAGTGTTGTGCCTAAACGCATTTATTGAACGATAGTTCATGAACTCGTTCAAATTTTGGGTGAAAGTTGAACTGAACGTACTGTATTACTGCCTGATGAACGTTACTGTGAACTCGTTCATTCTGGTGTCTGTGAACGCACGCTCTCTCTGTTTAACTTCGTTTAATAGGGCGCCAGATTTATCTGTACACTTCATAATTTTTTTAAATTCATGTACCCTTATAATCTTTAATCAAATACATTACCCTGCCTCTCCCCATTGAAACGACCTCTTTTCTATTTTGGTTCACGTGGAACGGCGAAAAGGGTGTGGCCAGATCCGATAAGGGTGCGGCTATAGATTTGAGAATCGCTTTCAAATCTGCCTCCATTATGTTTGCAACGCCCAACCTCCAACAATCCAATCAATTCTCGAAAGACAAAATCAAGCCCCGCCCTATATATATAGCCCTATATTTTTTTTCAATTTCAGAAGCCGTTTCACTCGTATATACACTCACCGGCCACTTTCATTAGGTACCCCATGCTAGTAACGGGTTGGACCCCCTTTTGCCTTCAGAACTGCCTCAATTCTTCGTGGCATAGATTCAGCAAGGTGCTGGAAGCATTCCTCAGGGAGTTTGGTCCATATTGACATGATGGCATCACACAGTTGCCGCAGATTTGTCGGCTGCACATCCATGATGCGAATCTCCCGTTCCACCACATCCCAAAGATGCTCTATTGGATTGAGATCTGGTGACTGTGGAGGCCATTTGAGTACAGCGAACTCATTGTCATGTTCAAGAAACCAGTCTGAGATGATTCCAGCTTTATGACATGGCGCATTATCCTGCTGAAAGTAGCCATCAGAAGTTGGGTACATTGTGGTCATAAAGGGATGGACATGGTCAGCAACAATACTCAGGTAGGCTGTGGCGTTGCAACGATGCTCAATTGGTACCAAGGGGCCCAAAGAGTGTCAAGAAAATATTCCCCACACCATGACACCACCACCACCAGCCTGAACCGTTGAAACTAGGCAGGATGGATCCATGCTTTCATGTTGTAGACGCCAAATTCTGACCCTACCATCCGAATGTCGCAGCAGAAATCGAGACTCATCAGACCAGGCAACGTTTTTCCAATCTTCTATTGTCCAATTTCGATGAGCTTGTGCAAATTGTTGCCTCAGTTTCCTGTTCTTAGCTGAAAGGAGTGGCACCGGTGTGGTCTTCTGCTGCTGTAGCCCATCTGCCTCAAAGTTCGACGTACTGTGCGTTCAGAGATGCTCTTCTGCCCACCTTGGTTGTAACGGGTGGTTATTTGAGTCACTGTTGCCCTTCTATCAGCTCGAACCAGTCTGGCCATTCTCCTTTGACCTCTGGCATCAACAAGGCATTTCCGCCCACAGAACTGCCGCTCACTGGATGTTTTTCTTTTCGGACCATTCTCTGTAAACCCTAGAGATGGTTGTGCGTGAAAATCCCAGTAGATTAGCAGTTTCTGAAATACTCAGACCAGCCCTTCTGGCACCAACAATCATGCCATGTTCAAAGTCACTCAAATCACCTTTCTTCCCCATACTGATGCTCTGTTTGAACTGCAGGAGATTGTCTTGACCATGTCTACATGCCTAAATGCACTGAGTTGCCGCCATGTGATTGGCTGCTTAGAAATTAAGTGTTAACGAGCAGTTGGACAGGTGTACCTAATAAAGTGGCCGGTGAGTGTACGTCATGACAAGGAAAAAATTACCATCTCAACTTCCGTTTCACGCCGACTTTAATATAAATCGAAAAAAGAACACCCAATCTGGCAACACCAACCACCAGTGTCACACCACAGCCACCAAAACACAAAAGCAGCATGTCAGTCTACAAAGCATTGAATAGGCGTTGCATCGTATGATCAGTTTTAAGACAAGGTTGGTGAGGATGGGAAAATCATACATTTCTGTGGAAACTTTGCCCGCCGATAAAATAATTGCTGTAGTGGTTGTATATTGGCTGTGGCAAATAATTCAAAAATTAAATAAATAGCTTCGCAGCAACATAAGGAAAAAAAGAACTATAAATTAGTTAATTCAGAACAGTTCAAAATTGTTATAAACTGTGAATTTCAGCATTTTTAAATTTGTGAACTGAACTTTAACAGAGTTCATGTAGAAAGTGAACTTTCCAACACTGGCTGCTGGTGACGAACAACAAACTCTTGCTTATATCTTGTGTACTGTATGTTATTTTTTGTTCTTCCCTTGTAGTTATCTTTTTATTTTCGTATTATTTTGCTTTGCTTCAGCTATGATAAGAGACATCCACTCTTGCATTCGTAGTTTATGCATTTTTGGGGGCGGAGCAGAAGAAGCAAGGGGTGTGTTTTTTGTTTGTTTTTTGCGTTGATTTCAAATATCAACAGTGTTTCAGCTTACTGCACCTTTAATCAAAGCTGAATTTTGTATATCTGATAGTTGTAATAAAACTAAATAGAGGCCCACAAGTCTGAGACCAGTAATGACAATGCCATTTAATTTAGTATAAAATGTATTACAAAAGATATAACATCAGCATAACAATGCTGAGTCAAAAGTTGAATTAAAAATTTCTGAATTTCTAAGTATTTGGTTTATCATCCTTTTTCCTGTAATGACAGCAGCACCCAAGCTATACAAACATGATCAATGTGTTTCTCTTATTTTTTTTAGAATATCTTTACTATTTCTTTATATATCTACAAATATTTTTTGTGTGTGTCCTAGCTTTTCAAATGTAATCTCAGACTTCTGGAGTGTATATGAATCAATTAAACCTCTTGTAACGTATTTATCGTACACAATGGCAACATTCACATTTCTATAAATTATCAAAAAAACAATTCAATTCAACACTTTCACGGACCTTAAAGGGATACTCAACTTTTTTTGGAAATAGGCTAATTTTACAACTCCCCAGAGTTAAACAGTTAAAATTTTACCATTTTCGAATCCATTCAGCCGAATTTTCTGATATTTAGAAGAATATCAGTAACCAGACAGTTTCTGGTCTCATTGACTTCTATAGTATATTTTTTTCCTACTATGAAAGTCAATGAGACCAGAAACTGTCTGGTTACAGATATTCTTCTAAATATCAGAAAATTGGGCTGAATGGATTAGAAAATGGAAAAACTCAACTGTTTAACTCTGAGAAGTTGTAAAAATGAGCCTATTTAAAAAAAAAAGTGGCGTATCCCTTAACAAACATCTCACCTACCCTTCTCCATGCAAATTCACAAGCATCGTCAGTCACATGTACGCTGATCAAAACATTACCAGCAGCAAATACTTTCACAGAACAGCAGAGGAGCACCATGAGCTGAACACTGAGAGAATATCTCCCATCATTCTCAGCCAGATGCCTACGTTATGACCCAAAATGATACAGGTCCATCAGAGACATAGAGACATTAATTAGCACCTGCATTACTGTGCTGCACGACTGCAGCTTCCATGACTATGGCTTCACATTGGATCTACAGCTCCGCTGGCACCTGACAGCCAGGCAAGGAGGAGTGCAATCAATGGCTTTTCAATCCCACCTACAGTCCACACCTCTGCATAGAGAACAGTTATCAGATTGCAGACTACGCTACAGAAGTGATGGCCGTTTTGCCCTCCACAAAAGCTAAACCTCAAGGGAAGCCCGTGGCAGCAAGCTGTCCGTATTCACCCGTTCCACCAGGACTGAATTCAGTCCCTGCCACAGAGGAGAAACCCAATCAGCAGTGGAGTAAGACTTAACAGGAGCTGCCATAAGTTCACCACCAAACAGAAGATCTGGAACAAGGATCTGAGAGAAAAAAAAATTATATTATAATATGAAACATTCATCTTTTTTACTTTCTCTGAACCTTGTACATTTAATGAAAAATACAGTAAAATACAGTGAAATATTATTATCTTGGGGTTTCCATCCAGTGTCTTTTTACACAATATCCCAAAATGTGCATACAAATAGGTGAATGTAAACAGCTAATGTGGTTATGAAGCATGTCGGACAGTAAGTCACCTAAGCGAGCACTTTTGGTGGTGTTTAGAGGTGGTATCTCATGAGGGAGGGGGCAGTCGCTGCAGAAGTCAGAGCAGGTGGGACAGATGAGCTGCCCGCTGTAGACCCATCCATTCATTCGTGACGCTCACGCTGATCACCTGACCAGTACGGACACATGGATAGGACTCGTTCTGCACCCAAACCAACAACCCTTGGGCTGTACAAGTCACCTGCACCACAAATCACAGCTTTAGTACACATAAATTCCCCAGTTCAAAGTGAAAAGATAAAAGCTTTTATTACTAACTGTAAATTGTATTTAACACACAAACTCACACACACTTATACTACCATTCAGAGAAATGAAAAAATTCTACTTTTATTCAGCAAGGATGAAAGCGTTCATAAGTAAAACCATTCATAATGTTACAAAAGATTGCCTTTTCAAATAAATACTGTTCTTTTGAACTTTTTATTCATCAAAGCAGGGCTTGACATTAACTTTTTGAGGCACTTGTCCATGCACAAAAGTCACTTGTCCGGGTAAAGATCTATAATTTTATCTAGGGCTGCACGAATTTGGGGAAAATGTCATACTGCGATTATTGAAGGTCAATATTGCGGTTGTGATATGCGATATAATAAACAAATGGTTTCATGAGTCAACTTGTTTGGTTCTAAACCAAATGCACACACAGATTAGTGATAATTCTGAAATTAGCAATAACAACTAAATGATCAATAAGCCATTGATGTCATGGATAAAAATTAACTGTCTAACAGGTAGGAACATATACAGAAATTGAATAAAGTTATCAAACAGTCTGCGCTGCATATATTATAAATTATATATAGACTACTCTTTATTAAAGCTACACAAGTTCTTTAGTCAAGAGCAGCGAGTAATTTTCTCTGTTCCCTTTGTTTTTTCATTAACTTTACTGACAGAACGCTTTATTGGTAGCTGGCCCTTTAAGAGCAGCCGCTGTGGACAGAGACAGCGGATCTCACACCGCGCCTCATTCTCTCACGAGTCACAAATCTTTATGTCCATCATAAGACTGCTCTTATGTTATGAAGATACTTGACAAATTACATTTTGGCTGTTGATGTTCGTTCAAGCGCGAAAGAGAACTTCTGCGCGTGCGTCTGTGCATGCGCATTATACTGGCGCGCTTCTTCTGTGAGTCACATTCAGGACATTCACAGGCAGCGTGAAAAATGTGTTCGTTTCAAATCGGTAAAATTAAATCTGTAAATATGACGTACCGAGTGGCACATAACGTGAAGTAATATGGCATTTTATTTTGTTTGAAATTCAACTTGTCCGGTTGGACAACTCATTTCTCTTCTACTTGTTCTACAAAAAATCCACTTGTCCCGGACAAGCGGACAAGCCTTAATGTTCAAGCCCTGCATCAAAGAATGTTTTCAACATTGATAATAATAAGTGATATTTCTTGGGCACCAAATTAGCATATTAAAATGATTTTTGAAGGATTATGTGACAATGAAGACTCAAGCCAGACGGACGAAAAAATAAAAACGGACGAAACATGCTTGAACCATGTCATGAGTGTTGGAGTTGTATAGTTTGTCCACCAGAGGGCACTCTACACTATTCCTGTAGGCAACATTTGTGTATAACATGCCACTATGGAAGCTTGTTTCCGCCATAGAATGAAAAATATAAAAGGTAATTGCGAACTTTTTGTCTCACAATTCTGGCTTTTTTTCTCACAATTGCGAGTTTACTTCTCGCAATTCTGACATTATTTCTCAGAATTGCGAGATGGAAAGTCAGAAAATTACGTGATATAAAGTACAGAATTGTGAAATATAAAGTCAGAATTGGGTGATATAAAGTCAGAATTGCGAGATATAAAGTCAGAATTGTGAATTATAAAGTCAGAATTGTGAAATATAAAGTCAGAATTGAGTGATATAAAGTCAGAAATTGCGAGATATAAAGTCAGAATTGCGTGAATATAAAGTCAGAATTGGGTGATATATAAGTCAGAATTACAAGATATGAAAGTCAGAAATTGCGTAATATAAAGTCAGAATTGTGAAATATAAAGTCAGAATTGCAGTGATATAAAGTCAGAATATGTGCAGATATAAAGTTAGAATTGCAAGATATAAAGTCAGAATTGCAAGAAATATAAAGTCAGAATTTGCCGAATTATAAAAGTCAAAATTGTCAAAATATAAAGTCAGAAAAATTGCGTGATATAAAGTTAGGAAATTGCCAGAATGTAAAGTCAGGAATTGCGTGATATAAAGTTAGAATTGCGAGAATGTAAAGTCAGATAATCTTGCCAAGAATATAAAGTTAGAAATTGGATGATATAAAGTCAGTAATTGTCGAAATATAAGACTGGGAAAATTGCGCGATATAAAGTCAGAAATTGCAAGATATAAAGTGAAAATTGTCAAGATATAAAGCTCAAAATTGCAATAAGATATAAAGTCAAAATTGCATCGCATATAAAATTCAAATTTAAAAAATAAAGTCAAAACTAAGTCAGAATATAAAGTAGAATTGCCAAGATATAAAAGTCAAGATTATGAAAGTTATAAAGTCAGAATCTATAAATATAAAGTTCAAAATTGCGTGATATAAAGTTAGGAAGTTTCAAGATGTAAAGTCAGAATGTCAGATATAAAGTCAGAATTGAAGATATAAAGTCAAATTGCGTGATATAAAAGTTAGAATTAAAATGTAAAGTCAGAATTGCGAGTTATAAAGTCAGAATTGTGAAATATAAAGTCAGGAATTTGGGTGATATAAGAGTCAGAATTGCTAAATATAAAGTTCGCAATTGCGTGTTATAAAAGTCAGAATTGTGTAGATTTAAATTATTCCTGAGGGAAATTGGCCTGATAAGTCGCAAATTCTGAGTTTCTATATCTCGACAAGTTGCTGACTTTATATCACACAATTCTGACTTTATATCACTCAAATTCTGACTTTTTATATTACACAATTCTGACTTTATATCATCAATTCTAACTTTATATCACGACAATTCTGACTTTATATGTTCGACAATTCTCGACTTTATATCACACAATTCTGACTTTATATCAGTCAAATTCTGACTTTCATATCACACAATTGCTGACTTTATATCACAATTACTAACTTTATATATGTCAACCAATTACTGACTTTATATGTTGCGACTATCTGACTTTATATGACAACAATTGTGACTTTATTACGCAGCAATTCCAACTTTTTATGATTGCAATTCTGACTTTTTGTCTTACTAATTGTGTGAAGAAAAAAGTCAGGAATTGCTAGATAAAAAAGTCACAATTATTTATTTTATTTTTTTTATTCAGTGGCGAAACAAGCTTCCATATCCCACACATCCTGCAACCTGCTATCCA